>CAOLHI010000148.1:600000-854477 GCA_948474755.1 Ctenosaura bakeri
AAGGGCTATCCGAAGTGTTGAACCTTGTCCCAAACCAGGTTTGGTGCTCCTCTAAAGTTCGAAGTACATATATTCACCTCCCCACTAAGATGAATGCCACCACTCCCAAGTAATGTAACAAGTTGCTTTAATGTAGTTATTGACAAGCATTTTTTTATTTAGTGAGTTCAAATAAGTGTATTCCAAATAATGAGTATTTGGTTACTTTCCAAAGTTCTGAGCTTTGGAAGAACGATGTGAGAAATTACACCAAAAGTTTGAAAAGAATTTTATTTCAAGTTTAGAGTGAGCAACACATATTCCCAGGACACACGCACCCCCTAGCCATTTTTAGTTTACCAGAATTACCACTACTTCCCCTGCTACATGATTCTAATGGAAAACATGGCTCATGGAGAGTGTGAATTTCCAAGCAGAATTACACTCCAAATTGGTTGCCCAAAATGCTATAATGAGGGGAAAGTGTATGTTTTCCATTAGAATCATTTGATTTGATTTGATTTGATTTTACTTAGCAACAGAAATAGCAGTACACACCAAAAACACTAGCAGGAACTGTTGTGGTTTCCACTGCAAAAAGGGATGTGGTACCTTGTGGCTGGCCCACTAAGCACACTACCATCGGCAAATTGCACAAGCTTCACATCAGTACTCTAGCTGTCAACTGGGGATAGCATAAGGAATGTATCTGCATATATTGCAAAATACTTCCCAACTGAGCTGTCGAAGAATCAGTTTGATAATTCTTCCATCTATTAGTCCTAAGAATATCTGAATAATCTGTCGTCCAAGAATATGCTATGGTCATTCAGTTAATTATAAAGAATTTTCCCATAAATGGTTTCAATGACTGCTTACATTCATTACATTTCCATGATGACTCCTAAAAAGCAAGCACATAGATTCAGTTGAGAATCATTTCACCTTAGCCCAAAATATCACTGGTTAAAAAAAAAAAAAAAAGTTTGAAGCTAGCCTAATGAAAGAATCTCAATGACATAGTGCAAAGTCAGCTATCCAATGGGGTAACTTGAGGAGAAAGAGGAATACAATACTGCAGCCGTAAACATTAACAAAATCATTGTCAGCAGCAAAAAACCCTTGAGGCAACGTTGGCAGCATTTTTTTCCAATCTGTCAAATTCTGTAGGCAACAAAGCCCTCCTTAATGGTGCTAATGAAGTTTCTATGTTTCACATGTGAGGAAAGAAGCATGCTAGCATGCTACCTTCATTTTTCACTTTCCTCATGAAAAAGTGATATATATGAAAAGGAGAGTCAGTTCTATCCATAGAGGCTCACTATGTAGGCCAGAATGTAGAAGAACCAGTATTCTGGCTCATAGGTAATATTTCCATGGATAGAACTGGCTCACCACTTCAGGCATGTTGCTATCTCATGAGGAAAGCAATGAAGGAAGGGGCAGAGTTAGTGGCTTCCCTCCTCATATTTGGGTATACTTGCTTCATTAACACTTGAACAATGTTCAGTAGATACTACAATCCACAATATAATGTCTGGAAAGAAAATCCACTTAATTTTTACCAGGATTTCTATTCAATTAGGAATCAAAAGTCATTTCCACAATACATTGTTATAGTGCTATTATTCCACTTTCAACATCCCATGGAATCCTAGGGTTTGCAATTTAGGGATGAGGATTTAGAATTCTCAGCCAGAGAGTCTTTGTCCTCAGTAAACTACAACCTCCAGAATTCCACAGGATGTTCAATGTGGAATAATAGCACTATAAGAGTGTAGTGCAGAAATGTATGGGTGCAGTTCTACAGCTCATAAGTAAGCAAAAAAATGTACTTATGTAAGTCTGTGTCCTTGCCCCATTAGCAGTTTTTAAGCACTGGAGCACACTACCATGGACATTTACTAGCTGGAGGAGGGTATGAAATGTCTAGGTAGGGTCTGCTTGTAGTTTCGCAGCTGGGAAAAGAGATCTGGAAATCTGGAAGTGCAATATCAACTTTCTTTCCCCAGCTGCAGAATGCAGCCACGTGATGCCTGGGTGCTTCATCCAGCAGTAAATGGTCATGGTACCCTGGGCACTTGAAAGCTGCCTTTCAGAGGTGAGGGGGACACTGGGCAAAAAAGTATTGAATGCCTCTCCGATGAAGTTGTTTTGAGGGTTAGTTATTTGTAACACCAGGGCAACTTGATGGCTAATTGCTAGGCAACAGGAATAGCTCCTCAAGAATGAAACCCAGCACAGTAGTATGCATGGGAGGGGCTTATGGATGAGAGGCAAAGTTTCTGTGTGTTTTTAAAGCCTTCAGTGAGAACTAGCCAGAGAGAGGGTGATTTGCTTTGTGATTAAGCAGCTGAGGAAAAGACACAGAGATTTGGTGTCTAAAGGAGGAACTAAATGACAGAGTCTGTCAGAGGTTTAACTGTTAATGTATCAACACTGTACTACAACTGAACTCTAACAAGTTATTTCATTTCCATTGTTACTATAACAAATGTTACAATTTGTTTTATAACTGCAGAGTCAGTCTGAGTTAGCTAACATCACTTTAATAAAGCAAATGTGCTACCTTAAACAAGCAGTTTGGTTCTGAGGAACAATTAGAACCCTAGTCCTGTCATGATAAAAGGGTGAAGTCAGGGTAAAGTGATATTGACAGGGCACCTTATTGGACTGGAACTGCCACACCAATCTGAGGTAGAATAAAGGGCCTGTGACAGCCCCATTCTGCAAAGTCAAGAAAAGTAAAAGAAAAAGAATTCTGGTCACCAACAGATGTCCTGTCACTAAGTTACAATGCCAATGCAACATTTTTGTGGTGAATTCCGTCTGGCCAACTGTAATCTATAGAACACCCACCACATGATGCAGTTTCATTGTGTTCAGAGTTCTGTCATACAGCTTCTACATTTTTTTAGCTGCTGGAAGTGGAGAAATGTATCAACATGATGAGAGTACTTTATTTGGTAGATACCCCTAGACATTACAGCTGAGAAGAAGAAATATCAACAAGAAGATGCTATTTTATGGTATTTGCATGATTGGCATGGCGTGAGCTAAACACGGGATGACAGAGATTACCTAGTGCTTATGTGGGGAACAGGAACCAAAAGAAGGACAGATTGACAATGTGACAAATCCACAGATGTAAGCCCTGATCAAATACATCACTTGAGTGATATATTTAGCCTATAATAGTCAGTTTTAAAAATCCATTTTTCCCATTGAATATTTGTACCTTAAATTGTGCTTGTTTAAAAAGATAAGCCCCTCCTAAGCCTGATTCTATTTCTCATTATGGATTTACCTTGGGAATTTAGAATGTCCTTTACCCATCTTATAATTCTCTGTGGGAGCTAAGACATAATTTTTCATTTTAATATCCATACAGGGGTGATATGGTTGCATATGCATTTCATCAGAAACAGTTTCTGTGCCCCAAATGCTAGCATACTAAGTACTTTAATATAGCTAATAGTAGTCTTCAATATGATAGTTGTCTCCAGGAGAATAATCATTTGTATTTTATGGACAGACTTTTTAAAAACAAACCAACCAACCTGCTATCAATGAATCCTTTGTTCAGATAAGCAGGTCATTCCTGACTTATAATAATCTCTAAGATAATATCAATGGTGGGCAGCGGAAGAATGATAAAGGACTGGATTTTTGTTTCATTATAGATGACAAAGGGGTAAAATGTTCTTTCTCGTATTTCATCTTTTGATGTACAGTGGAAAATACTTAAAGAGGTCAGAGGTTCTACAGTCTCAATCTAAGCTAACTGGAAGGGACGTTATTTCATGGTAGGAAAGGAAAATAAATTTGTTTTGCTTGCATTTCCATACAGAAATATTAATTTCTGACCTCCAGAAACAGGTAACACAGAAAACCCCATTTTTACCTTAGAAATCCACACATTTCTAACATTTGCAAAGCATTTTTGAAGGAGAAAAATGCTCTCAAAACCATGTGAATGATTAAAAATGAATACTTCCATTTTGTTAGTGGACATAAAATTTAGAAAAATATCCCTGTCTGTGGTGCATCTAAAAAGCTTTGGTTATAGTCCTAATTAATCTTTGCATTTTCCCATGAAAACTGCACTATTTGGAGTTTCATGGATTGCATATTTACGATAGAATTGCCATGGTGTCTGTCCATCCGTCCGTCCGTCCATCCAGACCACAGAGTGCCCCACAGAGTTATGGCATTGCTTTAGGGCTATATCTCTCAGCTACTCTACACAGCAGACTCTATAGAGCTAGATCTGCACTGCACCTGGTAGAAATTACATGATTAGTTGCTTATTTGTTTATTTAATTTATATCCTTCATTTCTTTCAATACAGAACCACAGTGACTTAGAACAAGATGAAAACAAGATAAAGCTGAAAAAAAACCTCCTGCTGATACAAACGTTTTTTAAAAAATTAAATATGGTACTAAACTAAATCACTATTAATTTAGAAAAATATGAAATAATTTCAAAACAAAACATTAAGAACAAAATTAAAGCATGCACCCCTTTAAAAGGCACTTCTGCACAATTAATTAATGTATGCCTATATAAATAAAAAGGACTTTATCTGCCAGAGGAACAAAAGCAGAGTGGGAGCCAACTATGGAAGAGATTTCCACAGAATGGGAACAGGCACCAAGACTTCTGGGTAGCAGAGGGTGACCACAAAAATGGAAAAATTGGAACTATCAAAATGCATGTGTGTGTATGTGTGTATGGGAAGGCAACAGAGGCATGGTGGAGAGAGCAGCCCAGGCACCCAGGGTCCAAACCAGGTCAGAGAAAGGAGAGGAAAAAGGGTTGGGTTGGCATAGTGGCCCTATGCTACTCTTGCCAATCTCCTTCCTAGGATGTGAGGGGATCAGGTGAGGGGTTGTGGTGGTGAGAAATTTGGCTGTGAAACATCTTTAGATGTCCAGGCAGTGATTGGTTGAGAAGGGAGAGAACCAGAGGCAGGTTTTTAAGGGCTGCATGGCCTCATTGGAACCGCTCAGAGAGAAGGTTCTCCCAGCAAAGAAGCTCTTGAGGTGGGGGGGGGGCAGGGGTTGGAGAAACTCACAAATAATCAAATCTGTGAAAAGTCAAATCTGCAAATGTGGACGACCGATATCCCATAAGCAGACATAGCCAACAGCCTAGCTGCAAGATTTTGGACCCACTGAAGTTTCTAAACAGTTTCCAAAGGCAGGTCCAAGTTTTGTTCTGTGGAATGTCAGTGAGTATGCTATGGCTACACATCACACAGGCCTTCTTGCCTTTGCTGTGGTACTCTTGCTTTCTTCACAAGGAAAACATATTTTCGAGGCTAGGATGTTGCTGAATTGCAATAGTATTTTATTTTCATACTATATTTGTTAAAGTGTTCATCAATAGGTTTGACCTGTGAATGTGACATTGCTGTATCTCTTGGTAGGTAGGTAGGTAGGTAGGTAGGTAGGTAGGTAGGTAGGTAGGCAACCTGATACAAGGTTGTCAGTTTCTTTCTCTCCTGTTGTTACTTTGTAACCAGATCTTAAAGATCTTATGATGGCCTCACATTATTTAAGAGTGGCAGAAATAGGGACGCAAATGTTCTGACCATACTTTTTCAGTTTGGCATGAAACACACAGGAAACTTTCAGCAGACCTACATAAGCTTTTACTTGTTTTAGAGCAAGGGGTTTCAAAATCTGTGTTTGGTCTAGATGGCACTCATTCCACTACTGCAGAAAAAGAGTCAATCTCTCCATTGGTCTCCCTGAGCAAGCGTGAACACTGACATAAACATTTTTCTCTATTGGATTTCTGATTGTTTCACACTCCTAGGGTTTCACACTCGTAGTTTTTCTTTCAATTGACTTGTTTTGGATAGCAATGACCTCCAATAGGGTCAGTTGTTGTTGTTGTTGTTGTTGTTGTTGTTATCTCACACATCTCTTCCTATGGATCAAGATGGGCAACAACAACAGATTAAAATACAATACATTACATCAGTTAAAACCACATAAAGCAGTTAAAAACACGTAACATCAGTTTCAAAGAACATATAAGAACATATTAAAAACAATTGGTCCATACTATAAAATTTAAAATTTGTAATTTAAAAATCATCTGGATAGGCCTGCCAGAAGAGACTAGTTTAACGATTGAATTCAGAAGCATATTCAGCTATTGAATCTCTTCCATTCCACAGTCTAGGGACAGCTGAAGGAAAAGTCCTCTGGGTGGAAGTTGCCAACCTAGTCCTGGCTGACTGGAGTTAATGTCTCACAAAGGATCTGAATGTAAAGGACACATTATACAGAAGAAGGCTATCCTGTAGGTAACCTGGACTGAAACCATGTTGGGCTTTAAAGGTAACAACCAACCCTTTGTACCTTGCCCAGAAACTAATTGCCAGCCAGTGGAGTGAATTTAATATTGGTATAATACAGGACTTAATGGTGGCAAATGCTATTTTAATATGGTAATTTAAGGCATCTAGAGGGCATCTGATACCCCCAAAGCATATTTATTTGGCAAAAATACCAAACATAGTCAAAATGTGATTGTGTTGCTAGAGATGGTGTATACCTAGTGTGAGTGACAATGTACTGGAAGTGCAAAGGTGGAAATCTGATAATGTGTTTGTGAAATGGTTCACACTGTGCACCGAATTATCCCAAAAGATAAGGTGAAGATGGGGCCAGTGGATCCTCGTCATTTAATAATGAGTAGATCTTCCATTTACCATAACTTTTTGTAGCATGATGGATGGATGCTCCAAGGATAAGTACAAACATTTGCAGTCTCCTGTTCTACTGCTTTGTGAAGGGGAGAATGGAATCACATATACCATCTTTCAGTTGAATACAATCATCGACATGGATGGCTTGCCTCCCATAACCCTATGTGCATAGTGGAAAGGAAGAGTTTGCAGCTGCTTCTTTAGCATATGAAGCAAAAAGTAAGTGTAGTGTATCAGCTAAGAAATTCCAGGTAAAAAAAGCAAGGGAGAAATCAACCAAACACAAGGCGAGTTGTGCCAAAAGTGAGTGGTGTACTTCTGTCAGGCAGGAGATTCTAAGAGGCAGTGCCAAAGTGCCAAAAGAGATACAGCTCTGTAGTCCCTAATCTCTGCTGCTTTCAGGTGCAGTGGAGGACGTGAACCCATCAGCAACAATGATGAAAATTCATTTCTCAATCTGGTGGGCTTTGGCACATGGAATGGGATGGAGAGGGATTTCTCCACTGTTCTGGATTCTTGCTGTGGAACCCTGCATGGGCAATGGTGGTTGAGATCCCTTCCAACTCTATGATTCTCATTCCTCACATCAGACCTGGCCTTTTGGCACTATTGTAGCAGGCTATTGATTTTACATACATTAAGATGTTTTGTATTGACTCTAGTCAATCTGAATCCATTGTTCATTCTATATGGCAATAGAATCCTGTTTCTGAATTCAAAAGTATCTGGGGTGTTCTCAAAAGCTGCTGTAATAAATAACATGCAGTTAAGTATTTAAAATTAGGAAAACATTAATGCTAACATTTTGCTTTTATTTAGTGCCAGCAGGGGTGAAGCGCTGTACAATCCGTTCCATTTAATTGCCTGATTTCACATTGTGTTTCAACTATTCACATATCTCATTAAGGGTTGAAGTGTGTACGTGTGCATCTCCCCTGCAGAGAGAAACATATGGTATAACTGCATCTCCCATTGGGGAGATATGCCATGTTCCCACTTGGAACCCTGATGAGTGATTCGTGCTTCCTATACATGCACATGATGCTAATGTCCAAAAGCTTTTCTTAGATACTATGCGGTCAATTTTCATCCATGAAATTGTTTACACCAGTCTGCTTCAGACACTTGAAAACCCACAACTTATCAAACCCATCTCGAAGTTCCCCTTGCCTCCTTTTTGGCATTCTGCCTCTGGGGAGACAAAATAATAACTGATTTAGAAGAATAAATAAATCTGAATTAGTGTTTCCGGAAGAAATAAATACCTATGAATATGGATTGCATGGAATTGCAATATAATAATACCACAAGAAGAGTGAGATGGGAATGAAGTAACAGACTACAAAAAACGTAGAATAAACATGTACAAACAAATTTGTATAACAAGTATAACAAATACTTCTGTCAAGGAACCCAGGGAACATAGTTTTGTGATGGGAGGATGTAAGTCTGCATCTCTAACAGTGACTTTCTCATGTCCTCAGTTTTATGTTTCCAGAATTTTCTAGAAAAATCTATATGACTAAATTTAGTATAAATTTAGCATAAACCTAAATTTTAAGTCCTAAAAATAGCCAACCCATCCGGTCACAACAGAAGGAAAGGAGGGGCAAAACAGGGTCATTTCTTCACCTGAGCTGAGAGAATATTTGATACTTTTGTTCTCAGAACAATTTCCACCAGATGTAATTGCTTATAAAAATTCTGTGATTTAGGGCTTAGGTCCATTTATGTTCCTCTTCCCTCCCTATCTGTTTTTTTCTTTTTCTTTTTGTTTCCTTAAAAGAAAGAAAGAAAGAAAGAAAGAAAGGAAGGAAGGAAGGAAGGAAGGAAGGAAGGAAGGAAGGAAGTCTGAAGACAGAGACCCCTAAACTAATTCAGGACCCCTGCTAGCATAAGAGTGGGATAAAATATTTCATCCCCATCATAATCATCTAAACCTGATACATGTTTTGCATTGTAGACATCCCTTTAAATACAAGTAGTCTTTCCAAACTTACTTGGGAATTGTTGTTCCACTATGATTCTGAATTGAGCTTAAAGCTATAGCCATTCTCCTTTATCTGGAAGGTGAGAAAAACATTAAGGTAATTGGATATTGACCAAGAAAAACCCAATTTCCAAAGAAATGCAGTGTTAACAGAGCTAGATTGCATAGTAGTTTGAGTGCTGGTCTAGGAATCCAGAAGACCAGGGTTCAAACCCCAGCTTAGCTATAGATACCCACTGGGTGACCTTGGGGAAGTCACATTCTCTCCGCCTCAGAGGAGGGCAGTGGCAACCCACCTCTGAACAAATCTTGCCAAGAAAACCCCATGATAAGGTTGTCTTAGGGCTGCCATAACTCGGAAGCAACTTGAAATCAGACAAAATACATAGTCTTACAAGATGCAATTTCAGAGAATGAGATTTTTCTCAGATTTGCCTAATGAATGCTGTTCTGTGGCTCTAGGCAAGACTTTTCAACACGTTCCCGATATCTGACAGGTGTTGCTGGTTCCCTTCCTCTGATCCTTGGAACACCATCACATGGTAAAACTCAAATGTATTTTAATTTGGATGACAGCTGCAGCTCCAATGTGAAAATTTGATAAAGACAGGAAATCAAGAAACTGAAGTAGTAAAGAGCTCAAGCTAATCTTGCTTCTAGATGCTTCACTTTGATTCCTGGGATTTAACCAATAATGATAGCATACAGAAGAGGAAGGCATGAAATGGAAAATGTAAAAGATAATAGCAAGATATGAGGGGGAAAACAAATGACTGCTTTGTGTTGCAGAGTCCTGTGTGTCTAAGATGAGAAACAAATGCATTGCCTAGAGAATACAGAAATTCCTTTAGCATCTGCCTCTCTATATTTTTCAATATTAAACTGACACTTTCATAAAATGATGCATTTGAGAAGTTGGCTCTTGCTTCTGAAAGCTCATGACATGATTAGTTAGTTTAGTGCCACAGAATTCTAAGTTGTATAAAATGATCTGTTTTCATTGACTTCTTGCTGTGTTTTGCCTCAAATGCTCACTTTTTCCAGTATCAATGAGCTCTAGAAAAACAAGCCTGTAATAAAAAAAAGATTCTGACAGAGCACAAGCAAGTTGGATAAGAGTATTCTTTTTAGAATTTTATGCATCAATAATTTATCAGTACTACTACTCTATTATCTCTCTGTTTATTATTTTTAATTAATTTTTATTTATTTTATTTATTTTTCTTTTAAAGTCATTTTAAAAAATGTAGTATTGAAGAGAGGGAGAACCTTTTTCCTTCCTCCCTCTTTTTCTCCTGCACAGATTATATATCTTAGGGAGGGAGGCAAAAAAAAAATCAGGTGATATCATGTAGGTATAGCCTACTCTGATGGAGTTATATGAAGAGATACATCTTTTGGTTCCTCAGCAAAGAATGTAGAAAAGTGTCCTTTTCTGGGCTGAGGGTCCCAAATTCCTAACCACTTTTGCCAATGGTCAACCGACTGATGGAATTCTGAGAATTGTCATCCAAAAAGGTATTTGTCCAGACTTTGCCAGGCTGGCAACAGAAGTCTGAGGAGTTTTCAAGAGGAAAACACAGAGAATTTGACAGCCTCCGTGTTGGCCGGTAGCTTGATGTACAACATTAATTAACAAAACCCCTGAAATTACCCTCTTATCTGTTTTGATTCTGATCACTAAAGGAGAATTGAAGCTATGTATCAAATAAAGATGCCCTTAGAGAGTATTGGAAAGGAGAAGATAAACAAGGGATGTTTCACTACCACCACTAAAAAATGACAGTGCTTTGATATCACTTTCGCTGCCATGGCTCCTTCTTAAGGAATCATAGGTTTGTAGTTTGGTGAAAGACTTAGAATCTTCTGCTAGATAGCTCTGGTCAGGTTACAAAAATCTATGTCTTCACCAAACTACAAATCCCAAGATTTCTTAGGAGGGAGCATAGAAGTGAACTTTGTATCAAACTGCTACATCTGTGTAATGATGGGTATATTTTAGGATAAATGATCAGTAAGGGCAGCTCATAGTATCTTGCAGCCTGAGGCTGCACCACCATCCTCCACCATCCACCTATCCAAGTTATTTTGACACATTCTGCAGAAAATTCCACAAGTACCTCTCTCCGTCCCTACCAAAATACAATAATCAGAAATTAGCAATAGTGACACATCAAATAATGAACAATTTTCCTCCCTCTAATGACAGTCAAAATCTACTGTCTGAGGCAGCTGCTTCACTCTGCCAAATGGTAGGAGTGTCCTTGATTATTGCAGAACATTAGAAACAGGAACAGAACAATTACTTGATGCATTTCATGTGCCTTCAGGTACTCACCACCACTAGATGGTGCTATAACTGTCTATAACACCTAACTGGTCACAGTTAACTCATAGGCCATTTCTGCCCTACATTGTTATAGTGCTATTATTCCACTTCCAACATCCTGTGGAAGTCTGGAGTTTGTAGTTTACTGAGGCCAAAGAGCTCTCTGACTGAGAATTCTAAATGTTCTCACTAAACTGCAAACCCCAGGATTCCATGGGATGTTGAATGTGGAATAATAGCACTACAGCAGTGTAGTGAGGAAATGGCCATAGATATCATTTCACCATATAGGACTGCCAAATGAAAAAAAAAAAGTAGCACTACAGCTTCTTGATGTTTTATCTTGAAATATTTAAGCATAATTGGATTGGATCAGAGCCCAAGGCTGAAGACTGAGATACATCTGGATAGTTTGTGTGCTCAGAAAGGCCTTCTGAGACTTCAAAGATCTTGAAAATTGGAGAGATGGTGTCTCTGGCTCACCCCAGGAAGCAGCCATTGAGGCAATTTGTCCTGTAGGCAGTGCCACGTAAGTACTGGGTCTTTCTCTGTTCCCCAGTTCCAGTAACGTTTCTCTGCCAATGTCCTTGGACTATGATGAATTCTCTCCCAAATGTTCTCTCAGCCCTGGAGATGTCATTGTTTTCCTTAGCTTAACTTAGGTTTTCCCAGACCCCAGAGTCTGATGCTGGCTTATGCTGAGAGGTCCTTATTATCATTTCATGAGCAACTCCACCCATCTATGATCAGTCCTAGAGTTACTCCCCAATCTTGAACTGCCACTGGGCAATAGCTTCTCTGCTGGGCATCAGCAGTATGTCATTCAAAATAATAAACGAACAGTTCTGTCTATTGATTGATTGATTGACCTTTGCACCAATGTGTACATGTTAACCAGAATTTTACATTCACAGCATGATTCATCATCGCAGAAACATGTGTGGCTATGCACTCGCTTGCAACAGAGGGGAGGGTAGGGTTCAGGGACTGGTGCTCTCCAGATGACCTCCCCCCTCCCTCTTTTCTTCTTTCCTGCCTTTTCTTCTTTCCTTCCCTGATGGATGTTGCCTGTGAGGCAGCAATCACAGTTTTTCCTTTTCCTTAGCCATCCCCAACAGGGCCATGGCTGGCTAGGAAAGCTTTTGGGGCTGGAGAAGGTAGCTGGGAATGAATCCAAGTATGTGCACATCAGAGGTAAAGAGTCCAGTGAAACTTTTTGTTTTCTGTTCTTGCAACAAGTGCTTTGGTGAATCTGACAAATTTTAACAACTGGTTCAGGCAAATCAGTACAAACCTACTGGTATTCCTTTTATTGCAACAAATGGTGCAATTAAAGATCCCTTATGCATGCCAGTTTGTCAGGATAGTTTAGCATTATTATTGTGTCTATATAGTAAATTGTGAGTGCTTATGCTCAGCTTGTATATTTGTAAATAAACTCACATATTTCAAAGTGCTGTACATCTCCAGTTTTCTCTCGTTCTAAGGGAAAGCAAAACTTGGCAGTGACTCCACTACTGGAATTTCTCAGCACTGGGCAAAGCTGGACAGATACAGCCATTAAGCTTTTCAGAAAAATGTTATTTATATTTTCTAAGAAGCTACAGTTCTTTCAAAAAGCTCAGACGGAAACAAGGGCTGACACAAATTCTGGTCTGTGCCCGAATTAATCTACAAAATAGGATGTGTAGTGGCTTCTTTTGTATTTACTACTGCCATTCATTGCATTCCTATATTTTTCTTCCATGAAGTCCTAGATTAATCTCTTCATTAGGACATTCATATACTGCTGCATTTAAGACAAATTCTCTAAGTCTAAAGCTTTTGTCTGGTAATGTGTCATTTTGTATTTGTCCAGTTTTAGTCATGTTTGCTAAAATGCTTGCTGACAATTCCAGTAAACAAATTAAATGGTTATTTTCATGGCTTAAAGAACAATGCTTGGTAGCATTTCCAGAAATGCTATAAAAAAAAAAAAAACTCATGGGCTGAACTAACCCAAATATAATTATTTTTTCAAAAAAGAACATCCACACAAGTAAATAGCCTTACTAGGTAGACCCTCAGGAGGATATAAGTATATAGAAACAAAAGTAAGGAAGATATGGAATAGCGGGTGGGATAGAGTCCTATATATGTGGAAATGCCACTAAATCACAACATTGTCCCTGTGTGATGGTCTTGGCTACTTTTTCCACTTCAATTTCAGAATAACCAATTTAGAATGATCACTGGCCACGCTGACTAGTGAATTTAGGAGTTAGACTACAAGTTATGTAATAGGCAGAAACTGTTAAGTAAAATGTTTCCTGACCCCATGCCTCTATGGGACTTTCCGCATTACACTGTTACGGTGCTGTTATTCCACTTTGAACATCCTGTGAAATTCTGGGCTTTGTAGTTTACTGAGCCAAAGAGGTTTCTGGCTGAGAATTCTAAATGCCCCTCCCTAAACTGCAAATCCCAGGATTCCATAGGATGTTGAAAGTGGAATCATAGCACTATAACAGTGTAAAGGCCCTATGCCAGAAAATATTTGATGTCCTTGATGTTCCCCTGTACTGCAAATCTTTAAAGGCACAGCATTTCTATATATGCAATTATTCAACCAAGTTCCGCCCTATAAGATGCTGTAAGCTCCCCTGTCATAAACAAACTTCAATCAGTTGTATCATTTTGTTAGCTGCTCTTTTTTGCCTTGACTATGCAGATTCAATCAGCCACTAGGTGGCAATGGTGATACATTTAGGCCATTTACAAGTTTTAGGGTTAAACTCCTACCAGTGCCCACTACATCTTCAAGAAATCCACTATTAACAATCTTAATAAACATGTTTACTCCTCATTTCAAGTGACTTCAGCAAACTAAACACTGAAGTAATATTCAATGTGTGTTTATAAAGTTTATAAAATACTTATCTCCCAAGAAAAATGGTATGATCTAGAATGCTACTGTAGCAGTAATATTCCAAACAAAATATGGCCAGCATTGTGTACTAAACACAGAAATCTAACCACCCCCTAGCAATGTTTAACTTGACATTCACATGTGTTTTTTACATCAGCTTCCATCTGAATGTTCCTTCAAAAAGTTCAAAGCGGGGTACATGATGCTATCCCATTAAGTTAAGGGAGTACAACATGCCTCCTGCTGTTCCTGATCTTCCTTCCATTGTTAATGCCTTTGCTGAAGTCTCTGTTCTTCCAAAAATCCCAGAGATACTGCTAAGGACCATGGTGTGCACCTAGTTTTCCACCAAAACTGTGGGACCAGGCTGTTGAGAGTGTGATTACACTGGGAAGGCTTGCTCAGTGAGGACACAAGAGGGAGCCTCCTCAGTAGCTGTCCTCACCTTTTAACATTTTCTTGCATGGGAGGCTAGGTCCCCTCCCTGATTTTAATGTGGGGTTTTTTTTTTTAGAGATTCCCTAGGGATCTCTAACTCCTAACACCCATCTTGAGGGAAAACATCTTGAGAGCAATGCACTTCCACATCTTGAGGGCAAAACAGAAAGCTTTCATTTCTAAATACAAAAGGCTTCCCAGTGCATATATTCATGCAAAACACATGGAAGACAACAAGAGCATTAAGAAGGGGGGCAGAAGAAACGTGCTCATCCTCAATCTAGGCCTACATGTGTTTGTGAACTTCAAAACCAGAACACCTGAATAGGGCTAGTGATCCTAAACTCACCCATTGAATTTCTCAGTGAGGCCTTTGCCTGATATTTTATAATACACCCACTATATCACCTTGGTTCTCCTGAGCATAACACTCCAAATCTAGACTAAGAACTTTCTATTCTGCTGCAGCACATGAAAATTTAATAGAGCCAAATTTTTTAAAAAATCCATATAAACGCCCTAAGCCACATTTCAATGAGGAACAGCTTTCAAATACCGACGCTATTCAATTTACTGAGAAACATATCAGTTTAACAAGACCCAAAATGTGAAGCGTGGTTGCAATTGTAAATCTCAAAGGTCTCAAAATGAATCCCAGGAAAGTTGGTTTTTAATATCCTAAGAACTTAGAGCTAATTTGAAGTTTGAAGAATCTGGAAATAATATTACATTACTTTGTATCAAGCTTTGCGCTTATGCTCTCTGAATAACAAATACCCCAGGTTGCTGTTATGTATTGAGAGTTATGCCACACATTAAGCTTGCTACCAGAATATATGTGGCTAACTTTTATGACCATTTCAAAACTATCAGAGCATTTGTTGGTTGCCTTCTGAAGGCACAGCACAGAAGTCAAATAAAGTTAGAATTAAAAGCTTGTTTTTGTTGTGTGCCTCCAAGTTGTTTCTGACTCATGGCAACCCTCGTGGGGTTTTCTAAGCAGAATCTGTTCACAGGGGGGTGGTTGTTGCCTTCCTTTGGGGCTGAAAGAGTGTGACTTGCCCAGGGTCACCCATTGAGTTTCCATATCTGAGCAGGGATTCAAACACTGGTCTCCCAGTGTCCCAGGGATAGGTAAACCACAACAATAAAAAAGAGGGGAAAAGATACAAAAATAACCTACTTTCCAGTAAATATACCACTGAAAATATAAATCACATGCTTCAAGATAGGTCAGGCTGAAGTCTTTGGAAGGATTAATAGACAGTGATTCTCAGTGATACGCTTATGTGGAAGGAGATTATTTTTGTATCTTTTAAAATTGTGTAATAGTCTTATAACTCCATATATATAGGTATATTAAGTTGTGTATCCTAACTTGTTGGTCAGCTCCCAGTGTCTTAGTCCAACACTCAAACCACTATATCACACTGGTTCCACCTGTAAATGTCATGATTTTCAAACTGATATTGTTTAGGGGAAAATAACAAGTTAATGACAAAATGGTTGACAAACAGCAAGAATTAAGAAAGTTCATTCTGTACAGAATAAATTCACAAGATGAAAACCATTTAACAGCTATGGGAATGGAACTAGGTGTACTGTCTCATTTTGCTGATGCTGGAGTGCTTTTATGATCAGAATTCTGCTTGTGACATACAATGGGGTAACTTCCTGTTATCTCAGAATATGTACTTTTTCAATCAGTGTATAAGGATGTGTCCAGTACTCCTTGTGCATAACCTCAGCTTGATGGTGTCAGAGATTAGCCCCACAACCAATCAGCAGTCTGGGAGATGGGGCTCCTAGGTACCACACAGCTGCCATTGCATAGCCAGGGGAAAAGGAACAGGGAGATTTCTGCCAGATTTCCAGCAAGCTCTTTCTTTCCTAGAACTGCAACTAAATGTTACCTTTGAGTCCCTTCTCTCCTCAACCATTTATTGGCCAGAAGGGTGTGCTTCAGTGCCAACAAGCTGCATTGTAGAGCTGGTGCAGAGGAAGCCCAGCAGAAGTATACTGGCAACAAGTTATATTCCACCAGCACTGCAAGAGGCCTAAGTCTGCTGCCAACCAGGATGGTTTTGAATGGGAATTAGATAATTTCATTGAAGTTGACGACCATCAGTGAATGCTATTTGGGATGACTATATTTCCATCTGATCCAGCTCTTCTTATGTTTTTGACAGTAGCAGTTCTTCAGCCGTCCCTTCTGTGTCCCCGTGCCCCTTCCCTTACGTTGGACTACAGAGCTGTACGTACTGCATACTCTGCCCTGAATTTTAAATCCCTTATTTAAGACTGTTGTCCTCAGTGGGAGATGGTGTTCCAATTCTTGGGTTGAAGGAAGATTCAACATACAGTCCAATCTGTTTAGTACATGGAACTGAGGACAAGGATAGCTTCAGGCAGCAAAATTCTTTGCACCATACCTGTACTGAAATAATAGACCAATAATCATGTCTTGATCTTTTGGTAGCACATCAGACTCTCTCAACCACTAGTTAAAATCAGTAATATTGTAATTAGTTATTTCTTTTGCCCCAGAAGTCTTAACATGTCGAGTTGTTGGTTAACAGAACTCAGTAGGAGAGCTTAGAAATAACTAGTAAATATTCACTACTTATACATGGACTCATTTCACCTTTCCTCCAATGAGGGTTAATTAATAACACTAACTATTCCTGCACTAACAACAAATGAGAATTTGTGCTTCATTAAATGTTGGGGGAGGTCCTTAGGAGGAAGAGGAAGGTTGCAAGTTTCAGTGCTGGCTTGTGACAGCAAAAAAGAAAATGGAAGACATGACTGGAATGAGTGAGAGACTGGAGAAGAGAGAAACACCGGAATTGTTAATAACTGCAGAGAGGCAGGAATCATCTGGGATCCCTGACCTCTGAATGCAAAACACAGGGCTTTAGCAATAATATTTGCAGACTAAGTGAGTGGGAAGTAGAAGATGCAGTTAATTCAATAGTGCAGAAAAGTGTCTACTATTCTCAGAGGCACTCAAAATATTTAAGTTAAGAATTCTCTACCTCTATCTACTACTTTGTGAGCAATTTTAGGCTGAATCCTACTGTTTAGTCCACAGAGAATGAATTTATTTAATTCCTAAATGGTGAGTCAACACAGAGGTAAATCCCATTGATTTAACTGGGCCTGCTGTAGTTGGGAGTAAAAATAGGATTCTGGTCATAGTCTTGAGGTATAACTGAACTACATATTTAAGTTTAGTATAATTTAATTGTTGTGGCTATACCTCAAGGAATCCTGGGATTTTAGTGAAAACTCTGCTGTACTCTCATTTAATACTCAATCTTTTTTCTCAAGGAACCTTGTAAAAAGAAGTTGAGGGAAGTGCTCTAGCGTGGTCTTAAAAAAATTTCTAAACTCCACACTAAACAATAAATCGAGGGATTCCTTGAGATATACAGTGCAGAAAGTCTAGTTCATGTGACTCCTGAGCCCCACTTTTGTAGCCCCTGAAGTGTCTTTCGAGACCCTCACACTCCTTCCACCATTTAATTCTCCCAAATTCCCTGAGTCAATTTTCAGTTGATTTTTACCCCCAAAATGGCTCAAAATTGCCCACAAACACAATGTTTTCAATTGTTTACCTCCTAAGGGTCCCCAACACCACCACAACAATAACAACAAAAACTGAAAAATATTTTTAAAATAACCACAACCGATATCACATCACATCTGATACACCCAGGATGTGAGACTGCAGTCCACAGAGGGGACACAAGAGCAAAAACTGACCCCATGTCTCGTACAGTTGAGATCCAGCATGGTATAGTAGTTTAAGTGTTTGATAGGATATTGGGAGACCAGGGTTCAACTCCCCACTTGACCATGGAACCCCCTGAGTGACCTTGGGCAATCACACTTTCTCAGCCTCAGAGAAAGGCAAGGGCAAACCTGCTCTGAACAAATTCTGCCAGGTAAACCCCATGAAAGGTTCACCTTAGAGTCTCCATGAGTCAGAAATGACTCAAAGACACACCACCACCACCACCACAACAACAACAACCATGCTTAAGGTGGCGCTGTGCATGTAACTATAAAGTGCATATGGACCTTGATGCTGCAGAAGAATTATTGCTCATTATTGCTATTTTTTAATTTAAAAAATGCTCTACATAAATATGTAGTGTGGATGCACCATTTGTTTCTCTTCGAGGAGGAACTCCACTGATCACTTGGAAGGGGTGAATAGATATTGTTAAACCTACAAGTCCAGGGAGGGTGGGGGAGCACCGTGACAAAAGTTCCAAGTGCATATGTGAGAAAAATTAAGCAGCATACTACTATGGGTCTGTCTTTAATAGGAAGGCAATGCTGGGTGAATATGAACCGGAGTGGAGGGGATTGCACTACAAAAGTAATTGTGGGAGGCGAGAAATATTTGACTCCTGAGAGACTGTGGTCTTTTAACAATATAGTGTCAATTAGGTTTTCAAGACAAATCTGTGCATATTCACTGCTAGCTCAGAAACAAGGCTACTGAAGCATAGTGCAGCTTTTCTGCCTGGACGCAGAGAGCAGGAGCAGCCTCTCCCTGTTGTGCATGCACAAGCAGTAATAATAGGTGGGTGTGATTGTCTGGCTCAGGGGATAACAATGGCCTTGCAGGCAGAGCAGGGCAAAGCCGAAGCAGCAAGGGTGATAAGAAAAACCTTGGGGATCCTGTGCATGCCTTTTTTAAAAATAGACAAATAACAAGCTCAGGATACCAAATTATATGAGTTCTACAGAATGGATTATCCATCTTACATGTTAACAATGCCGTCTCCTCGGACAAAAGCGGAAGGATCCTTATTTCATTAGAAAATTATTGTCATTCTATTTGAAACCATGTTGATTCCATCGCTGAAAACCCTACTGTAACAACATGCTTAATTTTGGCCCTCCTTTGTGAGCAATTAGCAGAGCTTGGAAAGTTATCATTGAAAAGTAATTGATTACAGTTATGGTTCTGAGTCCTTCCAAAGTAATTAGCTACCATTATCATCCAAATGCTAAGGCCATCCATAAATCTACAGTTTATCTGGATGTTTAGCTAATATAATTCTCCCACTGATTTAAAAGATAACAAAATTAAACAAAAAACAAAAAAGAACCAGTTGACAACTGGCGTAAGGAAGTACGTCCTCCAGCAAGAGGTTAATGCATTCTACTTCTGAACCTGTGAAAGTTATCAATAATCTGACCCAATATCCTTCCTCTTATTGCTTTATAAAAGGGCCAGTGTATGATTGTTTGGACAGCTGGCCTAATGTAGATACAAATAATTAACTGAAGCACTATGAAATGGGACATTTGTACACATCCAGAAAAGAAAAAAAATGCAAGTTTTCCTTTAAAAGTTTGTTTTCCCCTACGCACATTAGAGGAAATGAAAGTTTAAATGAATGGTCTTTGCATGTCTCATTTGGAGAGTTTTCAGAATGTAATAACTTCAGATGACACATGAACATGTCAGCTGGAGGCAAATATAATTATATGGCTTGAGAGCTACTTTAGTTTACATGCTCAGATATTACTGAATCATTCTGAAATGTTTTCAAAAGAATGGTTCCAGAGTATTGTTATTAAGATAAATTTGAATCTATTTCCATTTGCTGCGTTCCAGTAGGTAAAAAAAAAAAAAGTTTAAAAATGCACATAAATTGTTTTGTTTAGTCAGTTATTTTGCATTTATCAATCATCTTTGGAAAGGATTGACTGTACCAGAGGCAGCTCTTCACTTCCATGTCCATGAGATAATGATTCTGCCCTGGGTTTTAGTCCAAATTTACTGGCACCATCCCTGGTGCTGGTTCCTAACCCTTGAATAGGTTTAGCACCTTGAGTCTCTCTGAAGTTCAAACTGAAAGTAGGAGTAATTTCATCATTCCACCAGCAGGGGACTCACCAGTTGGTACAGCACCTGCTTTGCACATAGTAACTGCTGAGTTCAGACACCAGCACACTCAGCCCTCCATATCTGAGGATTCTATACACATGAATTCAACCACAGCTTGAAAATATTCAAATAAAAAAAATATCAAGAAGCAAATCTTGATTTTGCCATTTTACTACACCATTATACACAATGGGACTTGAGCATCCATGAATTTTGGTATCCACAGGGGGTCCTAGATTTAAACCCTAGCAGATATAGAGGATCCACTGTATTTCCAGGTATTTTGGGGAAAGAAATTCTCTCAGCTCCTGCCAGTGAGTTTAGATTATACAAAGCTAGATCAATACCACCAAAAAAAAAACATTCAATAGCAGAGTATAAACCAGGTGTGTCAAAAAGCTGGTTTTTACTTCAGATGCCTACCTAAAATGGAAATCAAGGGGCTTTTTTAAATATATATATTAAGCAATTAAACATTCTCTCACAAAAGAGGGTTCCAGGAGAGAGCGCAAGACAAAACATCTTCATCAGTAGCAAAATGCAATAAGCCTTAGTTAATACAATTGAGAGGAACAAGATAACTATCAATCAATCAATGTATATCCTGTCTTTTCCCATAGAGTGGGACTCAAGGCAGCTTACAGAATATAAAAGGATCTAAGTAAAAGAGTGTAGCTACAAAAAGTTCAGCTTTAAATTATACTAAACTGTCTATAGAATTAAAAGCATATAAAACAATTTAAAAGTACAGATTAAAAACAGCACAGTAGTACAACAGAAAACTCATTATATAAAACAAATTAGTTCTCAAATACCTGCTGGAATAATAAACTCTTCACTTGATGATGAAAGAACTGCAACGAGGGAGGGAGCCAGCCAAGCCTTTCTAGAAAGGGAGTTCCAGAATCTAAGAGCAGACGCAAAGAAAGTCTTCACTCCCATTATTACCTGTGAAGGAAATGGGACTGAAAGAAGTGCCTCTCCTGAAGATCTATGAGTTCAGGCAGGCTCAAATGCTACTCATCAGCCATCTCAGAATCAAGCAAACAAAAGTAAACTTACATACAAATTAAAATGCCCAGCAAAATAGAAAACATTTTAAGCTGGCACCTGAAAGAGTGTGGTGTAATGGTTTGAGCATTGGATTACAACTCTGGAGAGCTGGGTTTGAATCCCTGCTGGGCCACGGAAACCCACTGAGTGATCTTGGGCAAGTCATGCTTTTTCAGGCAAAGGCAAAAGCAAACCCCCTCTGAACAAATCTTGCCTAGAAAACCTCGTGATAAGTTCACCTTAGGGTCACTGTAAGTCAGAAATGACTTGAAGGCACACAACAACAAAAAAGCTTAGGGTATTGGCACCAGTGGAACCTCTCTCTGGGGAGCATTCCAGAGTTGGGACACCACCTCAAAAAAGTTTCCTCATGTCTCCTCATGACAGTTAGGTAGATCTAGCTGGATGTTTCCTTATATGGATTGAGACACCTGGTCTTGTTGGGCCAGAGACTGAACCTGAGGTTTTGTGTACACAAACCTTCCCTTCCCAACAACGCTATGGTCCTGAGACAACACAATGACAATGAGAAAGGAATTCCCTATAGATAGAATATTAGAGACACCTGCATGAAACACAACTCACTCAATCCTGTATTATTCCTCACACTATCAGTACAGGGCCATAATTTCTTCAGTTTGGATTGCTTCATCACACAGGCTAGATTCCCACTGGTGCACTGTGCTAGTGCACAAAGCATTTTTCAGAAAGTTGGTTAAGTGTAGTGGTTAGCCCAACTAATAGTTCAAGCATGCACACACACAGAGAACTCTCTCACCTTTGAATGGGTGGGTGGGTGATAATCAATGGGTGGACCCGAGGCCATGACACTCATTATACAATTAGATGTGTAGGTGGAGAGTCCAGCATACACTGATGTATATTTGTACTACTGTAAAAATGCATACTCAGAATGAGATCGTGACCCACTCTTAATTTTAAAAAACAACAAAGGTGCATATAGCACTTAATGCATCTATTAATACATCCATTATAATAAGCTTACTAAAAGCCACAAGTCAATTCCTTCTGATTAAAAAGTGTAACGAGTAATTTAGAAGATGACAGTGTTCTTCCTGGTTATCTTTTCATAAGGTTTCATCTCACTGTCTGGCTAAATATTAGCATGGTGTATTTTTATTTTTTTTCCCCACTCACTGGGATTGAAGCTAATGTCAGTTGCCTTAATACCCTGCAAATCCTCCAGGTGTATGTTACACCTGACTTTGTATAAAAGGACAATGCAAGGCTCTTCTCTCTTGACAAGTAACTCCGGCACAGCAGCTCTAATACAGGTAATTCTTTGTCAGATTCTTAATTAAGACTGTTTTGAAAATGGTATAGTATTTATAAAACTTTGAATATGACAGCTCTATTTGAAAAAGGAGCATAAGAATAGCCTTTTGCTGCTTCTTTTAATACATTTATTCTATTCTCCATTCCCCCCCCCTTAGAACATAAAAGAGGTTATTTGTAGGAGAAATAGAAATATCATTCAGTGGAAATATTTTGATTGTTTTCATTATTTTCTCTCTAGCATAAATGGCTTCCCGCACACAATGAACAAATCTCTTATCCTCTAACAATAACCCTAGAGCTCTGTGTTGCTGACTACACTGAGTGTTTGTGTGTGTGCGTGCAGCCACATCTGTGAGCCCATCATTTCTGTTTTCAAATGTGTGCCCTTATATCAGCATACAAAGAATACTAATGATGTCTGTTTCTTGAGATATGTGGAACTGAAAACTGCTTTAGCATCTCTGAATCCACTGGTTTTCACTACAGGATGAAGACACTTAATTTCTATGCCCTGCTACTTTGTTGGAAGACCATTTGTTGTAATCACTGTGAGCTTTCCAATGTCACAATTGTGGTGGAGAAGGAAGAGTGTGGCTTCTGCATCAGCGTGAATGCAACTTGGTGTTCTGGCTACTGTTTCACAAAGGTGAGAATTCCACACAGTAAGAATAATAGAGAAGTATTAAATATCTCCCAACACACTGCCATCAACACCTGTGAGATTCAGCAAAATACAAAACAACAGCTGCACTTGCCGATGGAGCCAATTGAAAAGAATATTACCAGTGCTCTCCTTGGTCTTTAAGAAGGGTTATAAAGAATTTTCAATTTTTTTCTTACTCTTGATGAGAAAGGGTGCCTACAAATGTTAAGACTTGTTGAAAAAACTGTCAGCCCTTATGAAATTTTTCACTCCCATTCAAGAGTGAAAAGGAAAGCACTTTTTATTATAGCAGGAGAAATAGCAAAAAAAAAAAAAAGAGGGGGAAGGAGGGGTTACAAAATACATTGGGGGTTGCAGAAAATCCTGTGTTTCCAGTTAAAATAATGCAAGAGTTTCAACAAAACATTGGCTGGCATTCTGCATTGCAGTTATGGATTCATAACCTAGACTTACAGATCCATAACTGCGGTGTATTCAGCAGTGCTATGTATTCACAGTCGTAGCACTCATACATGGTGCATGAAACATACCTTAAGCTCCAGGGAGGAATGTTGAGGGAAGGAGGTCTGTGGTGTGGTTGAGGGGGGCACTCAGGATAATCTGGCCAGCCCTTTCCCACCTCTGAATCATGGTACAAAGAGCAGCAAGACCCGTCAGTTTTCTTCATTGCACCATGGCTCTTGGGCAAGAGGGTCTGGCCACTTCATCCTTAAATGCTCTATTTAACTATGGTGCAGACTTTCATCGCTCAGAGTGTCTTTCTGGAGTTTAAGTGGGGCTTAGGGGGGTTGATTGCTTAGGACTTTCATAGTGACATTTATGTTGCTATGAATGCATTGCAGAATCTTGGCCAATATATTTTACACACACACACATATACAAACTGGCTGAGTTCCTACGTTTGGGTTTTGTAGTATAAAACTCTGCCTCTGAAGGATCGATCTTGCTACGCAAATCTTACAATGAATGGCAAAGTTGCACAGCTCAAAGGTGCAAACAAATACAAAACCATGTGCAGGCATAATAACACCATAAGGGGAACTCCACTTCTGCAATCCTGAATATATACATTCTGCATCAGGCAAGAATACTTTATTCATGTGTAAGAGACCAAGAAGATTTTAGCCAATGTATTTTGAGCAATATTTTCTGTATGTATGTGTGTGTGTGTATATACACACAAGAGTTTCACAAAAAAGTCTCAACCCACCCACCCCCAAAAATAATTGAAAACAGTGTCCTCCCCATCCCTGCTGCACCACAAAAAAAAAAAAAAAAAACCCTTATGGCATTTTACCAGTGTCAGGAATTATTTGAATGTTTTCATTCTCACGTGCAACCATGAAAAAAGCAAAGGTTTATTTTAATTATAATTTGTATTAAGAACATGATGCATTAAGAGGTGAGTCTAGTGGAATGTCCTTTAAAATGCTTTCAAATACATGTTCTGATGGCTCAGTTCCATGCATATTGATTCAGAAATAAGACCAGTAGTTTTCAAATGTATTGTAGCCTTAAAGATTTTAAAAATTTAAAGATCTCTGCTCTGGCCTTAAATGTAGTTTCCCGGAAATGTTTCCCAATAAAATCAGTAAGATGTATTTCCAAATAGGACTTCTCTCATAAAATTCCACAGGCACTGATATCTTCAAAATCATCTGCCGTCTCAGTCACCTCCCTAGCTGTGGTTGTTGCATGATACTTGAGAGTTGCCTTGCTGATGAGATCTGTAATATATATTACATATGTAACAGAAAACATGAATTTGTTACATGCAATTATAATATGTGGAACACACTGAAGGACAGGACATAGAAGACAGGGCTCAAGGCCTACATTGAGAAGATTGTTGGGGTGTGTACATGCAGTATTTTGCAGGACTGGACCCCAAAGAAATGTGCACTTTGCCCAGAAGTAGTTTTTTTAAAAAATCATTCCAGTGTGTACAACTACCTTTTTTGCTATAGAGCAGTGTATCATACAGTGTCATGGGAAACAAACCTAGAACAAGTTGTCTTGTAACAAATGTTTTGGATATGACAGGCTATAACAAAGGATTGATTTTCATTTAATCAATTGTTCCAAGTTCATTGAAGTCATGAGAGAATATGATCAGCAACTTTATTTGTGTTTTCATCATGTTCTTAAAAAAATACTAGAAAGTTATAGTTAAAAGATTGTTCTTAATGCCCCAGTTGGCAAATTTATTCAATACCCATTTTCTCTCTTTTCATGTCCTTATTAGGATCCTGTAGACAAGCATCTACTCATAAAAAATGTCCAGAAAGTCTGCACATTCAAGGGAATTGTGTATGAGACTGTAAAGATTCCAGGCTGTGTTGGCCATGCAGAATCATTCTATTCCTACCCAGTGGCCACAGGATGCCATTGTGAGACCTGCGATACAGACGTCACCGACTGCACTAGTAGAGGCTTGGAGCCAAGTTATTGTTCCTATGGTCAAAACCAAATCAGAGCATGAGGATTCATTGTGCTTTTCCTTGTATTACCTTTGTAAAAACCATAAAGGAGGTAAGCACTCAGGGCTCATGTCAGTTCTGTATGCGTATGTTGCATTCACCTTCAATGACTTCATTACGGCATTTGAAACCAGAGGTTTTCTCTGATGCACAACAGCTGAATGCCCTTCAAAGTTCAGTTCATCCAAGTTCCCACCCACCCCCATTCATCTTCCTCTGTTTCCAGTTACAGACTTTTCCCTGTTAATTCAGTATCCCTTTAATGTGTTTTCCTACTGAAGGATGGAATGTGAGTACAACACTGGTGCTAGAAATTGGAAGGGTAAATCCCCCTGCTGGCATAGACCCCACTGATATGCTGGCCCAGATACAAACACATCACACAAAAAGACAGAGATAGAAAGACTATAGGAGAGATATCCCATCCTGTACCTAAACTGAATATAAGGAGAGGAGAGTGAGAAAGAGGCCATTCCAATATAAAGATATGCTAGCCCCATCCCATATCTATACTTAATACTGATGATAAGCAGAATGTCTGAGTGTATCTGTCTTATAATGTTAAATATGATTTTGACTTCCATAGCTCCATCCTATGGAATCCTGGGATTTATTGTGTTGGTGAAATATCTAGTATTCTGAGCTAGAGAATGCTAGTCCACTCCTTTGAATGACATGTATCTCACTAAACTACAGGTCCCAGGATTCCTTAGGATGGAGCCATGGCAGTAAAAGTAGAATGTAACTGCTCTAAACATGTAGTGCAGATATGCTCTACATAGCTATATTCAGCCTTCACTGTTTCTAATGGGCAAGTGGAGCATTTAGAACTTCAAGATACCATTTCAAGTGTCTTGAAGGAGTGGTTCCTAACTGAGCCAGCCTTTCTCACTCCATTCCTTTTTTCATGGGAAAGGTGAGAATTATGAATTGTGCAGAATCAAGGCACCAGAGTGCCTTATATTGGCAACTGCATCAGAAGCCGTCTTTGTTTCTTCTTCTCCTTTCCCAGCAAGAAAGGGACAAGTGACATGTCTCCCCTTCCTGCCTCCATATTCCAATGAGACAGGGGTTTGAGGAGTGGAGGCTTTGGGTCGAGTTTCCATAGGGTCCAATTTGTATTTCCTCCAAGATAGATATGGATAGATAGTGGACTCAATTCAGTTTATTGTCCAGAGGTTCCATGCCTCTGTTCTTCTGACTATCAGTCTCACAATATCCTTTGTTATATCCCTTCTAGTTATGGTTCTGTAAGTGTACACTTTAGCCCAGTGCTACTCAAAGTGTTAGTCCTTTGACCAGCATCAATCTATGAGCCTTTTTCTGCTGATCACTGGTGAGTTTCTCGAAAAGAAATATTGTTACCAATGGGAACAAATATACTGCTGGTCCCTGGAACACTGGAAAAAACTAGCGCTCCCATCAGATGACTTGGGGAGCCCTGATCTAGTCTACAATTCTATACTAATAAGTCACTTTGATTTTAGCAAGAGGTGATTCTGCAAAATGATGTTTGAAGTCTAAGGAAGGTTTGGGCAATAAGACTTAATTAACTCTATCCTATAAGTCAAGAGTGGGCAACAGGCATAGGGTTCAATTTTCACCCTCATGAGTGACACATGATGTCATTTTCAGCAACCATGTCTCATAAAGATCATAATCAGAGGTCACATTTATTTGTGAGCTCCAAGACTGGTGGCAGGTTTGGGGGGCTTTGTGGAAAGGCTGTGGGGGTGGGTTGCCAAAATGAACCCACCACTCTTAGAAGCCTTCAGGAACAGCATGTGTGCATTTGAGAGTCAAAAGTAGTTTTAAAGTTTTAAAAATGTCAAAAGTGTGGAGGTTCAGTGGTCTGAGGGGCGAACAAGAAAAGCTTGGAGGTCACAAAAACCTCCTGAGAGTGCTGGCAGCCCTCCCCCACACCTGCTGTGAATAAAAGATTGCTTCCTACCTTCTGAATGCATAGCATGCTGTTCTTCTGGTATGGTGTATCTAGCATATACATGCATTGTTACATAGAGAGTTTGTTGTCTTATTGTGGATATCTGCTAAACATGAAGTCTCTTTCATCTGTACTATCACCGCTATCTTTATGCAAGCCACAGCCTGGGAAGCAACTTTTAATAGTCATCTGTTACCACTACAGATCCAAGCCCACCCAAACATAGTTAATTGTTCTTGCAGTTGCAGTTGATTTTAAAAAGTTCCTATTTACTTCCCTGTTCCTCAAAAGTAAGTGAAATACTTATTTTCTGATACTTTTAAAAAAACCCTAAGTGTATCAGCACATGGCACTATTCCTCCACCACCATTTAGTAAGATCACACCACTTCTACAATGAAGTAACTAAAAAAACCTAGCACAGTACAACAAAAATAATTGAAGTTGTATTATAACGCTACTGGGGAAAGTAACTAATTACAAAAAATTAATTGTTTCTAACAAGTTGCTCTCAAGCTCTGATGCAAGCTGAGGCAGGCCTATAATGAATTTTTGGAATCCTGTTGATCAGTCACAGACACCTTCAGCAATCAAAGGTTCTGAATATCAAGGTCACCACTCATTGTGGTGATGTTCAGTGCATAGGCATGCCTCAGTTAACAAAGCTTCAGACAAAGAAGCTCCTTTTTACTAAGTCTTTTTATGCCTGCTCAACCCCTGCCTTTTTGTCCTTGCCCTCTATCTAGCTCAAATTATTTTAGCAGCATCAGCATTGAGAAGATGGTGAAGGAAGGCTGGAGAAACACAGACTTTTTATGTTGCAGCAGCATGTCTGCAGTAAACAATGTTTACTGACTGAATGCAAAGGGTGCTCATCAATGGCTCTTCTTCATTCTGGAGGGAAGTAACTAGGGCCATAGGGCCATCTGTCTTGAGCCCAGTGCTATTCAACATCTTCATCAATGATTTGGATGAGGGAATAGAGGTCATTCTTATCAAATTTGCAAGTGACACCAAATTAGGAGGGTTAGCTAACACCCTAGAGGACAGGATCAGAATTCAAAATGACCTTAAAAGATTAGAGAGCTAGGCCAAAACTAAGAAAATGAATTTAAACAGGGAGAAGTGTAAGATTATATACTTTGACAGAAAAAAAAATGAAATGCATAGTTCTAAGATGGGTGACAACTAGCTTGACTACAGTACATGTGAAAGGGATTTATGATTCTCAGTAGACCATAAGTGGAACATGAATCAGCAGTGTGATACAGCAGCTAAAAAAGCCAGTGAGATTCTGGACTGCATCAATAGGAGTACAGTGTCTAGGTCAAGGGAAGTGATCATACCACTCTATTCTGCTTTGGTAAGACCTCACATGGAATACTGTGTCCAGTTCTGGGCACCAAAGTTCAGAAAAGATATTGAGAAGCTTGGATGTGTCCAGAGGAGGGCAACCAAAATGGTAGAAGGTTTGGAAACCAGGTCCTATGAGAAGTAACTTAGGGAGCTGGGTATGCTTAGATTAGAGAAGAGAAGGTTAAGAGAGAACGTGATAGCTGCTTTTAAATATTTGAAGAGTTGCCATATAGAAGATGGGGCAAGCTAGTTTTTTGCTGTTCCAGAGACTAGGACACAGAGCCATGGTTTCAAACTTCAGGAAAAGAGATTCCCCCTAAACATTAGAAACATTGTCAGGAAGTTACTCCGAGGGTTAACGACAGTGACAATGACAGTGGACTATACTGCCTCGGAGTGTGGTGGAGTCTCCTCCTCAGGAGATTTTTAAACAGAGGCTGGATGGCCATCTGTCAGGAGTGCATGGCAGAAGATTGGACTCAATGGCCCTTGTGGTTTCTTACAGCTTTATGATTCTATGAATGTAATAAAACTTGAACTAGGAAAGAATGGAATTCTACTCTAGGTGATCCTACTGTGCCTGCTGGCCTACAAGAGGCAAAGGAAATAGCAACTGCCTCTAGAATCCCTTACTGAACACGTGTGAACAGTAAGAAAAGCAGATAAGCCTACCTCCCCAGCATGTCAAAAAAAAAAAAACATAGATCTATAAGCCTGGCCACCAAAATGGAAATCTTAAGAAAAGTGGAGGCAGATGAAAGAAAAATAATCCCTGGACATCTTTTGGAAGAAGTCTTCGAGTAATCTCTAGAAGGCTCCAAATATTTTTGTTTACTTACGCAAGGCTGACCTGGCCTGGGTTTTTCATTTTACATGTGCATATTGTTAGTTTTGAATAAAAAGTTGGTTGAAACATATTGAACTGCTCATCTTTTTTGTGCTGCAGGAACCTGTCTCTATGTTATTTGTGTCTCTAGTACAAAATTTTCTGTTAAAAAATAATGCTCAAAAACCTATCTACTTTGCTAACTGAGGTGTACCTTTATATTCTAAAGTATTTCTGTAAATAAATGTGGAAATATAAAAGAAATAAATATCCTGTAAATAAATATTTTTCTTTGAAATAATTAAAAAAATTATTTTGTTCCAAATAGACTAGTGAATTTTATCAACCAAGAATTAGCATGGTCAGAGTCTTGGGACTTTGGGAGTCAACCAGAAAAGAGAACTGGGATGAAGGAATGGAAGCTGGGGTCCTGGAAAACAGAAAGGCTGTTTGCCTGACTGGCAGGAAGTGGATCCCGTGAGCCCAAGAGGGTTAAGTGACTGACCCCCCAAACACTCAACATTTTCCCTTTTTCCTTCTTCAGCTGGAAATGTGCCCTGCTAAACTGGTGGAGGGAAAGAGAGGTCGGAAGGGGAAATGCTCTTGGTCAGCTAAAAAGTAGGCAGAAAAAGATGGATAAAGATTAAGGCTAGGAATGTTGCAAGGGTTAAAAAGAAGAGCGGGAGGGTCTAAGCTCCACTTTTTTCTCTTTCTTTCCACTTCAGCAAGAAACTGAAGTGTCAGGATAGAATACAGCAACCTGGACAGTTCCTTTAAAGTTCAGACTGAAATCTAGAGCAATTTCAGATGATATAAAAGCCATCTGCTGCTACTATTCTTTAGAGAAAAACAAACTCATCAAAAAATAAAGGTGGAGGAACACACATATAAAGAGAGAGTGAAGAAAACCATCTCATTATCATGATCATTTACTAGCCCATGTTGAGAAGCAAGTATTGCACATGGTGTGGGAATGGACCATAGAAATCAGTGGAAAGGTCCAAGGTCTTGATGCAGCTGGGACTGGGCACCAATATGTCCAATGCACACACATCCAACCAGTAGCAGCTCCAGTGATAAAGGGGGACATGAATCCTTTTCAGATTTCAGTTTAAACAATAAAGGTGCTATCCGAGGTGCTGAACCTATTCAGAATGGGCTAGGGGTCAACTCCCTGAAAAGCTCCTTTGAAGCCTGGACTAAAATACAGAGCAGATTCACTGCCACTGAACCTTACCTCCCCCAAACACACAAACACACACACAAAAGTACAGGTAATAGTTCAGAAAAGACAAAGTTATCTATCTATGGCTCCTTGTCATGATGACTATATGCCTATATATTATGTCTGCCATCAGAAATAATGTGCCTCCTCATATCAGTTGCTGAGGAATGAATCAGCTGTTGTTCCATTCACCTTTTTGCCTAGTTCCTTACTCATTTGCTTATATATTAAAATCATTCCTCATCCACCTTTTGAGACAAAGCCTCCCCAAGGCAGTTCACCAAGTAAGAAGTTGAAATGATAAAATATAAAATAGAGTTAACTGAAATAACATAAAACATTCTAAATAATCACCACAGTTAAAAAAAAAAAGACTTGGCATAAAAGATGAAGCAAGGTTTAATTTAAAGCAAATCATGGAGGACTTTAGGGCCAATTTAAAAACAGTCTCAGGAGAATGATGTACACATTCCAGTGAGGGTAATACATAATGATGGGGCCACCATAGAAAAGAACCTATCATTGGTCTTGCAACTAGACATGTGAGCAAGGCCTGTGTGCAGGGAGGGCTTCAAATCACTTGATTCCAAGTTTTTTATAGCTTTAAAATAACAACCAGAACATTAAAATTGGGCTTCAAAATACATTGAGAATGCAGCTGGTATCGAATCAGAGTTAGTTGTTCTCAACATCCAGACCCATAAGGAACTGGGTACCCACATTCCACATCAGCTGAAGCCTCTGAACAATCTTCAAAGCCTTTGAGGCCCCTCTCTAAACTGCAAACCTCAGGATTCCATAGGATGTTGAAAGTGGAATAAGAGCACTATAACAGTCTAGTGTAGAAATGCCCCTAGTCTGCCCAGCTATGGATGCAGCCAATGACTGAGGTGAAATGGACAGAAGACCCCCTTGTTAACAGCGATCACCTGTACTTCTGCAGATAGCATCAAATCCACAAGAACTCTAGGCTACACATTTGGCCATTAAAGCAAGTGCAAACCAAACTCACATCTCCATCCAGCTTAACAAATTCTGTGCTTCCACTGGGCTTCAATATATGCCTGGCCTTACTGCAGAGCTTTCCAAACTTTTCATGTTGGTGACACACTTTTTAGACATACATCATTTCGTTACACAGTAGTTCAGTTTTACTAGCAAACCGGAGGTTAAACTTACCTCTTATAAGAGATACGGACGCATACCTAAATTGTAATAAAAAAATTACAAGAAATGAAATTCTTAATTAGAAACTTATCCATTTCAGGGGTAATTCAATGAAAATTTAAGTAAATAAACATGAAAATAACAGCACCAGCACTCGACTCTCACAGTAATAAAGTGAGAGAACAATCCCGCGTGGCACACATTTATAGATAGGTGGCTTTTCATCAAGTGGCTGTGCCTTTTCACATTCACTTCCACTATTTCAACCCAATTACACATGCACAGTACCCAGAGGCATATCTAGGGTGGGGTGGGCCCATTACCACCCTCACCAGCAGCGGCAGCAGTGAGAGAGGTAGCCCCTCCAGCTGAGCTGGCCTGCCACTGTCGCTGCCATCACTGGGGCCTTTCTCACCCTGGGGCACTGGTGGCAACATACTCTACATGCTTCAGCTGACACACTAACATGTCACAACACACATTTTGGAAAGCTCTGTGTAAGTGTGTTGGCTGCAGCATATAGAGGTGTTGCCGCAACTGCCCTGGGTCTCTCCCATCACTGCCACTGCCTCTCCAGACCATGAAAGACCCTGGCGGGAGTGGCAGTATGCCCACCCCACCCTAGATATGCCTCTGGGTAGTATGCATGCATAAAAGTGAAAAGGTACAGCCACTTGATGAAAAGCTGCCTACCTGTAGGTGTGTGCCACATGGGATTGTTCTCTTACTTTGTCACTGTGGGAGTCAAGTGCTGGTGCTGTTATTTTCATGTTTAGTTACTTAAATCACAGTTGAATTACCCCTGAAATGAATAAGTTTCTAATTAAGCATTTTGTTTCTTGTAATTTTATTATTACAATTTAGGTATGTGTCCCTATCTCTATAAGGAGTCAGTTTAACCTCCAGTTTGCTAGTACAACTGAATTACTGTGTTGCAAAATGACACTTATCTAAAAAGTGTGTCATCAACATGAAAAAGTTGGAAAGCTCTGAACTAACATGTCACGACACACAGTCTGGATTACTGCGAAGCAACATGACAGTCTTTGCAGGCAAGCATACTCCAGTACAATGGATTAGGAGTGGATCTTATGCAGGCAAACTCGTGATGCAATGATCATACATCATGTTTCACATTGTCAAGTGTTACAGAGGAAAGGAGGAAGAGACACTAAAGACAGAGCTGAGCAGAAGAGTACATGCTTGTATAAAGATCCCAGGTTCTACCCCTGCTCTGTTCTGGAAAAGATGGAAAACCCACACCAGATATTCTACAGATCTGGAACTGTTACCACGGTTCTGTCATGCCGGTGATAGCACTAGATATCTCTTGATATCAAACTTATTTGGCCTTCATTTGACCTTTCTCTGCCACCCTGCTCCATGTGTTTGCAAGGGCCACCAGACAAGCACGTAAACAGGTGCGGCCGGTAATGGTTGGACATTCCAATCTCCACTTAGGTAGGCACATTAATGCCTCTCTGTTGCTTCAGGGACCATTTCTTGCAGACACACCCTGCTTATGTGCGACTCTACACAAAGACGCTCAGCCAAGAGCCGGCACTTTCTTTATGCTGAGCCATTTGCATACTGGCTATACTATTGTCATCCAGCGCTAAGCTCATCATGTAAAACCTGACCTTTTCCAACGCTTTTGTCCCGCTCCAAATTTCCTTTGTTCTCACTGAGCATTGCATGGCCTGTAGGCACAATCCACCCTATAAAGACCCCTGATTCCGAGGGCACCTCAGATCACTTTCTCGGACTCCTCGGATCACTCCTGAGTTTCATCCAGCCTTGCTGTCGGTTTGTCCAGAGAGCTCCCCTCAGCGAACCACGCTGAGCTTTCTTCCCTGCAATCCTCCGCTTTTCTCCAGGACTATGAGAAAAGGTGTCGCATCACCCATTTCCCCCGAAAACTTTCATTTCTACTTTTCTAGTTAGCTGTGTGCATGTGGTGTCTTTTCTGTTGTTTGTCCTTTAATAAAATTATTATTTTTACTATTTTAAAACCTTGCCTGACTGCTCTTCTGACCTGACGCTGTATACATAGGGTTAAAAGATCCCAGCTAAAGTTACCCTGCCTCTCACTAGCTTAAGAGAGTGCTCGAGTTAATTCCCCCATCTTGTGTTTTTGTTTGGTTATTTGGGCGCCCCTCCTGGGACCCCCAGAATACAGGGTAACAGAACCAAGCAGTTCAAGCAGTACTAAGCTAGTGGAGCCAATGGTCTGATTAGAAGTGGCTGATGGCTCCCAGGGGTTCACTCTGGGTTTTAGTCCTAATTTTAAAAGAGGTATTATTCAGAGTAATGAACCTATTTGGGGGCTAGGATTTGGCACCTTGCATAATGCTTTTACTTTTCAAACTGAAAACCAGAACAGATTCATCACCTCACTAACCCAGAAAGCACAAACCACTATTAGGACTGATTAGATATAAAGCAGCTTCTGTATTCCTGTATAATTCTAGGAGTAGCCACCCATTAGCCATAACAGTCTCAGCTGCTAAAATATCTAACCTCTAAAGTCAACACCTCATGAACTGTTTTAAAATATTACCTGTTCTAAATAATACAGGAAAAAATAATAAACGAGAGCACATTTATGAAGAAGATAAATAAAGCTTGTAAAGCTCTTGCCTGTAACATAAACATTTTAAGGAAAGGCCAACATTGGGGATGTGAGCAATTAGAAAAAAGAAAAAAAAACCTTAAGAGATGCTGTGGAAGAATCTGAGAATTCATAAAAAGCATTACAACAATAAATTTATGCATAATGTTTTGTGGTGGCCAGCATGCAATGTTAATTTTAAAACTGCACATAAACTGAAAAGAGCCAAGAGAGAAAAGTGGAGAGATAATATTTAAACATTTAAATGTATTTATTATAGTGGGGAAGGGGAAATAGAAGTCTAAACAGCCAGCTGCAGGTTGGATAGCAGTTTTGTAATAAACGAACTATGCTATTCCAAAGAGTCAAAAGAACTATTCTGTTTTTGTTTTCAACAAAAGCAGAAGATTACCTGGCAAGATTACAGTCTCACAAATACATTACAACTTGTGTTTTCTTCCTCATTAATAATTTTTGCAATCTTGGCCACACACTGCTGTTGCTTGGCCACCTATGTGCCAGCTTTCATCTGTGAAATGTTAGAAGGTACACGTATGTGGGCCTAAACACTCTAAAAGTACAAGATCCTGTCTGATCTTGGAAGTTAAGCAGAGTCAGCCCTGGTTAGTACTTGGGTGGGAGACCACCAATGAATACCAGGTGCTGTAGGCTATTTTTCAGAAGAAGGAACTGGCAATATCATCTCTGAGTATTCCCTGCCTAAGAAAAGGAAATTTGTGGGATTGGCATAAATTGACCAATGAGATGAAGGCACATACACATGTGGATATGTGAGGTAAAGAAGAGGCAGAGCACTGGAAGGAAGTGGTGGCTGCTACTCTGAACTTCTCTGTTGTCTCCCGAGGAAAAGGAGGAAAAGTGAAAGAGTAATGAGAAGGAGAGGCGAATTGAGTAATGAGAAGGAGAGGCGAATGAGAGGAGGACTCTCCACATGTTTGTATTGAATGTGCCCAACAGAGGGGTATGCTGGGAAGTCAGCAATACTTCCATAGAATCATAGAAATGTAGAGTTGGAAGAGACCACACGGGCCATCCAGTCCAACCCCCTGCCATACAGGAACACCCTCAAAGCACTCCCCACAGATGGCCATCCAGAATCTGCTTAAAAACCTCCAAAGAAGGAGACTCCACTACACTCCGAGGCAGCATATTCCACTGCCGGACAGCCCGGACTGTCAGGAAGTTCTTCCTGAGGTTCAGGTGGAATCTCCTTTCCTGCAGCTTGAATCCATTGCTCCTTGTCCTGGTCTCTGGAGCAGCAGAAAACAAGCCCACTCCCTCCTCTACATGGCAACCCTTCAAATATTTAAACATGGCTATCATGTCCCCTCTTAACCTTCTCTTCTGCAGACTAAACATACCCAGCTCTCTAAGTCTATCCTCATAGGGCATGGCTTCCAGGCCTCTCACCATTTTGGTCGCCCTCCTCTGGACTTGCTCCAGCTTGACCATGTCCTTCTTGAATTGGGGTGCCCAGAATTGGACACAGGATTCAAGATGAAGTCTAACCAAACCAGAGTAGAGTGGTACCAGTACCTCCCTCGATCTAGACACCATACTCCTATTGATGCAGCCAAGAATTGCATTGGCTTTCTCGGCTGCCGCATCACACTGCTGACTCATGTTCAGCTTGTGGTCTATGAAGACTCCTAGATCCCTTTCACACGTACTGCTATCCAGCCACGTGTCCCCCATTCTATATTTCTGTATTCCATTTTTTTCTACCTAAGTGTAGGACCTTACACTTCTCTTTGTTGAATTTCATTTTGTTAGCCTTGGCCCAGCTCTCCAATCTATCCAGGTCATTTTGAATTTTGATCCCGTCCTCTGGCGTATTAGCAACCCCTCCCAATTTGGTGTCATCTGCAAATTTGATGAGCATGCCCTCTATTCCTTCATCCAAGTCATTGATGAAGATATTGAACAGCACTGGGCCCAGGACAGAATCCTGTGGCACCCCACTAGTTACTTCTCTTTGGGAGCAGTCAGTCAACCAGTTACAGATCCACCTGACAGTAGCCCTGTCCAGCCCTCATTTTACTAGCTTCTTTGCAAGAATGTCATAGGGAACTTTGTCAAAGGCCTTATTGAAATCGAGATATGCTACATCCACAGCACTCCCTTCATCTATCAAGCTTGTAACTCTATCATAAAAAGAGATAAGATTAGTCTGGCATGACTTATTTTTGAGAAATCCATGTTGACTTCTCGTGATTACCGCGTTGCTTTCTAAATGATTAGAAACTGACTGCTTAATGATCTGCTCCAGGATCTTTCCGGGTACTGATGTCAGGCGGACTGGGCAATAATTATTTGGGTCTTCTTTTTTTCCCTTCTTGAAGATGGGGACAACATTTGCCCTCTTCCAGTCTGCTGGAACTTCTCCTGTCCTCCAAGATTTCTCAAAGATTATAGCAAGCAGCTCTGAAATGACCTCTGCCAGTTCTTTTAACATCCTAGGATGCAATTCATCTGACCTTGGAGGCTTGAATTCATCCAGTGTGGCCAGGTATTCCTGTACCACCTCTCTACCTATTATGTGCCACATTTCCCCTGCTTCCTCACCTGCCCCCCAACTGCCAGGTTGAGTGCTTGTATCCTTCTGGGAAAAAACTGAAGCGAAGAAGGTCCCATGGGTTTGGGCTCTGGAGACTCACAAGCAGATCAGAAGGGTCACATGGGGAAGAAGGAATTGATGGATTTGGTACCTAGGGCCCACACAATAGCAGCAAAGCTCCACCAATAAGTGATGAGGGAGCCGAAGCAGCAGTTCCACCTCCTTCTCTGCAGGTGGAGAAAGGAGTTCTTACTGCAGCATCACAATTACGATCATACCATAGACCATCAGCTCTTAATCTTTTCTTTACCATGAATCACCTTTAAATATCTTTTGCTGCCGTGGACCACCAAAATTTCAAATCATAAAGTGCATCAAATATTTCAAACCAAAAAGTACATCAAATATTTATTTGAAGTTGCTCTTCATCTTCAAATTTTGGGAGAAGGGAGTAATAAGTAAATGCACACACTCCTATTATAATATTTTATTAGAATTATTCCATACAAATTTGTCTGTCTGTCTCTTTCTTTCCTTCTTTCCTTCTTTCCTTCTTTCTTTCCTTCCTTCCTTCCTTCCTTCCTTCCTTCCTTCCTTCCTTCCTTCCTTCCTTCCTTCCTTCCTTCCGTCCTTCCTTCCTCCCTTATTGTAAAAGCTCATAGCATTTCTTCAAGCCTTCACAAATCCCCAGTGAAGACACTGCAGTCCCCTGGGGGTCCATAGACCACAGGTTAAGAACTGCTGCCATAGGCGAAGGAGTCCAAACCTGAAGTGCCTGCCTACTAAACAGCTGTACTACACTTTTTGCTTACAAGATATAGCGGGAAGAGTTTTCAGCTTGCAAATGCAGCTGAGGAGGAAGGTGAAATGCTATCATTACAAATCATCAGCTGCTTGCTCCAGATATTTGATCTGGGAACAAGTGCCAACAACTCTTCTGATGCTCCCAGTGTGCATTACATATGCCTGTCACTTAGTTTCAGTCAGGACCATCAATACAAATCTCTGCTACTTGGCTTACAATCTGATTACAATTATGATGCCGTAGGAACTTGAATTAAGAAGTGCCAGGGCTCATTACCAGAAACTACTTCCAATGTAACAAATGTAAAAACAAACAGTAGAGAGAAGGGCACTTCTGAGAAGGTTCTTCACCCCTGAGTAAGCAACTGGAATGTAGAAGCTTCTGAATCAGAGGCCAGTCTGAAGCTTAATATCTCTTGAACTTGGCTCCATCTTTTTGAGAAAACTTCCATGAGATTTCAGAGGATCCATGGACTAAGTATCCATTATACTCTAATAAACTGGGGGGACCAGGAACCATGATGGCCTAAATACGCTAAAGGCAGCAGATGCCATCTGATCTTGAAAGCTAAGCAGGGTCAGCTTTGGTTACTACTTAGAAAGGAGACTACCAATGAATACAAGGTTGTTGTAGGCTATATTTCAGAGGAAGGAACTGGCAAAACCACTTCTGGGTATTCTTTCCCTAAGAAAAACCTATGAAATTCATAGGGCAACTGTAACTTGACAGGCAATTTGAAGGCATATACAAACATGCAAGAATCACGATACCTCTCAGGCCTTTATAAATGTCCACCCTATGAGGCAGGCAGATAACTTTTTTTTTGTCCTGTCTACTGGTCCTCCCAGTCCCTTTTTTTCTCTCTCCCCAGTAATTTTGCAAAATACTCATCCTGGAGTCCTGTCCACTATAGTAGGTAACGGAGAGCAGTACAGTAGATAATGGGAGATATTGCATGTAGCACATTTTTAAACAAATTCTGCTGAGGAGTCTAAAAGGTACAGTTCAGTTCTTGGCCTACAACCTGGCAATCCAGAAAGAGAAAGAGAGAGAAACAAAGAGAGAGGGGGGAAGAGAGATTAGTCTCCTCCGAGTCCAAGACAAGGAAAAAGAGAAAAGGAGAGGCCAGCAGCTATGATAATACCCAGCACTCAAGGAAAGGCTGTTAACTGTGTCCAATGACTTCAAAACTACAAGCAAGATTCTGAAATGGACATGGGTACAGGATGGTCACTTATACTTCACTCTACCTTCCAAAAAAACTAGGGTAGGATGAGGTACTCTCTGGTGCATGGCTTCTGGTTTCTGAGCAGCAACAGTCCTGACAGGCCCATTCACACTATGGCCCTTTCCGCACGAGGCGAGGGAATCGCTCTGTGCCATTACCTACCATTTCTTCTGGGGTCCGAAGCAACGTGGACTGTCCCTGAAGTCCTTCCGCAGGTCTCCTCCTTGGTCCAGGGCGAATCAGAGCAGTGTGAGGTCTGTAGATCCGCACTGCTCCAGCTTCCAAAATGGCGGCTTCTGGCTTCCAAAATGGCAGCTTCCGGCTTCCAAAATTGTGGCTTCCGGTTGGTCGTGGGTCCTGACCAACTGCTGAAGCTTACCAAGCCCAAAGCCCTCCCTCCACAGATCGCAGGCTCGCATTGGTGCGAGCCTGCAAATCTGCACAAGGGAGCAGGAATGCAATGGTGCGTTCCAGGAAAACAAAGACCTGTTTTTTCTGGTCTTTCAAAAACACGCTGGAGGACCACTTGGGGTCATTTTGGAGTGGACTGAGGTGCGGATCTCTGGTGAGTAGTCCGCTCCTAGTCCACTCCAAGGTGCAGATGACTTCCCTGCAAGGATGTTCTGTCCCATTCTAATTGGTTGGTGCGGAAAGGGCCTATGCCTTTATAGCACTGCAATTCCACATTAACTGCCATGGCTGCCTGGAATTCTGGGGCTTGTGGTATGCTGGAGCACTTGAGCTCTGTCTGGATGAGAATTCTAAGTATCACTCCCTCAAAGGAAAGTCCCAGGATTCCAAAGGAGGTTGCCATGGCAATTAAAGTAGAACATAGCACTATAATTAAGTAAGGTGAATGAGCCTAGCATCACATCATAAGGTGGCTCCCTTATCAGTGCAGTGATGAAAAGTTTCTGTTTTCATGTGAACTGTAAAAGACCTGTCCCAAGGTGTTGAACCTATCATGAGGATAGGAATCAGTGCCTTGGATAATTCCTTTCAAATGTTGATTAAGAGTAGATTCACGTCCTCACTGGCATGAAAGCCACCAACCACCATTGCTCCCATGTCATAAATGCCATTCCCTGCCAACAATTCCCTTCTGCTGCCTTCAATATAGCTTTGACTTCTATCTCACTATACACTCTGTAGTTGGCGGGTGTGCAGAATGCTGACTGCCAGGGAAAATATTTGTTGTCTTTGAGAGCCTGGCTGTCATTCAGATCATTCAGTTCAGTCCCTATATATGTGGGTGTTAGATCTTCTCCTCTTGTTCAGACAACTTGGCCTTGATCTTATAACTGGCTCTGCCAATGATGATTAATGCTCTCCAGACACCTGGATGAGAACTTGATATAAGCATCATAGTGCACCTAATTAAATTGTTGGCTTAATCCTAACCTTCTTGAATGTAGAAAATGCTGATACTAAACAACCTTGACTAGATTCTCCTTCCTACAGCAAGAACAAATGAGATTGGTCTTCTGTAGTGAAGGTTACACTTGTTACTCCTGAAGTGGGTAGGCATTTACAAATTTTTAAGGTAAACAATTATGTGGGGGAGGGAGGTTGATGTTTTCTGAGAATTCTGTGCTTTTAATTCCTGTCTGCTAATGAGGTAAGGACTATCAGTCACAGAAGAAAGTCCCTCTGTGAGAAATGCTATTGTTCTTTACCAGGAAATATTACATCTGGCATGTGTTCCTCTTGGACTCCCTTCTCTGTTGGAGCTGTATATGCTACATTTTCTCTAGTTGACCCCTAACACTGTCCTGGCAAAGTCCTAGGCACGGTGCAAACAGTGTCCTACCCCAAGCACTGGGAAGGCCAGTTCAGGCAGCTTCTGTACATGCAGGGGATGGGGAAAAATCACCATGTTATGCTACACCTCCATTAGCAAAGATCTAATGGTTGACCAAAAGCACCTAAGTAAACAAAGCCAATATGTCTAATACAAAGGTGAATTCATATCCAGTCTTTTCTTTCCATATGTATTCTTCCTAGTCATGCACTGAATTTACATAGAGAAGGAGGAGAGAGGAAGGAGGCAAATAAATGGATGAGAGGATCCCAGTGCTGACTGTTCCTTTAGGGCAGAATGGTATCACCGGGTGCTTATTTCCCTCAAGTGCCTTTTACTAACAGGATTCTGTCTCAAAATATATAAACTTGAGGACTTCTGGTGCATGGCAGATGTGAGAGGGAGTCCAGAGTAGCGCTGCGCAACTCTGAACTCCCACCTGAAGGTTTCCAGCTGGGATCAGCCCACCTGATCCCAGCTAGCTATCCTCTCGGTAAAGAGGATGCGGGAGAGGTCTGAAGGGGGTCCATGAAGCGACGCCGAGCCTTCTCTAGAAGGAGAAAGAGCGGAGGTGCACAGGATCGCAAGACCACGGCGGGACCTCCAGGATCGCCATGATTGTGACACAAATGCTGCTGACGTGTTTTAAACCAAGATTTCAGGAAGCTGACTTTTATAAAGCCTGATTTGGATTACAAACATTTTAGATCGTAAGAAGAACGTACCTGCTTCAAAGAGAGTAAGTTGCTGGAAAGACTCCGAAGACTGTAGGAGAAAACAAAATGAAGGATTTCTTAAAGGGACAGTACAATTGGTGAGTGTGAGCTGACTTCAGTTTCCTTTTCTTTGGAGGTTTACAACACAGATTAAACTGAGATTATGCATTGGACACTGGAGTCTGGCGCAAGATCTATTCTTTGATAAAAGTTGAAAAATATATCTCCCTTTTCTTTTCTCTTTTTTCTTTTTATAAGAGACTGAAGTGTGGAGGTTGCAAACTTTTAAAACTGTGTATGGAGAGGTAAAATATGGAGTGACTTTAATTCATTTGGGCTGTATTTTATATTTTATTTTTGTCTCATTTGGACTGTACTCTACATTTGACATTTTACTTGGATCTATCACTTTGATTTTGGCGCTGAGAGAGAAGAATCTATGTTTTGAACTGTTGCTGCAGCTGGAATTGGATTGCTTTTAACTGGCACCGGGAACTGATTTAAAATTGACAGTACTGAATGAACTTAAGACTTTCAAGGATTGAAGGATTTCTTCTTCTTTTTTTCTTTTTTTTAATCTGCGTACTGATCCTTCTTCTTTATTGCTTATTGGAATATTGAATTCACTGTCCTATGGTTTGTGGAAGGAAGAATTAGACAAAAAGATTGTGGAAAGATTTGGAATAAGACTGTTTATGTTTGAACTGAACTGACAATAATTGATAGAACTTTGAATTGGACATTTTACCATTGGATTTTTGTCCTGCAGGATTTTTATTTTTGGAATGAAGCTTAAAGGACTTGGGATTTTGGACATTGATTAATCTGAAAATGGACTACGGAGCAGACATCCGGTGGTAGACTCAGACAGAAGCTGAGCCCTGGTGGCACAGTGGTTAAATGCCAGTACTGCAAACCACAAGGTTGTAAGTTCGATCCTGCCAGGCTCCAAGGTTGACTCAGCCTTCCATCCTTTCGCAGGTCGGTAAAATGAGTACCCAGCTTGTTGGGGGCATGTATAGAAATGCTTCGAAATACATGCTATTTGTAAGTTGTTCGCCGCCTCGATCCATATGGAGAGGCGGGATACCAATAAATAAATAAAAAAGCTGATTTCCCAGCTTGTTTTGTCTTTGAAGACAGGCCTGAGAATAGCAGCCTTCCTTCCCACGCAGCAAGTGGTCTGAATTTGCTGTTGGCATTTGGGCTGTTTGGGAGGGGGAGCTGTGAGTGTTAAAGGGAAATCAATTGCTTATCACTTACTTTTCGATTTGGATTTGATTTGATTATTCAGTTGCTGCATTTGGTATTGTATATAAATTTAGTATTTTGTTTTAACATTACATAGAACAATTGACTATATTTGTACATTTATGATTTAAGATTGCTTGTAACTAAAGTATATTATTTGTATAGGTATATGATTTTGTGAGAGTGCCAGTTTAATAAGCTTCCAAAAGTAACTATTGGTAAAGGAGAAGGTAGAATAGAATATTATATCTTTTCTAAAGGTCAATGGATCAAAGAACAAGGAAAGCCGCAGCAGCAGCAGTGTCAGCTGTGACTACAACTACCCAACCAGCAAGAAGAACATCTGTGGATACATCTCAGAAACCCCCAGACATTATGCAGCAAGTGATGGAGGAACTAAAGAACATCAGAGGTGACATAAAAAAGACAGAGACTGATATTAGCCAGGATTTAAAAGAAACTAGGAAAGAAATGAGAACAGATATGAAACATGAGATTGACAAGCTTGGGAAGAAGTTGGAAACTTTGACTAAGGATGTCTCCAAGGTAAAGACAGACACCAAAGAAATAAAGGAGCAAGTTAAACAAGTACAAACTGAAATAACGAAGGTGAAGGGGAAACAACAACAAGAAGAACTTCAAACATTGCACCAGGAATTGAGATATCGTGATAGATGCCTCTGTTTTTGTGGAGTTCCCGACTCAAATACAGAGGACCTGTATGGGAAAATGATCCCAGCCCTGGCAGAATTTCTAGAAATAGACGAAGACAAAATGGAGATGAGTATTGACAGAATGTTCAGAGTTGCTTCCAGAACGGCAAGAGAAAGAAAACTTCCGAGAGACAAAATAATGACCTTTAATCGGACTGTTACTAGAGATAAGATATTACAACGTAGCTATGAAGGGATATTAAAGGTGGAAGATAAAGACGTAAAATTTTTTAAAGACATACCATTTTGAATCCTTAAGAAGAGACAAGACTACAAACCTTTGGCCAATTTATTGAAGAAATATGAGATAAACTACAAGTGGGAAAAGATCGAGGGCTTTTCTTTTAATTATAAACAGCAACGATACAGAATCAACTCGGTCTTTAAGGCCAAAGAAATGATGGAAAGATTGAAGAAAGATTTTCAGATGACATCAGAATTAGACAGAGACAACGAACAACAAATTGTGGAAGAAGAAAAAGAAGGAAGAGAAATACAGAGGCAAGAAGAAGAGGCGGAAGATCTAATCAGACAAACATCGGACTTAGAGCAAGAAATGGAAGAGGAAGGAGAGCTTCCAGGAGAGATATTGCAGTAAAATAGAATAGGACTGTATAAATTTAAATAATAAAAACAGAAAAAATGGGCCTCAAAATATATTCTTGGAACATTAAAGGATTTAACTCGGAATACAAAAGAAGACAGATCTTCCACCATCTGGAAAAGCAAAAATTGGATGTAATTTGCTTACAGGAAGTCCGGATAAGAACCCAAGATTTGAAATATGTACGGAATCCCAAATTAGGTAGCTGCTTCACAGCTACTATAGATCAGAAGAAAAGAGGCGTACTGATATATGTGAATTCAAGATATGGTGCGCAAATAAAATTTCAAGATAAAAATGGCCGTTATCTTGCAGTTGAAATTGACACAAAACAAGAAAAGATACTAATAGTAGGAATATATGCACCCAATGGAGCCAAAGGAGAATTCTTCCCCAAAATAAATGTTGAAATACAAAGATATGTCCAGGATACAGGCAATTCAAGTGTGGCGGTCCTTGGAGATTTCAATGGAGTAGTGAATCCTATTGCGGACAGAACAACGCAAAAATCGATACCGCGAAATAATGGAAAACTACCCAAAAGCTTTTTCCAGATGATGGATGATTTGGAGCTATATGATATTTGGAGATATAAGAATGGACAACTGGATGGATACACTTTTTTTTCAGATAGACACAAATCTATGTCTAGAATTGATATGATATTGGCAACTAAAGAGTTACTTTTGAAGACACACCAAATAGATAGTCCTCCGAATTTGTGTTCAGATCACTTTCCGTTACAAGTTACTTTTAAGGTCATGAGTAGAGAAAGGACATGGAGGATGAACGAAGAGATTTTAACCAAGGAAAAGTACATTCAAAAAGCAAAGACAGAGCTAATTAATTACTTTAATGAAAACACAACACCTGAACTGCCTATGAAAACAGTATGGGATGCAAGTAAAGCAGTGATGCATGGCAACTTTATCAGATGGTCTGCGGAAATCAATAAGGAAGAGTACAGAAGAAAGTATTCTGGGGAAAATGAAAGAATTGGAGAAACAGATGAGGAAAAACCCGGCAGATAATACTACAAGACAAAAAATAAAGGTCTGTCAAGCAGAATTGAACCAATTAAATCTGGGAGAAATAGAACAACAGATGTGTAGATTGAAACACACTTCTTTTGAACAGGCAAATAAACCTTCAAAACTTTTGGCTAACTTATTGAGGAAAAGAAGATCAAGAAATATAACAACAGAGATTGCAACAAAGAAGGGGAAGACAACAAAGCAAGTGGAGATAAAACAAGCATTCTATTCTTATTACACAAAGCTATTAAGCAATATCTCCTCGAAAAAAAAATCAAAGAGAATTGGAAGAATACTTGGAGAGGAAGAATAAAATTAAATTTTCAGTCGAACAAAGAGAGACATTAAACAAATCAGTGTCAATGATGGAGATAGTAGGAGCTATCAGGAACACAAAGAATGATAAATCCCCAGGACCTGATGGTTTTACAGCAAAATATTATAAAATTTTGGAGCATGAACTTTCAGTACCACTTCAAATAACAATAAACGAGATTAAGAAGGAAGGCATACCAGAAACATGGAAAGAAGCTAATGCTGTATTGATCCCAAAAGAAGGCAGAGACATAACGGATGTAAAGAATTACAGACCCATTTCATTATTAAATACGGACTACAAGATTTTCACCACCATCATGGCAGAGAGACTTTAAAAAGTACTTCAAGAACATATTGATGAAGATCAGAATGGCTTTTTGCCTAAGAGAATGATGTGTGACAATATCAGGACAGTTTTAAACATAATTGAATATTACGAAAAACATAATGGAAGAAAGCTGGCTATGGTATTTGTTGATGCAGAGAAGGCATTTGACATGGTCAACTGGTCATTTTTGAAGACGACTATTAAGCAAGTACAAGCAAGAGAAAAATTCATTTCATGGATTGAAGCAATTTATTCCCAACAAACAGCAAGATTAATTATAAATGGAGAGCGTACTGCGCCGATTGAAGTTTTGAGAGGCACAAGGCAGGGTTGTCCTCTATCACCTCCGTTATTTATATTGACATTAGAAACACTTAACAATAACATAAGAGAAGATGTGGCAATAAGAGGAGTCCAGATAAAGAAATTTCAATATAAACTCAAAGCTTTTGCTGATGATTTGGTACTGTTTCTGGATGATCCCCTCACGAGCGCTCAAAGATTGATGGATACTATTCAAGAGTATGGAGACTACTCCGGTTTTAAAATTAACAAGGAAAAAACAGTATATATATCAAAAAAACATGAGGGAGAAGGAAGAAGCTGAATTCAAACAAATTACAGGATTCAATAAAGGACAGAAAGGAGGATTTAGGAGTTTGGATTGCACAAAGAAATAATGAATTGTACCATAACTACTATAATAAAAAATGGAAGGAGATAATTCAAGATTTGGAAAAATGGACTCAATTAAAGATATCTTTGCTGGGACAGATATCAGTGATAAAAATGAATGTTTTACCAAAAATGAACTATCTCTTTCAAAATGCGCCTATCATAACAAGCGTTAAACCTTTTGTTCAATGGAAAAGAGATATAACTAAGTTCATATGGCAGGGGAGGAGACCAAGAATTAAATGGAGAACCATGATGGACACAACAGCAAGAGGTGGTTTAGGCTTGCCAGACCTACAAACGTATTATATGGCTGCGGCATTCACATGGTTAAAAGATTGGCTTAATCTTCAAAACTCAAGGATGCTGGCGTTAGAGGGAGCAGACTTAAGAATGGGATGTGTTATGTGTTATGGAAAAGCTGCTGTAGACAAAGATTTTATGCATCATTTTATAAGGAAATCGCTACTTAGAATATGGAATGACTACAAGAAGAAGAATATAAGGCAGTTATCTAATGTGGTCTCCCCACAAGAAGCCTTTTTTGGGAGATCGAAAGATACAGATAAATGGTTACAATATGAAGACTTATTAGACATAACAGATGACTCCAGTGTGAAGATGAAATCAAGAGAGAAATTGGAAACTGAAGGAATAAAATTAAGCTGGTTTCCCTACAGACAGCTAAAGGAAAGATTTCAGATGGATGTACAAACCTATGGAATACAACAAAAGGAACAAATTCATTTATTGAGAATGTTAAGAGAAAATCCACCACATTTACTAGCACATTTGTACAAAGAAATTTTACAACAAGAATGTGAGAAAGAGACAGTTAAAGTTGCAATGATACAATGGGCACAAAACGTTGGACACTCAATACAGTTAGAATGGTGGGAACAGAGCTGGCAATGTACACAGAAATTTACCGCTGCCCAAAATTTAAAAGAAAACTATTACAAATTATTTCATAGATGGTACATGACACCAGAAAAATTAAAGACAATTTATAAGACAGGTACAGGCCAATGCTGGAAATGTCAAGAGAACTGTGGCACATTATTTCATATGTGGTGGTCATGTCCCAGAGCACAAAAATACTGGAAAGAAATACATAAGAAAATAAGTTCAATTTTGAAGATTCAATTTGGGATGACACCTGAATTTTACTTGTTAAACATGACACATACACTAGATGCAACATCAGCTAAGAGACACTGGAGAATTATATTGTATATGGTGACGATGGCCCGCATTGAATATGCACGATTTTGGAAAAATGAAACTATACCTACAACGGAACAGTGGTGGATAGCTTTTATGGAAAACAGAAATGCAGACATACTTACACAAAGATTGAAAGGGAAATCAGATGAGGACATAAACAAAGAGTGGAAGATTGTTTCAGATTTGGGTTGGGGGTAGAAGGAGGGTATTACATTTTTCATGATAATAATTTTTATACAGTTAACAGTTAATGAAATATCATGTAGCAAATAAAGTAGAGATATATAGCAAGAACTAACAAATTATAGATTATTAACATTTTATTGCGATACGTGATATAATAAATAGAGGGAATATCAATAATTGTAATCCAGAAAGGAAAGGAAGAAGGAAAAACACTACATATAACATTGCAGAAATTACTGTTTGTTTTATTTGTTGAAATTTGAATAAAATTATATATATATATATATATATATATGAACTTGGGAAAGGACATAGCTCCATGGAAGAGGAGAGTTTTGCATACAAAAGGTCCCACATTCTGCCTCTGGAATATCTAGGTATGTTGGAGAAGGATTCCCTTGTGAATTGTCGTGGCCTTTTCCTGTTACACAGTTATGGCACTATCATTCTACTTTAATTGTCATGGCCTGAATCCAATGGAATCCTCTGGTTTGTAGTTTTGTGCAGCACTGGAAGTCTCTGACCAAGAATTCTAAGTTCTCCTCCCTGCCAGTCCATGTGTATGACCTAGATGACCAATGGTCTGAATTGATAAACAACAACTGCTTACACTCCTACTCTTTCTGCTGCCAATGGAGAATAATTTTATTTGCTTCATATTTTTGAAAATAACTTTCAACAGTGCATTTTTCAACAGAAGGACTTTTTCCCCCAAAAAACAGATGAGTGCAGGTAGGGTTGGTTCAAAACATTATGCTGCCAAAGGTGGAACAGCTATCCATGAACTTCCCAGTCAAGATCATAGTGTCCAATAAAAGAAAACCCCACAAGCACCTCTTCCCTTTCTCTGGCAGTAAAAATACAATAAGAAATTAAGTAGCTAGCCATTGCCTGCCTCTTTATGATACCCCCTATCAGCTGCCTCACTCCATCTAACCAAAGGGCCAAGCCTGAATTGGAAGAAAACAAAATTGACAGATTTGCCGCTTCTGGAAAAAAGTTTCAAAAGTTTAGTTCTTAAAGATCTGTCTTTGAATCCCCATGAATTCAACAATGTTTGTCATGCTGAAGTGCCGTTGATCCTTTCCCCCTGCCCCTCGACAGGCTCTTCACCTTTAACAGCTATTCCCCCTGCAGATTTAATATGATCCTGTCCATCTGGAGAATAGATAGAATTTGGCCAGTACAGATGGTTGTGAATTTCATTTGGATTGTTTTTGTTTAGAAATGTACCAAAATCTATTAATTTCTTCCTATCATTGCAAGAATATCATTAGATTTTAAAAAGAAATAAAACTTGAGAGAAACAGAAAGTGACCCATTTGTTCACCTGGTTTTCAAGCATGTTCTAGTTGCAGCAAGGATGCACGCTCCTTTTGGTTTTGGATAACATATTCACATATTCATATTCCAAGTCCAGTTTCTGGCTCTGCTGTGTTTTCAGTAGGATCAGACAGCAGATGGTAAGAATTATCTAGCTCTACATGACAACCTGAAAAATGGAAGGGTGCCAAACAGAATAGATAGCACTGAGCTAGACAGTGGGCCACAGAATCAGACCTCACACAAGACAATTTCCTGTGTCCTCATTTTTTTGTCAATGATTTGTGTCTTCAGACAAGGAAATATGAGATTAAAATAGATATCAAAACTCCATCTGTGTATAGAGTTCTCTTCCACACATACAGTTCCCTTCTTTGGATCTTGCCCTCAGAACACAATATGTTTAATTGGAACACCCCAGGGACCTGTGAAAGCCTCATATTATGTCAAGAGTAATATAAACACCTTGGCATTAAAAAAAAGGGGGGGGAGGGAAAGCTTTGTTTAATATTTAAGGAAAAAAATCAGCTACATCTCTCACTGAAATGGCTTCTTGCTATTAGTCTTCATTTCAGCCCTTCTTTTCTCACATTCTTGCTGTTTAACCAAACAGAGAAAATGAGGGCTTTTTAACTTTAGGAATTCCTGAACATATGCTCAACTGTCTCTGGGTGTCACAAATCACCACTTCGGTCTCCCTTTCTAAAAGATATTCTTCATTACCTTTGAAAAACCTCTGATTTTTAGACTGTGTTGGGGTTCTTACAGATTTTCATGCAGTGGTGCTCATTAAACTAATGGTTAAGCAGGTTTAACACAGAGATGCTTTGTACCTTCAAATGTATTAAAATCCCCATTCTTCAAAAGCACTTCACTCCATTGAGAACTGTCAAAAATATCCTTTGTTCTCCGTGTGTTATTACTTCATATTCACACAGTTTTCTGGAATAATTATAAATTGAGGGGGAAAACCCAGGGATGGCAAACATTGAGCCCTCCAGATTTGTTGGACTACAACTTCCATCATACCTAGCCAATATAATAAATGGTGAGGAATGAAAGAATTTGCAGTCCAGAAATATCTCGAGAGCACTCATCATAACTTTAACTCTGGTGTATGTAAGATAAACTTCACAGGTATCCTTAAAAATATATTATCATTTTAAAAAAGGGGGATCCTATATTATTCATTTTCTACTGTATCCCACAGGATGAAAACACACACATATCAAATCTAATTTTTTAGATGATCTTACAAAACTGTAGCAGCAACTAAGTCCCAAATCCACTCAGGACTTTGGACAGCTCCATTAAAGTCAAGAAGAAAACACAGAGTGGATTCATAACCCCATTCACATGCAAGCCAAGAGCCACCACTGAAAAATAGTATGGAGGTCTATGATTAAGAATCAACAGAAGCTCAAATTATAGAACTGGCTCTAAAAAAAAAAGGGATTTGAGCAACCAGTTCTTAGCTAATGTGGCTAATGCCTTAATTTCCAAGTCCCTGTGCAACCATTTCTGAAGACAAATCCATTACTACAAAATGCTACATCATACAAACTTTTAAGCAGAGTTAAAATGAACTAAGGAAGAGAGGAATCTCAAACAAATTATACTAGCTTGCATTAGCTAGTTTATTATTTATTATAAGTCACATTTTTCCCTAATTTGAACTTTGTCTAACAGTGCTAATTAGAATTCCATGGCTGGAGAGAAGGAACAGGACATTAAAATATGGAATTTACCAAGCTGATCAGCAACACTGTTTTCTTAGAATTCTCCAATGGGTATTAAGATTTATGTATGTGTTTTAATATTCCTCAAAGTTAAAATGCAAACGCAATCTTTAAATCATTTGCAATTCTAAAAGCAGAATTCCTGTTCTACAATCTTGTTTCACAGTGTGCTTTACCTCTCACCCTGCCAGTCTTTCCATAAAGTGTTTTATTTATCATTATTAAATCCAGCATTACTTCATCACAGTAGGCTGAGCCAAAGATTTTAGCCAAGCATAATCTAGGTATTTTCATCTATTTTGATTATTATGTCTATAACTTGACACTGTTACTAATGATGTCTGAGTCATGGTCACAGCAAAATATAGCGTGGGATGAACTTGGGTCTTCTCTTCCTTATCACAGCCAAATTATGGTATCATTATCAGGAATATAGAGCCTTGGCTTTTTCATAAATGTCAGCATTAGTTTATCAGCTTGAGACTGTCTTGGGGTTTCCTAGAATTTTTTAATGCTATTCATACATATTACTGGAAAAGTCTGTCACATGTGCCTTGGTCACAGTCTATATTTTGCTCACATTTGTTACTCTTCTCAGAATCTATCAACTTAATTCTTGCTTTCCTGTGTTATGTCTTTCCTTAGAAGAATATACAATAGTATAGTTGAGATAATTTTAAACTTTGGACTTTATCTTACAGAAGAGAAGCTTTAGACAGATGTGTATCTTATTTCAGTTGTGAAGCACATAACTAATGTTTCTTTTCTCAATCTGCCTACCTATTTCATGCTTTAAATTGTCTATGTTTCTGGTATGTTAATGAGGGGAAAACCTGCTTGCCAAACCCTTAAAAATACATCAGGTATGTGCAGTTTCATATTTTAAACCAACTTACACTCTAGCACCATTATGACTATGGGAATAACATGGAATTTTCTTCTGAAGCACTGAGTTATCATTCATGACATTCAGAGGGAGTGACATTTATTTATGTTCCCATCTAAAGGCACTAAAGGCCATGAAGAGTAACAAGATATTAAAAACATTAAAACATCAAATCATTACACACAGTAAAAACTGCCACTGGGAATATATCCCACCACATGCAGTCAGTCTACTTCAGGCCACTTACAGCAGCAGTTGTACATAACAGAAATCTCCAGACCTGTTGAAGTGATTTCTTGAGCTGGCCTTGCTCACAGCTCCTTCCTTTTGTAAAGCAATGGCTCTGATAAAGCCAAGAGTCAGGGTTTCGCTGCTGTGGCATCATTGTCATGCAAAAACTTCCTTAAGAAAGCTCACAAGTCCACTTCAACATTGAAGTCTAAGGCCATTTCTGCATGAGACTGTTACAGCGTGATGATTCCACTTTCAACCTCCTATGGAATCCTGGGGTTTGCAGTTTTGGAAGGGGCCAGCCGGACCCTCCCGAAACTGCAAACCCCAGGATTCCATAGGAGGTTGAAAGTGGAATCGTCACGCTATAACAGTCTCATGCGGAAATGGCCTAAATGTGCTGTTGATATTTTTTCCTCTGGCTCTTTAATTTAGAATTCTAAATTAGAATATAATTCTAATTTGAAACTACACTGAACTGTTAAATCAGAGTTAAGGTTTAACCTCTGCTTGGAGTTTTTGTTGGAGTTTTTTGTCATACATTATTAGGACATCTTTGTTTGCAATGTTTTAATGCCCCATTACTGTTCATCGTCTTCATAGGATGGAAAAGTGATAAATGTTAGTCCCTCTGACTATCAAGAATTGTCAACAAATCTTTTCCCCTCTGTAATCTTTTTAGATAGTTGGTGATAGCTATCTAAAATTCAGATGAATACTACATTAGTCTGGGAAGATTTTGTCATTTTGTGATCAAACGGGGGGGGGGATACCAAAAGGGCCTAGGCAAAAAAAAAAAAAAAAAAAATTCTTTAAATAGTCAGGAGGATTTCCTTGTTTTTCCATAGGAGCTTAAATTTTCACCTTTAGAACAGAACAACTCAGATCTTTTTTCCCCCACGTACTTCTTGGTCATGTTCAAATAACCTTTACAATCTTAATAAACTGGGATACTGGCCTTTTAACCTGGTTTGTTACCTGATACTAAGCCAGAGTTCTCTGGTTCAAACACTGTAGGGAATTCTGGCTTAACACAAAATAAGAATGTAATTGCCAAAGCCAACATAAAATGCAAAGGCATGGAGGGGAAAGCAGAGCTGAAGGAGGAGTCCTCAGTCACAACTTACATGAAATGTGGTTTATGAAGGCAGAAGAGATCATTTGAACTCTAACTACATAAGAGAATACCAGCTGTCTCTTGCCAAGCTTGCTCAGAACTTGCAAGTTACTTTTTGTCAAAATTAATTAATTAGAGTTGTATTTCCTATTCTCAAAGAAGAAGCAAGTTATTAGCACAGCTGCAATATTTAAAAATATCACTTTCATCTCCTGTTTCTCAAATGTAACCACAATATTTACTTTTAGTTACTTAAAAAAAAAACCTGAATGATACGAGAGCAGCAAGCTGTGGGAAAAAAACCCAAAAACATTTTCCTCCATCTCCCTTGCCGCAAGGCACTATATGATCCAGCACCTGAACCATGTAGTATTCTTCTGCTACTATTTAATGAGCCCATAGTCCTGTATCTATAAAAGTATATAAAAGTTATCAATATTTTGCAGAGATAGAAAAAAATTATCCCTCATTCAGCTATCATTGTAATGTAATGCAGGTATACCTTTGTTACTGGAAAAAGAAAATAACCTCAGGTTTTGATTCTGCTATTGCATTCTTGAAAGGTGTCTTAAAATTGGAGTGTGAAGGGGAGGCAAGCAATCATTGAGAAATCATCTGGAGAATGTGTGGTGAACAAAATGTAATGTGATGATAACTGTGCCATGGGTGGTAGTTTCATTCGTTGCTGAAATACTGGTGAAATTTTCCAGGCTGTTGTGTAGCAACTCATAGCTCATGTTCTGTAGACAATTGTGAAACTGAATGAGAAGGATCCCTTGTGATATTCACTGAAGGAAGGCTAATGTCAAAACAGTCTCTGAGGATGCAGAACCAGGGCATGACATAATGAGGACACCAGGATTGCCCTAGATGTCACAAACAATATTACACAAGTGATTTGGGAGCAAGGTGAGACTCTGTCCAGTCAAGAAGATAAGAAACTGCAAGGCAATAAATATTTCTGTACATAGAGATCTTAAGTCAGATCTAAAACCCAGTGGCATAGATAGCAAAGTTTGTCAGCAGTGGAACAGCTTTGGGGACCTTTGTAAGTCTGTATGAGGTGGAGTTTGGTTCAAAATTTGCAGTACATTAAGGCAGAACACAGTTATAAAACAGAGGGAAGATTCATTCTGCATTTTAAAAAAATCCACAACAAGAACAGTTCCTTTTAGGTTTGGTTTTTTTAAGGCCAAACTATAGGTTAAGTTGGAACTCCATGTTTGATATTGCCAATGTGATTTGTTAGGGGGTTTTATTAGTAAAAGCACCTTCAGTCTCACCCAATTTACACTGCAGCATAGGCAACTCATGGACACTCACAGGGGGTTACCATACCCCACTGTTTTGAGCTACTCCGCCCCTGCTCAGTCCATGAGCCACCACTGCACTGAGGTGAGAGAACACAGGAAGAATTCTTCCTAAACATTATGCCATGTAGTTTCCTAATCCAGGCCAAAAATTCTATTATAGGAAATAACTTTTGTGTCAATGGCCATATCCACATGGTTTTGCAGTCCCACTATGGGGACAGGATGACAGCAGTCTGCAGGCCATGCTTCTGCATAACATCATCGTGGTCCCACTGCCATCCCATCCCCATACGTCATGATCATGGGATATTCGCTTAACGGATTAAGCACCTGTTCAGCACCTGTGATCGCATGATGCTCCTGTACTTACCTGCCATGCAGGAGGACAGGAAGCACAATGGAGGCACTTCCTTCCCCAGCACAACATGGGAAAGAGCCCTGGAAAGCTGGGGTAATATGAACATGTGATAACCCTTTCTCTGTAGCAGCATTCTGACTGTGAACTCCCTTCCAAAGAAAGTTATGCTGAATCCATCCCATCTGAATTTTCAGAGAGCAACTAAGACTAGGCTGTTTAACTTGGCCTTTGTTTCTAAAAATTAGGGGCAAAACTCTAGCTTTTTTTTTGTCTTTAATTTTAAAACTATTTTTAAAGAAGAATTTTTATTTATGTATCTAGTTTTCTAATTTTTTTTAAAAAAATTCCTATTGTACATTGTCTAGGCAATGCCAGTTTCCTACCTAACCACTCAAAGCTGTGTTGTCTTAGCTATTTATAGGCCTCTTGCCTTCCTCTGCTTTAGGTAGAAAAGCAGGAACAATAATACACTAGCCTCTTGAAGTGGCACAGATGAAAATACACACACACATGCATATACACTTTTGCCAAAAATAGGTACCAAAGAAGGTGTGTTTTCAAAAGTTAAACACAGTCACTCACCAAGCAAACTAGATTAAAATTTAATTGTTTAACTTAATAATCCAACATTTTATAAAGCACTTAATGAATATAATAAATGTTGATCATTTTCTTTGACTAGTTACCACTTAAATCTCTCAGCTAATTAGAAACAGTAGACATTTCTCTGCATTAAAGGCCTGCAAAGAATGGCTTTGTGTGTCAGGCATTTTATTCTAATTGATTTGTTTTGCATAGCCTGCTGGTACAGATCTCCATGAAAAGCACAGAACTTCATTAATCCTTTTTATCTCAGTAAGCATAAGAGCAGAACCCTTCCTTAAAAATTAAGAGAAAAGAACAAAGAATACTGCATTTGTATCAGCAACCATTTAACTGGGCTGCATATTTGGCTGTTGGCTCATGCTGTTAGAGAGGAGAGAAATTACCTGTTATATTTCACTATATTATGTCTCTAGCCAAGTGTAGAATCCATCCTGTCATGTTCATTCTGCATTCAGTATGCCAGCAACTGATAATTAAGATACAGCATTTGGGAAACTCATCAGTACAACGAAGCCTTGAAGAATGAAATTAGCTTGGGGCAGTGCTTTAGAAACTAGAAGAAATGCTAATACACTGGAGGTTTTTGGATTCAAATAGTAACAGTGATCTTTGAACAAGTGGCTTCCATTACTAATTTAGGTGGCAATTTCATACCTACTTACCTGCAAGTAAGTCTCAATGAACTCAGCCCTCTGAATAAAAATAGACAGGAGAGTTGTTGTTTACCTTCAGATTGTTTCTGACTTACACTGACTCCTTGGCAAACCTATCATGGGGTCTTTTTGACAAGACGTGTTCAGAGGAAGTTTGTCTTTGCTCTCCTCTGAGCCTGAGAGAATGTGACTTGCCCAAGGTCACCTGATAGATTTCCACAGCTGAGCCGGGATTCAAACCCTGGTCTTGACAGCTGAAGTCCAACGTTCAAACCACTACACCACACTGGCTCTACATAGGACAGTGTTGTAAGAAAAGTCAACTCAAGGCTGAGTCCATGGAAGCATGAGGCGAAATGGACCCAGCAAGAGATCTAGAGATGCAAACAACAGTAGCCATAGCCAAGCAAGAAAAGAATCTTTCACTAGAATTAATGACATGGTAGAGAACAAGGATGATCAGTGACAGACACTTCAGCACTAAAGACAAGGCAAATTATTCCTACAGCTAAATCTCTATCTTCTTCCTTGGCTTGATTCTGTCTCCAGGGTCTCCTCCATTGTTTTGGGAAAACCTTTAAGTGACTTCAGCTGTCTCTCTGGGCAGCCTCCCTGCTCCAGGTAGTCAAACCGGGGATGCCTCCCACTAGCTCCAGTTTCTCTAGCTTCCAAGGGCTGGAACTTTTCAGTGATTAAGCCCTGGTGGCTGACAGACAGCCATTAGTTGCTTTGAGCTTATACATAAGAAGTATAATACCAAAACCTATAATCACCAATGGCTAATGGTCAAAGCAGACTGGGAGTGCCTTATCCAGAAAAAGCTTAGGCTGCTACAGGATGCAAACCACCATTAGCACAATATTGAAGGGAAACATTAGGGATGGGCCAACTAGATCCTTGAATCCTGGATAAGAATTTGAGATTCCCGAATTTGAATCCCTGTGCCAAAATAGGCAAACACAATCTTCTGAATCCACTAACTAAAGAGATTCTTGGAGACCAGGACGCCTGAAAATCAGGGAGACCGGGAAACTTGGAAACCAGAGAGACCAAGATGCCTGAAAACCTGGGAGACCTGGATGCCTGAAAACCTGGGAAACCAGGATGCCTGAAAACTTGGAAGACTATACATAGAAGGGAAGATAGTAAGTAGGTAAGGTTTTCCTTGGAGTAATAACGGCCCTTGCTAACAATTTCACAAATTATATCTGGGCTTGTATTGTAAGATATTTAAATTGAACATTTCATATTTAAGTTCAGTACTTGACTGGAAGCTACAGGCTTGAGATTTCAAGGACAGTTGAAACATTCCTTTGCATAGCTCCCTTGCAAACCTCTTTCAGACACAATTCTGGGATTTGTAGTTTTACAAGGTGTCACAGCCTTCTCTGACAAAATGTGCCGGTGCATCATCAGACTACAAACCCCAGGATGCCAGAAGGAGCTATGCAAAGAAAAGCCAGTTTTGACCTGGATTATCTCTCTACTGTAGTACGTGGCTCTGTTTACATAGGCAGGAAAATGTGGGATTAATCCACATTTTCCTGCCTGTGTAGAAAGGGCCTTCGTGTCATTTTCAATCTGGGGAGATCCTGAGGCAAAACTAGGACAATTGTCTTGGCCAGATTTCTTCAGAGGGAGGTTTGCCTTTGCCTAGGCTTTTGCTAAGGCTGAGATAGTGTGTCTTGCCCAAGATTATCCTCCTTTCCCTTGCTTTTAAAACTCTTTTTAAAAAAAAGATTGGAAAGATTCGAGATTAGTGAGATTTGTGGATTCCCAGAACCTTCCAGGGATTTAGATCCAGATTCAGATTTGGAAAATTCTGGATTCGTCCCATCCCTAGGAAACATTTTGGGAGCAAAAATGTGTTCCATTTTCCAAAATGAATGTTTTGCTTTGTTGACTGGGAATCTCCACTTTAGATGATCAGATCTCAATTTTTTTTTCCCTGCAGAACTAATTAAAGACACCTAGCCTGCTAAGATGAGCAGAGGCTGGTTAGCAGGAATAACAGTTCCTTCTAAGGAATCCAGACCCTGTGGATTTGGGCCCCCTGTTTCTAGAATAAAGGGGGTGACATACGCCAGGATTTGAGCTTCCCTTAAATAATTCAGTCTAGGTCCTCTCAGCAGATAGCTGATCTATTAAATATTCAGAAATGCTTTCAAGGTTGGGAAAGGTGTCAGATCTCAGATTAGAACAAAAAAAAACCCTCCTTTTAATGTCACTAATTTCTACCATATCATTCCAAGTTATTTGTAGCACATCAAACCAGAGTATTAATAGCATATGGAAAATGATGTTTCTGTTTGTAAGCAGAGCAATTATGCAGACCAAGAATGAAATGATAAGCAAGTCTGCTCCTGGTCACACCCATGATCACCCTGCAGACTTCATTATCCTGAAATGCGACACAAAGAGGCCAAATGACTTGCTCAAGGCTGGGTGGTAAATCCAAAGATTAGAGTTCAGCTGTATGTGGTTTTTTAGCAGTGACATGTTCATATGAAAAAGAGAACAGTTTGACCATTTAATCTCTTTGGCTTCCGTTAAGTTGTAAATAAACAATATTATTCTTCAGCTTTTGTTGATGAAAATGCCCAGTGTAAATCCTGATGAAATTTCAAGGAAGTAAAAAAATAGAAGGTGGGAGGGCAGACATGACTGTCACCAACTCTGGATTCAATGTTTCTGATCCTTGAAGTCCGTTGTTGTTGTTGTTGTTGTTGTTGTAAAGTATTTTATTTTAAATTTTTAACATAGAATATTATACCACATTATATATTACAAAAATTGCATATTACAATATATTTTTATACCAGTCCCCCCTCCCACTCTCCCTCAATCCCCATCGATTCCAATTCCATTGCTGGTTTCTTTCTCCCTTCTCTGCTGCCAAAGCTACTTGCACAGTTAATGAGACACTTGAACTCTCTGGCAAAGAATTCTAAATACTGTACCACAATACCACAAATACCACCAAAAACCCTACAGATCCCATGGTTTCATAGGATGTAGTCATGGCAATTTCAGTGGCAAGATGCAGACTTCATTCCATCCAGCCCTCTCATTCTCTCTCCAGACTGAATTTGTAAGTACAGCCGCTTCCTTTGGGTTTCCCTAAGGAGTCAAATCAACAACCTATGAAGGTTACACTACTTTAGAAAAGAGATTATTCAATACCTGATAAACATTATAGATTCATTGTGCAGGGTGTTAGATGAGCTCCTCCACATGTTGGAAGAACACATGAGGAAGCACCTCCCCATGCCGACAACTGGAAATGTGTGCTGCCTCTCCTTCCTTGTTGAACATCCAGTGAAAAGTTGATCTATGCATACCAGTTCGAGTTCCAGATGTACATGCTGAGAACTCATTCCTCTGAATTGGATGTTTGTCCAAAGAAGGGGGAAGCAGCACATAATTGTGGACATGGATGAAGATAGTTTGCATGGCCCAAGAGAGCTTCCCTCAGAAACAGGATCTGTCCATCTTCTCTGAATTACAGAACAATCATTTTACAGTTCTTCCTCTACTCTTTATATTGCCTCTTGTTTAGGTGCAAAGTGAGCAAATGTGTTGGACAGTAAAGTAAAATAAAAATGACTGGATCTCACACATTTATTATTGGCAAAGGACAACATAGTTTTACCAGATTTTGAAGGAAACATCTAACAAAAGCAAGTGTATTTTTTCCACTACACTAATAAGGACAAAAACAGTGTAAGGTGAAAGTCAGTCGGTTTGTTCCCTAGATAACTTCTAACATACTCCATCTATCTGATAAACAATGTCAGAACAAAATACTGCATAGATGTGACAAATGGTTGCTGGTCAACTTTGCAAAACAAATGAAAGGCAGAAAGTTGAAATGAAAACAAGTGAAAGGATAGAATCCACTCATTTCTGATGCACACCTGAATTCAGAGCAGTCCACACAACAAGTTACCTTTCTAGACACAACCATACAATTGTATAATAGACAAATAAGCATACTGGAAAACCACAGGCATATATGCATGCAGCCATTTCCCGCACAGAACATATTAGAATATCCAGTGTCTACATCCACACCCCACAATGCAATTGCATTTTCTTAGATACATCAACCAGAAACATCAACCAGATACATCAGCTTGAGAAGTTAATCCAGGCATTTCTCAGACCACAGTTCTAAGGCAATGAAGTATGGGGTGGAGAGTTAAGGACAGCTCTATGATAGCACCCAGGAATAATAATCCAGAGGACAAATCCAGAATAGTTAACAACAGAACACAACTTGTTAAAACCATGCAAACATATCAGTAGTCTTTAGACTACCCTGTACACATGGACACTTCTCTCTCAGGCTTTTGAGTGGCCATGTTTGCTTCCCGAAAAACACCCGACTTGAGGAAATTTATGACCAGCAACACAAGACACAGAGGTACAGAATTGGAGCTGGACTCTGTGACAGACCCAGATACCAACTGTAGCCTCAATGTCTACTCTGTAAACTTTATTGCAGGATCTACTATTGTCACTGAAGCATCAAGAGTTCATCAGGACAAACATCATATACATATTGCAATGGCTGGCAGCTTCCAAAGGTCCAGGATCACATCTCTTTTCAGAACCATGAAGAGCCATGTACTTTTCTGCCTTGTCCCAAACTCTCTCCTCAAAGAAAATGAGGACTGAAAATGGCCAATAGCACCATCTAAGTGGCACAACACAGCATTTCATCCCATATTTGGTGGTCAGATTGTTTAACCATGAAAAGTGGATGTGCTTTTATCAAAACCAGAAATAAGTGGCTTGGAGTAGATTACTCCCTTTCCCCATACCCCCCCCCAAAAAAAGCATTATATTTGTGGTACATGAAGAGAAGGTTGGGAGCTAAAGTGGGAGCTCTGAAGATACATGTGGTCCACAGCATACATTTTACCAACTCTCTGCTACATTTTACATAGGACAAATAGGCCAGTCTCTACATAAATTGGACATCAGAAACAGTGATATTCAAAAACAGAGGGTGAACTCTTCAGCTTTCCAGGACACTCTGTCTCTGACCTTAAGATGCCCCTTCCCAGAACAAAAACATTTCTGAGACAGATTCCAATAGGGAAAAGCTGGACAAGAATTCAGCAAGAACTTCTATTCTTGTCTCTAGTAATCTGAACATAACTACATATTCTAATCAGACCATCTACTCAAAAATATCTGCATTAAAGGGATGTGAACATCTGTGAGCCTCAAATTCTGTTATTCTTCCCTGAACCCCACCTGCATTTTCCTCCTGTCCTTGAGTTGCAAGACTTTGCAATTTCTTCCTGCACAGACATTAATGCTGTCCCTCCCAGCTTTTCTGCTTACTTTTTCACTGATGCACATTTTAGCAATTTGCACTTTTTAAATATGTGTGCTACTTTGTGTGTACTGCATTTCTCAGTCGTGCCCTGTAAGTCTCAGTAATAGATGAATACTCAAGGCAAAGTTGCATTTTCTTGCAAAAAGTGTTGGGAGATACAAAAATGCTAGTTGGACTGTTGAGTCCAAGAAAATTAATGTCCATCCTTCATTCCATCAGCGTCTAAATTTAGTTTGCCCAACAGCCACTGCTTTGGTCAAGAATGGTAGCTGCTGAGAGTCCGTGTGACCTATTTCCCCCATTTTACATCCCCCTGCTGCCCCATCAGCTGTACCTACCATTTTTTTAAAATGAAATTTGGGAACCAAACATTGTCATTTGGGAGCTCAAATAATGGAAATTTGGGGGTTATTCAGTGAAAGCCAAAATAGCATTAATTGGAGAACCACATTCTATAAAATCTCTGGAGGTTACTTCGCAAAAAAAAAGGGGGGGAACAAGCAGTGAGCAGAATTGGAGAAAGGCTGTTTTCTATAGGCCATGTAGCCCATGAACCATACAGTTTCTACCCTTGCTTTCACTGCCTGTAATGTTTCTACTTGCATTTCTTTTAGACTTTTTTATTACAGCCCCTCACTCACAGAGATCATCTAGAGCTCAAACTCACTTTCCTGCTCTCTTATACTTAGAACAAACAAAGACTTCTCATCATCAAACATAGCAGCCAGATTAGTTACTGTTACATCTAGGAGTGATCATATTGCACCAATAAAATCATTCCACTGTCTGCCAGTTATTTTCCAAACAAGGTGCAAAATGTTGGTTGTTACCACTAAAGCCCTATACGGTTTGGGTCCAGGTTACATATAGGATTGCTTTCTCCCATAGCATCCATCCCATACACTCAGGTCTTCTGGGGAACATTTTCTTCTGTCAGCCAGAACAAGACTGACAACTGCTATCTGGCAGTGGTATCTAGTGTAAACAGTATGTAGGGCAACTGTGGAAGTTGTGGCCCTACCTTCTTACTCCTACCCCACTCCTATGTGCATGGCTTTTTTGCACCCCTCTGGTGATTGGGGCATGTGCCCTACTTGCCCCACTCTAGATATGCCTCTGCTACATGGATGACATTCTCTTGAGCCACCCTGGATTCTGGAATGACCTGCTAAAAGAGATTCTTCAGCTGGATACACTATCTGAGTTTAAAACAGCAGTAAAGACAACTAAAGACCAGTCTATCCAAATGATTTTTAAATTACAACTTTTAAAGTAGCTATGTTTTTAGTTTGCTGTTGCTCCATGCCTTAAGCCACAGGTAAGAAATTTGTTGTTGTTGTTGTTGTTAATCTAGGCTAGAATGTCCTTGTCACCTCCTAAAGCCTGCTTTACAACAGTTGTTAAGATAAACACCAATGTTTCTACATTTTGTATTTTTATTTTCCTTTAACCCATTCCCATCCAATTGATTCAATTAACACTTTGCATATCTGATGAAAGTGCCACAATTCCTGAAAGCATATACCAAATAAAGCTTACTAGTCTCTAAGTTGTCACAAGCCAAAACAAAAAGTTACTGACTCAGCCACCCCATGAAACTGAAAGAAAGTAATTTTTTAAAAAAATCTATAATTAATTTATGGATTTCACTGCATGTGCTAATGACATTAGCTGACTTTAAAGGGGGATTGGAAATGCATAAAGGATAAGTCTATCAACGGGTAACGAGTCATGGTGAATTTATGTAACTACATACCCTTCTAATTGTCCCTGTTGTTCCACTGTTTCAGCTGCTTTTAAAATGTTCCAGTTTTTCTCTTTCCCCCACCCCACTTTCTCCCATTGTCCCCAGCTTAGTTCAATTGCTGCAGAGTTAAAAGTAGTTTTCACTCAACTCAGTGCAAGAGATAAGTACCTTTACTGGCTATTGCTCAAAAGTGGCTACAGGTTGTTTTGGAGTTGGAAACTTTTGTCTGTCTAGATGTTGATAAATGACTGTTCCCCTCATGTGTCATCAAGGGCCAGTCTGGCTGGGGCTAATGGGAATTACAATTCAACAACATTTGAAGGGCTAAATTTCCCCAGGCCCTGCTTACTGCCTCCAACTGTCTGTCACACTTCAAACTACACAGTTTTGTAGACAGTTATGATTATGTGGCTGAGCTAGGTCTCATGCACACTACAGAGTTACAACATTTGGCTCTAGTGCCTCTCCAGACTTCAGATCCCAAGATTCCCTGGATACAGCCATGTCAGTTAAAGTGGTATCAAAATGGTATAACGGTGTAGCATGAAAGAGACCCAGCTCAGTCACACAGTCATAGCTGTCCACTGAAAGGTATTGTGTTGACATGATCTTTGCGTCTGTGTTGCTGTTCTCTGCAAAGGCTGATTCCCACATGCTAGTCAACATCTAATATTGTAATCAAGTGATGATTAGACATGTCTGAAAACCCGTGAATTCTAGCCCCCTCGCTTTCAGAAACTCCCCACCCACCCATGCTGGTTTGACTATCCCACAATGCCCTGTATGCATTTATTGTTGCCACACCTGGTCCTCTTTTTCTCTCCTTCATGGAGCCTTGTTTAGGATGCTGCTTCCTATTTCCATTTCAAGTACTTTGAGAAACTTCACAGATGATCTGGCAGCACACACACAAATCACCCTGTTCCCTCACTGTGTTCTTTGCTCTTGGGCTGAGAGGAACGTGCATTGCAGCAGGGACGTGTGTGCTGGCTTTGGCAATCTGTACCACTCCTGTCTGCTTGCTCTACCCAATTCCAATTTTTAAAGCCTCTATTCAAAAGAAAACAGAAAGAAAAGAAAAACATCACAGCAATACACAATCTTTGTGTTAATATGTGCATCAGATTGCATTGATTTTCACACTAGCATTCTATGCCTTTTGTAAATTATTTTGCACATGCTTAGCACAGAAACCAGAGGAATCCATTGATCTCATCTCTGTTAAATTGTTTTCTCCTTTCATTCATTGCTTTTGTTAATTTGCCTATGATCTTAACAGTCACTGAATGAACTAATTTTTATTAAGCCAGTGATTCATTTTAATAGCACAATTGAACACTGTATTGTGGCAAAATGAACCCCTACTGAGAGGACTCTAATGAGCCAAAATAAAAAGCTGCTGAACTCCTTCCTCTGCCAAGATATTCTGCATGAGAAATTTAGAACTTAAGAGTGGAAACCCAAATCATGACATCCTCTTTAGGGATATCCAGGACTGTGTAATCTTTTCTTTATAAATACTAAACTGTATCATACAGGGCTGGTATCTATTCATCCTGAAATGAATACAGAAGAGAACAAACAGGAAGGCTATTACTCCATTTGGGAGGATAAGTGTGCAAGAGATGTTTTCTATCATCAACAGGAGTTGTCTTAAGTGACCATTCCTGGTGGCTGCCATTATGCATGCTTCATCATTCTGGGACACAGGCTCTTTCTGCACCTTACTTTTTTCCGGCGCTGGGGTGTGGGGATCGTGCGGGCAGCCTCCAACGAGAGGCTTTCGCATTCCTGCATGAGCTGCCTGCTCGCACGAGAGCCCCGCCTCTTCCTTCTGCAGTGCAACCTGGGACTTTCCCAGGCTGCATTGGGGCAGGAAACGCAACCAGCCCAGCTCTGGAGGCTCCGCACACTAGGTAAGTGCGCGTGGAGCCCGGGAGCTTCCAGCTGAAAATGAAAAGGTGCGTGATCAGGGCCTGCAGGCCCCTGGAGCGTCACATGATTGTGAGTGCATTGTGCAGATCGCTCCTGACAATCACACAAAGCTCCACTTGCCCTTTCGCATGGCAAATGCCAGGCAGAAAGGGCCTGACATGAAAACAGTTGCAGGTCACAATGGGGATTGCTTTTTGCAGTTCCCAGAGGCAAAATCACAAGGGGTGGTGCTTTGACAATAATCCACAGACACTTTTCAATTTTTTGATAAAGTCCACAACTTTTATTGGTTACAGCTGTAGAAGGCTTGACCTGAATAGGATCTGATAGAGGTATTGGTCAATCTGACTGTTACCTGATGAACCACTCATCCAGTCCAAATATTGGTGACCACAGCAGTGATAGCAGCTGAGATATCACATGGTTGCAAACCTCTATGTGGATCCTCCATTGCCTGGGTGTGAAGCAGGATTCCCTTTCATCAGACTGGGAGTGTCTTCACATCCAAAGCCCTTCAATGCAGTCCTCTGCTGGGTATGACAGGCATACATAGCTAATCTACCCTACCAAACTGGTTCTGATCCCATGCCAAACTGCCAAAATTGTGACACAGGTTTACAGTCCTCAAGCGAAGGGAAAGTGAGGTGAAGAACAAAGCTTGACAGAGATTAGGCAGTAGCTACAGTTTTATATACTCCTGTGTTACCCTGTATGTTGGGGGTCCTGGGAGGGGCGCCCAAATTACCAAATAAAAACACAAATTGGGGGAATTTAGCTGGAGCACCCTCTTGGCTAAATGAGAGGCAGGGTAACGTTAGCAAGGATCTTTAACCCTATGTATACAGCGGCGGGTCAGAGAGCGGCTAGACAAGGTTTTCAAAGTAATAAACAATATTTTATTAAAGACAAGCAAGACAAGACATAAACTAACTAACTGGGAAATAGAAATGGAGAGCTTTTTTGAGAAAGGCAATACAACACCTGGTCTCGTAGTCCTGGAGAGAAGCGGGGTTCCAGGGAAGAAAGCTCAGCGGGGCTCGCTGAGGGGAGTTCCTTCAGACTATCGGCAGCAAGGTGGGATGGAAGTCCAAAGTAGTCCAAGAAGGTCCCAAAAGTGGGGACCTTTTATAAGGTGGAGTTTACCTACAGACTATTCTATGCTTGGTGAGAACAAAGGAAATTTGGAGTTGGACAAAGGATTTGGAAAAGGTCAAGTTTAGCATGATTGGTTTAGTTCTTGATGACAATAGCGTGGCCGGTACGTTGATGGCCCAACATAAAGGAATGGCTTGGCTCTTGGCTGCAAGGCTTTGTGTAACTCCGAGCCGAGCAGAGCTGGTTTGCAGGGAGGTTTTTCCCTAAAGCGATGGAGAGGCTTAAATTGCTAGCCTGAATGGGGTCTTGGAATGTACAGTCATTAACAGCCGCACCCGTACGTGCTTGTCCAGGAGACCTCTGCAAACACGTGGTGTGAGATGGCAAAGAGAGGTCAAGCAAGGCCAAATTATTTGGTATCAAAAAGATATCTAGTGCTCTCACCAGACATATCATAACCGTGATAACACCTGCTGTTCCAGAGTAGACCCACCCCTGAGAAACCACACCAACCCTGATTGGTTCATTTTCTTATGACTGCAGAGAGCCTGCCAAAAGTACATGGGACTTTGGGAGGGAGAGACATGTCCATGTGTCCAACATGACACCAAGCCACTGCCTGACACTCTCTTCTGCAGGCCACCTGTGGAAATCTGGAACCATCTTTTCTTTTCCTTCCTTCCTTCCTTCCTTCCTTCCTTCCTTCCTTCCTTCCTTCCTTCCTTCCTTCCTCCCTCCCTCCCTCCCTCCCTTCATCCACTGGGCAACACTACTTTCTGCCACAGCCCCCAGGAATGTTCAAGCATTCCAGGAGGCAAGTGTTAATCTGAGAGAAAAAAAATCATATCTTATTGGGTGAAGTAACACTTGAAGACAAATATAAATAACAAAACAGATCATATGTGTGTTGTTTTAGTTAACAAAACAAGAAACACGTTTTTATCCCAAAACAAAGAAAATTTGAATGTGCATATTCATGTCTGCAACCTTTTTTTCCTTGTGAAATGCCATCTACCCATATATATCGCACCAGAAATGGTTTTAATTTTTTAAACATAATAGTGTAGGCATAAGTGTCATACAAATAATGACAGAATAGCCATATAAAAACTTAGCTTCTGTGACAAAGGCAAATAATTCAATCAAATAAAAGATCAAGATACCATTAAAAGCTCAAATGTATCAGAAGTGTTTCATATTTGCCAGGTGGAGTTTGAATCTGCAGTGAGTGATCCATTGCAATCAAGAAAAGGATATCAGGTAACATAAAACACTTTTGGCTTGGGCTTGTCATTTTTCTATCTTCATTTGATCAGTGAACTTCTCTTCTGTGAAGTGATCCCAAAGGTATTTAAACTGCATATAATGCTAGGATTTGATTATACCTTCCAGTTACATTGCAAATGCTTTGGAAAGTGCCTCCAGCTATCAAAAGGGGTTAGCAATGCAGCAAAGGCAAGAAAGTGTAGGTTCCCCTGACCTGAAATTCATTAAACCGAACAAAAGCTCTCCTTGGACCATAGACTTTGGAGCAAAACTATCTGAATAATGCTCAGATAGGAAATCCAAGCAGATTGTTGAAGGTTAGATTCAGATCAGAGAACCATGCTGTTGCTGTTGTTGCTGTTATCTTTATTTTATACCTCACCTTTTGTACCAAAGCCAGGAATGAAGGCAGAAACCTAAAAATCTAAATGAAATGCCTGTTCAACTGATTCAGATATCAATCAAATGACTGTAGAGGGCGGTTACTACCTCTTAGCCTGAAATATCTTGCAGGAAGATAAAATGAGTGCCAGTCTATCCTTTGACCCAGGCAGTAAAATACCTTGGGACAGCCCATTATGTTTTTAAATCAAAGAACAGAGATGGAGCATAGTCTACCAAGAAAAGCAGAGGCTAAGAATCAATCCAATATACTTGCTAAAGAAGATTATCAGAGGACTTGGATACAGATGGGGTTAACACAATGTAACAGCTCTACTTTGGAACAATAATCCAACAGAAAAATGTAGAGAGACATTGGTTAATTATATAAATGAGTTAACAATGAATAAAACTCAGTTGTGTCCCTTGCATATTTAACTTTTGCTATTTCTGCACGAGACTGTTATAGCACTATTATTCTACTTTCAATATCCTATGGAATCTTGGGGTTTCCTCAAAGGCCTCTCCCTAAAATGCAAACCCCAGGATTCCATAGGATGTTGAAAGTGGAATAATAGTGCTATAACAGTATAGTGCGGAAATGGCCCTTGTAGCAAACGATTCGCAATTCCTTGGCATTTTTCTCCACAGTCATCTCATGGCAGAAATGCCAAATTTTACAACGGGAAAGAGAGACTCAGTAGACTGCCAGATTTCCACCAAAGTAATGCAACATTTGCAGCCTTGTATTCAATCAGACTTCACATTATTGCACCCCACTAATCCTTGTAACTGATTCAAGGTTCACATCTGTTGCATACTGGGTGCATGTAAGAATCTTCTCTGCAATGAATTCAGAGAGAAAAAAACTTGTCTTCTGGTTTTTAGTGACCAACACTTCAACCAATCATGAATCCACCTCCATCAACCTTCTCTGTCATTGAATTAATGACAAAGCTACTTCCCCTGCCTTTTCAGAACACTTTAGCTCCCATGAAGCATAGAGGGTAGGGAGAGAAGAGTCATTTTGAATTCAGTTTGTAGCTTTATGTGTCTCCTTAGAAGAGTAAAGGTGAAAGGAAGCAGTGTTCACAGTGGAACAGAAGGATGCAGCCTATCTTAATACACATCGATCAGAGTGGCACTTTGTTACAGCTACTAAAGTGTGGCGCTGCTTGCCATAAATTTTATGTTTCATTGTGGCATCTGGAGTAATGGCCACACACCACTTTTCTTGAAAGAAAAGAGTTCTGGCTTCCACCACTGAAAATAACCTTTTACAAGCCATTGGATTTCTGTCTTTCATACAGCATAACACAGTCGTTATCTTACATGAAGTATGCTAGTTTTCAGTATCTTGGAGGAAAAATGCTCCCAACATCAAGAGACAGCAGACTGACTTTTCACATCTTGCTTTCCTTTGTCCTAGTGAAAGCTAAAATGACAATATCTGTGATAAATCAAAGCTCAAAATGACAACTCACATTCTGAAAAGCCTTTTTAAAAGTGTGGTGTGGAATATCAATCTAAAATAGCTTGACTGATTTACTGTAAATTGGCTCATTCCTGCATAATAACTAGCAGTTTGGGCTTTGATGACAATGCTGGAGTTAATTAGCCTTTAAAAATTAGGAATGCCACAAAGTCTTCTTAGCATATTGCAGCAAAGGCTTGTAGGAAAAGCAATTTTTGGATTGTTGTATTACTGTGTAACAATAACAGAACCCAAAGAACAGCTATTAAAGCACGTATGTATATGACAAATATCAGATTGAATCCAGGCATTCTCCTGTGGAGTAGAACAGCTACTTCCATTTGTGAAGTGGCTTGGGATCCAGTAGAGGCTTCCTGCCAGAAGAATGGATCTCTAGAACAACATGGGGATAATGCTAAGGACTGTAAGCAATGAGGAATAGAAGACGTCCCCATCCAGTTCCTTCTTCCAATACTAGCACAATCTCACTGAGCACAAGTCTGAATCCATCCCATTGTTATTGTTGTTGTTTACTGAAAGACAGAACTATTGCGCTTGCTTTGTTATGGACAGAAGTAGACCTCCTTCAGGTTTGAGTTTCATTATAGAAAATCCAGTATTAAGAGCACATTTTAGTGTTGTCGATCAAACCACTTTGTCTCTCCAGAAGCTTATCTTAGACTATCTTCAACTATTCCATACAACTGTCATGAGCAGCTCATCCTCTTCACTTCTCATCTCTTCCTTATCTCCTCCTCCTCATCTCCTCTCTTTGGGATGTGCTCCTTAATGTAGTGAAGGGGTTTAAATGTGTCAGACTGAGATGAATACTGTCAAAAGACTAGTCTCCACTAAGAGTCTAGGAGCATTACTTAAGGAAAAATGCTCAAACTGGAAACACCAGAATAAGACACATCCACTGATAGTTCCAACAGTGACAGTGGCAGAAAAGCTTCAGAAGAGAAGTTATTGGGCAGCAGCATAGTGGGAGGCGATACTTGCAGAGGATCTCTTAAGAACAACAGAAATGATATTTTGGCTAATTCTTGATAGTACGTCACAGAAGAAGGCACTAGTAAACTACTTTTGAACAACTTTTATCATGAAACCTTATTCTGAGACAATTCAAACTGAAGCAAAGGATAGTGCTGGAAAATGAGATCCCCACCGGCTAATGATCATATGATGTTAAATATTTTATAAAAATGATCTTTACTGTATATGGAGTGAGAAATGCCAGATCTCCAAGCAGGGTTCAGAAAAGGTACAGGGATTAAGATCATATTATTAACATATCTTGGCTAATGGAGCACACCAAAATATATATGTAGAAAATCAACCTGTGATCTATGGATTACAGCAAATCCTTGACTACATAGAACATGAAAAACTATGGATCATTCTTATAGAAGTAGGAGTAATGTAACATTTTATTGTCCTGATACATAACCTATTCACTGGAGAAGAGGACACTATCGGGATAGACTATGGACAAACAGAATGGTTTCTAATTGGCAAGAAATCAGAGAAGACTCAACATAATTACCTTTTCTGTTTAATTTATATGCAGAATGTATCACAGAGCAGATAATTTACCGTATATACTCATGTATAAGTTGACCTCATATCTAAGTTGAGGGCAGATTTTGGGGCCAGAGTTGTCCATTGTGATATGACCCATGGATCAGTTGAGGGCCATTCCATGAAGAGGAGAAAGCACTAGCACTGCCTCAGGGGACCAGCTGCCCCTGGCCACTGCCACTGCTATTTTCCCAGCCAGGCATTCAAAAACCCTGGTAATACTGTACCTTAGCATTTACCAAGAAAGGAACCATCCCCTTTTCTGAGTAGAGTGGCAAAAAGTGAGAGCTTGGTCTGTCGTGGGAGAAACTAAAAGAAGCACTGACCCTCTTTTTCTCAGTGCTCCCTTGAGACAAAACACCATTTTCCCACCTATCCAAAAAGGCCAGAAGTGATGCCACAGCAAAGAGAATAGAAGGGTTTGATGCTTCTTTTAGGTTCTCCCAGAAGAGCTAAACTCTTGCCTTTCATCACTCTACTCAGAAAAAAAGGATAATTCCTTTTTGATAAGAGTTAGGGTACAGTACTTACATTGACCTATGGATAAGTTTATCCAGGTTTTTGGGGTCAATTTTTTGACTAAAATTTTTAGACTTAAAAATGTGTACATATAGTAAGTAAGTTAAGATATGAAGATGATACCATATCACTAACAGAATTTAGCAAAAACTTGGAATTACTAATGATAAAACTTAAAGAAGAAAGTGCAAAATCAGATTTATCCTTGAACATTAAAAATAATAATAATAATGGGTCATCCATCAAAATCAAAATTGAGATTTAGTCGAGAAACCAGATAAAGATTTAATACTTGGAAGGGTACCTAGGAAGGAAATAGATAAGATCCTCAAGTATGAAGTTATTATCATTACTAAAATCAGAATTATCCATGCCATAGTATTTCCAATTTCTATGCATGTCTATGAAAGATGGATAGTAAATAAAGCCAATAAAAGAAAAACTGAACTTGTTTGAAATGTGCTATCCTAAGAGTACCATGGGATGCCAAAAAGACATTGCCTGTCCTTGAGCAAATGAAGCTTGAACTCTCCCTTGAAGCCAAAATGGCTAAATAGAGGCTATCATACTTTGGACATATCATTAGATGATACAACTCATTAGAAGAGAAAACATTGCTTAGTAAATCTGAAGGCAATAGGAAAAGAAGATCACATTATAGGTGGACTAATTCAAACAAGGAAGTTTGCAAGACCTGAGCTGGACTGTTGCTGACCAGGATTCTTGGAAATCTCATGGGGTCATTATAAGTCAAAGCCAACTTGATAGCACATAACAGAAACTATTACTACTATTACTCTGTCTGTGTGTATGTGCTTTCAAGTCACCTACCTACTTATAGTGACCCCATGAAATTTATAGGGTTTTCTTAGACAAGGAATACTCAGAGGTGGCTTTGACAATTTCTTTCTCAGAAATATAGCCTAAATATAGCCTTCAACATCTGGCACTCATTAGTGCTCTCCTATTCAAATTATTACTATCCAGCAATGCCATTTCCCATAGCACCCTCCAGTGTGTCTAAGACTATACAGAGTGGTGCTGTTGTTCTGATTACATTGTGAGAGCAGGAACAGCTCTTCTATTAGATAGAGTGATGCAACTGCTTCAGGAAGCAACAGCAGCAACAGTAACCTCACCACCACCACCATTTTGGCCATTCTTTTGGAGACTGCACACTATATCCTGCCAGCAGTAAAGTTCAATTCCAGGAAAAAAATGGACTGACAATGAATTTTACTTAACTGGATGGTGGGTCTTTTGGAGAGAATGCTTTGGCCCAGCTTTGGATCATTTTCCATGGCACGCTATTATAGCACGCTGATGCCACCTTAACTGTCATGGTTGCATCCTACAGAATTCTGGGGTTTGTAGTGTGGTAAATTGCTCATGAAAGTACATGTAGCATTATTCCGTAGGATGAAGCCATGACAGTTAAGACTGTATTAAAGTGCTAAAAGTGTAGTATGAAAGACATCCTGGAAGCAGTAAGCCTGTCATGTACCACATGAATCACACTCCAAGAACACAGTTTCAAAGACTACATATTCAAATACACATTCAGCTATTGAGTAACCACTCCTCTTTATCCCACCTCTCATCATGGCAGAGATGCCTTGCGACCTGACAAAACCAGAGCTGAGAGACATTTGGCCCTCCAGATTTTATTGAGTTCTAATTTCCATTAGCCCTAACCAGCCTGTCCAACAATGAGTCACAACAGGAGCAGCTGTTAATCAACTTCTGGAGGGTCACAGGTTTCCAGCAGCCAAAATAAACTGTAGTCACTTTGAACAATGTGAAAGACACTCTGAATGAGAGGGATCAGAAAGTAATTGAGGTAAATTCTCCACTCGCTCCTCCAAAAAAACAAACAAACAAACAAAAAAAAAAACTTGGAATCAATACTGTGAGAGCTAGTAATAGCAATCACCCATTTGTGATGAAGATCACAGAACGGTCACACTATAGGGTGAGTTGAAGGAATTCCTTCTTCCCATATACTTTGGCATGTACAGGTGAAAATTCATTGGGCCTTTGATGGTTCAGAATGAGCATCTCTTGTTATTCAAGTCTAAACACTCAGATAATGTAGCAGAAGGCACCACTCACTTGTAAAAGGACAGTAGCCTTAGGAGAGGCAGCTGAAAGGCAGTTTGTTGCTTCTGTTCTGTTCTTGTTTTTGTTTTTGATTCCATTGCCAAAAGGCAGTAACACACAAGAGATGAATAATGGTTTGCTGTTGTGTGTTTTTTAAAAAAATCATCTGTTTCATTACAAAATCATTGGCAGAGAAGATGATCCTCTTAAACAAAAAAGGAAAAACAGATCATAATGCCTACCCTAGCAGAAACATTTACAAACCACAGAAAATATACTTCAGGATTCATAAAGGCACATAAAATCCACATCAACACAGATGAAAAAATGTACTAAAAGCAAACAAAGGACTAAAACTAAACAGAGTATGTTTCAACATGTCTACAGCCCTGTGTGTATATTTTTGTTGTGTGCCTTCAAGTCACTCCAACTTACAGCAACCCCAGTGTAAACCTATTATGGGGTTTTCTAGGCAAAATTCATTCAGAGGATGGGTTCACTTTCCCGTGAGGCTGAGAGAGGATGAGTTGCCCAAGATTACCCAGTGGGTTTCTTGTGGCTGAATGAGGAATTGGAACCACCGTCTCCAGAGTCATAGTCCAATACTCACACTGCTTACACCACACTTATCTCAAAATCAATTACAGCAACCTTTTAATTTGGGCCAATAGTAGCATTGTTTGGGAGCCAACCAAAGGTTAAATCTTGGTGTGATTTGAACCCAGGGCCTCCTGACTCATATTTAGTTTACACTCTGAGTTAGTATAACTCATACCTTAAAGATACCATCTGTATCACCTTTCTATTTCCAAATATTGCTATGTCTCAGCAAGCTCTAATAAAATCCCAAGGTCCCTTAAACTAATCCTTATAAATCATTTATTTTGACTTTGACTAGGTAGAAAATTTCCACTGCTCAAATAAATGTCAAGGTATTTGCCTGCCTAGGCCTGACAGACATTCAAAGATCAGCTTGAGTATATTTAAAAGGCCACAAGGAATAACGATTCCAGACAAACTAGACAACAGATAATAAAATGCAAAAATTATAATTAATCAAAGTGGTTCTAAGTACACAGTTTAGCTCCAATATTAGAGTCTTATCCTATTCTTGGAAAACAAGAATGGCTACATTCAAAGGACTTAGGAAAGAGTATGTGGATGCCTATTTTTGTGAAAGCCTACAAGAATTCTGTGTAAAAGAGTCACTAAACCCATTTATTTATGCATTTGGGAACTTTTATTGCACCCTTCTATTTCCACATGGAAACATTCAAGATGATTCCCCTATATCCCATTCCTTTTCTTCAGTATACAAAATGTGTTGTTATATACGTATAGCATCTGCTTTATCAATTATAACAAAGCCTTTGATTGTGTGGCTCATGAAAAACTCTGGCTCATTCTTAAAGAAATGAGCAACAGTTGATTGTTCTGATGCATAACCTGTACCCAGGATGAGAGGCCACTGTAAGGATGAAATATGGAGAAACAGAATGGTTTCCCATTGGCAGGAAGACCAGGTATTGCTGCACTTTATGACCCCATCTGTTTAATTTACATGTCAAACATACATTATGGAAAGCTGGATTAGACCAGGAGGAAGGAGGCATGAAAACTGGAAGAAGGAACATCAACAGTTAAAGATGTGCAGATGATACCATGCTACTAGCAGAAAATAGCAAAGATGTGGAACCATTATTGGCAAAAGTCAAGGGAGAAAGTGCAAAAGCAGGGTTATCATTTAGTTGAATTGTGTTTCTAAAAAAATTGTATGTCATCTTGGATCCCACATTGGGAGAAAGGCAAGATATAAATATATACATACACACACACACACATACATAGATACATACATACATATAGCATTAAGAAAACAAAAACAATGACCAGAGATTAATTACACAACTTTAAAGTGAATGATGAAGACATTAAAATACTTAAGGATTTTCATTTGATAATAGATTTGGATGGCATGGCTATCTGTGTCATAATAAGGTAGCAGCGAATCAAGAATTTAACAATCATTGCATCCAGAAAACATCATTAAAGATTTGGTTAAAAATAAAGCAGAAATATTATATAAAACTCTCAATTTGGACATCACCTCAAGAAGTGTTCAAAATCACCCCAACAAAGCATGGAAAATTATTAACATAGCAAGCCATATTGAAATGGGATGGTGATAAACCTAGAATGAAAGCAGCAGAAGAACTGAGGGCTGATGGACATGAATTAAACTGGTTCCCTTGGCAATAACTAAAAGAAAGATTTGTGATGGATCAAAAACTATATGGCTTTGAGAGAAAAGAAAATGAACTAGAGTTACTGTTGAAAGAGAATCACAAGAAGAGAATCTCCAAATTTTACAAATTGTTACTGAAGAGAGAAATGGAATCAGATATAATAAAAGACACGATGGTTAGATGGGTTCAAAATGTGGGGCATCCAATTAAATTAGAAGACTGGGAAAGAGTGTGGAAAGTAGACATAAAATGTACGCCAAATTTAAATTTAAGAGAAAAAATTTATAAGATGTTACATAGAGGGTATATGACCCCAGAAAGACTACCAAAAAATAACTAAAAATGAGGATGCGAAGTGTTGGAAATGTGATGAAAAGGTGAGCTCTTTCTTTCATAAGTGGTGGACTTGTCAGATGGCAAGGAAATATTGGAAGGGGATACATGATGAAATTCAAAGAATTTGTAATGTGAATTTTGAAAAGATACCAGAATTTTACTTACTAAATATAATAGGTCAAAATAGGGAGGTTGGAAGACACCAGAAGATACTATTGTATTTGATTACAGCAGTGGGACTAATATATGCTCAACACTGGAAAGAAAAGAAAGAAATCAATTTAGAAGAATGGAAATTAAAGGTATTGGATATGGTGGAGACTGAAAAATTAGCAAACTCTTTGAAAAACAAACCTATCCAGAACTTTGAAAGGGAATGGAAATGGATTACAGAATGGTTAAAAATATAAATTTATTAGAGGATGGAATGGTGAACTTTTTTGTCTTTATAAAAAGTGGAAGGTAAGATACAACTTAACTGGGGAAGAAAAACATGGAAGTGGAGGGGGGATATATCCACAACAGTGACATATATCCTGTTATTTTATATGTGTAAAACTTTAATAAAATTCTTTCAAAAAATACTTAAGGATTTTCTATACCTTAGCTCCATCATAAATCGAAATGGAGACTGCAGTCAAAAACTGAGAAGAATAGAACTTGGAAGAGCAGGTAGGAGGAAATTAGATAAGCTCCTCAAGTGTAAAGATATATAAGTGAATAGCTAAGGCCACTTCTGCATTAGGCTGATAATAGCGCTATTATTCCACTTTCAACATCCTAAGGAATCCTGGGGTTTGCAGTTTAAAAAGGGTCCAGCAGGCCCCTCCCTAAACTGCAAACCCCAGGATTCCATACAATGTTGAAAGTGGAATAATAGCACTATAACAGCCTAGTGCGGAAATGGCCTAAGTCAAGAGTGTCTATGCCATAGTATTTCCAATTTCTATTATGTTTGTGAGAGATGTATAATGAAGAAAGATGAAACTCATTTGAAATGTGGTGCTGGAGAAGCACTATCGCACTACACTGTTTTTGTGCTATTATTCCACTTTAACTCATGCTATGGAATCCTGGGATTTGCAGTTTAGGGAAGAGCATTTAGAATTCTCAGCCAGAGAGCTCTTGGGCCTCACTTAAGTTACATTAAAGTAGAATAATGGTGCTATAACAGTGTAGTGTGATAAGGCCCTTAGGCTGAGGTTGTCAGGGGCCCACTGCAGTAAAATAAATTTATTCTTAAGACAAGGATCTGTTTAGGATCTGCCACTGAACTGACTAGTGAATAACAGTCTTCTGTACAGAGAAGATTCTCTTTTATTCTTTTATGACTCTAATGAAATTGACACACCATCCCTGTGCCTCAGATAAGGAATCTTTTAAAGAGGTTTAAGTTTCAGGTTTTACAATTTTATCTTTACCAGGATTTTATCAATTTTACAATTGAATCTATTGTTTGGTTTGTAAACAAGGCATTTTCTTCACCATCCAAATACAATCCAGTCCAACATCCAAGACTGTCTAGTCTCTAGAACAACTTAAGAACTAATGTACTGCATAACCATCAACTGAATATGTCCACAATTTCACATTCTTTCCCCCCACCCCATTTCCTCTGTAAGTATGCTATCATTTCTCTATAAAATTTAGGGAAGAGATGCAAAAGAACATTAATCAATGACTGACTTGGCACAAAGACCCATACTTCTAAATCTGGGCATTTGTACCATTCATAGAGTCAAAATAATGAAGGGCCTTTGCAACGTAGGGACCCCAACATAAGGATCCATTTGGTTTTCTTTCACCAGCATCAGAAACTACAACTTAACTGTTCTTAAGGACTGGTTGGGTAAATTTTTGCTTTTCATTGCCATCAATTTGGCTTCAACTTACGGTGATCTTACAGTGATATAGGAAACAGGAATAGGAATTTACAGTGATACAGGGTATTGGGACAGCCACACACACACACACACGTGTGTGTATGTGTATGCATGTGTGTGTATCTCTATCCCAGTGCTTCTTTTTAATAGCCTTGTTCATATTCTGCCAACTCAAAGCTTCCTTGATTTAAATGCTTTCTGCACTAGGCTGTTATAGCGCTATTATTCCACTTGCAACATCCTATGGATGACCAAAATGGTGCAGGGTCTGGAAGCCATGCCCTACGAGGAGCGGCTTGGGGAGCTGGGTATGTTTAGTCTGCAGAAAAGAAGGTTAAGAGGGGACAAGATAGCCATGTTTAAATATTTGAAAGACTATTATATCAAAGAGGGAAAGGGCTTGTTTTCTGCTGCTCCAGAAATTAGAACAGGGAGCAATGGATTCAAGCTGCAGGAAAGGAGATTTCACCTGAACCTCAGGAAGAACTTCCTGACAGTCAGAGCTGTCTGGCAGTGGAATATGCTGCCTCAGAGTGTGGTTGAGTCTCCTTCTTTGGAGGTTTTTAAGCAGAGGATGGATGGCCATCTGTTGGGAATGCTTTGATGGGTGTTCCTGCATAGCAGGGGGTTGGACTCAGTGCCCTCTGGAGTCTCTTCCAACTCTAGGATTCTATGATTCTGTGAAAAAGCAAGAACATGGAAAAATGGGGGAAAAAATCTTCATCCATATATCTTCTTGTACCATACACAGAAAGCATCCCTCAAACCAATCTCTTCATATGTATTCAGAAGTAGGTTTTCCTTCTCCCCTCCCTTCTTTTAGTATCTTCTGTTAGCTAACAACACAGATGTGTTCTTCCTCATCTGAAATGCTTGACCATTTTCCCCCCTAAACTAAAAGATCCACACTGGGATTGATGTTGATAAAAAATTCTAAGTAAGATATTTGTAGAACAATCCTATCAACTTCACACAAAATGTAATAGCAACCAACAGCTTTGAAGAACAAGGTAGGTAAAGTGCAGCCCCACCTAAGCCTGTTTTCAGGCACCCAACTCCAGAGTCCCTAGAAGCTCCATCCTTTTCTGGCCAAAATACAGGGTAAATTATCTCTCCTTGATGCTTCCTGGGAGGACTCGCCTAAAAGCTTACAGAAGAGGCCATTCAACCTTTTAAATAGGTGGCAGGGGCCTCTAGAATTACTTAACATTAAAAAAAATTCTTTCAGTTTGGTTTGTTTAGTATGTTTGACAGTCCATGCAGCTGGACTGGAGGATCCCATGGACAAAATATAGCCTCCAAGAGGTGCCCAAGGTACTCCCACTTCCATAAAATAAGAGAACAGTTCTTTAGTTTTTAACTGGTGCGAGTGTTCCAATTTGGGCATGAGCTCATATCCTAATTCAGCCATGAAGCTCACCGAGTGTCCTTGGAGAAGTCATAAATATATCTCAGGCTAACAAGGTTGTTGTAAAGATAAAATGAAATGAAATAACCCAATATATGAGTTCCTTGAAGGAACAGATGGATACAACTGCAATAAATAAGCAATTTTTTCAGTCCTTCCTTTCCACCATGCAGTGTCCGCTTCTATCCTTGGCACTGGATTAAAAAGGAAATAGCAATCAATTTACATAGATGTGCTCAGCGTGCACATTTATTTCTTGGCCAGGTAATATCCCCTGATCCAAAACTCTCTTGAGCTAAGGAATGAAAAACACTTCAGTGACTTTAATCCTTTTAGGGTAAATATCTTCCACAGAAGTTTAGCAATTGAAATATGGTTTGTCAATATTGTTAGGATTGTGAAAGGATTTATAATATCTGAGTATTTCAGTTGTGTCAGATTATGAGATAATGTATTAAAACAAAAAAGACATATCCATTGATGCTGTATTTTAAAAGACACTCAGAGCCACAGGATGTCCAGAAAGTCAAATATGGCTATTCATCCAGTAGACAGATTAATTAATATTAATTAAATACTAGAAAAATGGAAAATTGGAAAGCTAGGTATGTTAAGCACATGCAGTTGAAGATTTTGGGCTTAACTGCTAATCTAGGTTGCTTGAAGCTATAAATACTCAGTTCCTGAAACCTACAGCAGAAATTTGTTAATTTTGTTCTAACAAACACTCTCCATAGCACCCAGCTGAACCTTTTTCTTTCTTCTTTTTTTTTTTTTTTTTTTGCTTTCCTTCAGAAAATCTACCTCCTTTTATCACAGTACCAATTTTTTCTGTTAGTCTGTTTGCTCTCTATTGACAATATTTCCTAAGCATGGCTACCGTCTCCATACAAATTAGACTTTAAGGATGCAAGCTTGGTTCTCCTGTTTCTTGCATACAGGAACACACATATGTTGTAAAAGAGGTGCAGCTACCCATGTGGAAATTCTTCATCAGTCAAAGCACTGGACCATCTAACCCAGTATAATTTGAGCTGATTCACAGCAGATTTCCAAGGGAGGCTCAAACCAAGGCCATTTCTGCCTTACACTATTATAGTGCTATTATTCCACTCTCAACATCTTATGGAATCCAGAGGTGTGCAGTTTAGGGAGAGGCATTTAGAATTCTCAGCCAGAGAGCTCTTTGGTTTCAGTAAACTACAAACCACAGAATTCCACAGGATGTTGAAAGTGGAATAATAGCATTATAACAGTACACTGTGGAAATGGTCCACGACATTCTGCTGCTTGAGGCAAAAGAAAAGATGATGCCCCCTCAGATTCCATGTATGGAAGATGACTGAACTAGAGTTGAATCTTACACCAACACTGGTGACAGAACAGCATCCTCTATATACCTTAAAGCAGCAGGGGTGGGTTGTATGGCACATACACAATTCCGCCCTCCAACATAGGGCAATAACCAGAGGTCTCTCAAAAGAACAGCTGTCACCACTACCAACTACTATCTCCACTTAGGATTTGTCCCTGTGGCACTTATCACATTTTGGGCTAATGACCATGCTGGTCTCATGTTGGCTAGTTCTGTTCCGGGACTACGGGCAAAGTCTTTCCCAGCCTTGCTAGCAAAAAGATTTTTTAATGGAAATACTAGAGGCTGCATCTAGGTCTCTCCTGCATACAAAGCTTATGCTCATTCCAGAAAATATCTGATCCAGCCACAGTGATGCATGCTTTAGTTACATTCCAGTTGTGTTGCTCTAATATGTTCAGTGTGGGTCTGCTTTTGAAAAGTGTTCAGAAATTCAAGCTGGCCCAAGGAGCTGTGACCAAATGTTGGCTGGGACAGATTACAGAGAGCACATGACTTCCTTGCAGTAACAACTTCATCACCACTGATTTGTATTTTTACTGAAGGAATGCAAACTGAGCAAATATAAGAGTTCTAGGTCTGAACCATACCCCACTCTCTGCAATACTGGAAATGTGGGGACTGATGGATAATTTCATTGGGGGGAACAGAATCTTAGTAGGGGGTAATCCTCTCATTTTGCCTCCCTGTAGCTGCACCCCTGGAAACTGGCTGTTAATGTAGCAGGGAGTAGAACTTCAGGCTACATGCCATTTAGGTAGCAACAGTCAACTTGTGCTCAAATAACTCCCCCTTTTGCTCTCTGTTTCTCTCAATATTCATGCATATACATTCAAAAAATGTGACCACACCATGAGATTTTATTCCTGTCTACCCACATATATCTAAATTTCCATAGGCAGCTTAATAAGCAATTGTCCCAAGCTACTCACTTCCCTGGAAGACATAACTACTTGTTTTGGGTGAGCAGCTGATTGAAAAGTTACCATGACTCAGCCATGAGTGTGTGTGTGTGTGTGTGTGTGTGCACGCGCGCACGCGTGTGTGCGTGCATGCAAGAATGGATTTGGATAAGACCCAAGGCAGGAAACAATCAGGCCTTATGGAGGAGTTCACATATGTACGTTACTCGATCACAGGAAAATTATATTCACAGAATTTCCATAGCAACACAAGAAAGGCCACCTCCATGAGTTTTCCTCTGAAGGACCTCATGTATTCATAAATTGTTCAGGATTCATGGCAATAATACATTGTTTTAGTGGAATCAGGGCTCCAACAGTCAGAATGTTGGAATGTTTTGATCAGCAAGACGAAGTCATCTGCTGTCCTCAGATTTCCCTCTTTATCTCCAGTCTTCACAGCACATTGTGAGGTGGTGGGGAGGCAAAGCATTTTCCCAATCACAGTATAAATGTGAGCTATCCCTTTTTTAACTGCAAAGCATTTTAGGATGATTCGGTCTTGAATAGGCAACTAAGACTTATTAGCTTTACCAAAGCCCTGCTCCCAGTGGAGTTTGTTGATGAAGAGTTTGGTGAAATGGCTTGGGAAATTGTACTTTCACATCACAATGTCCGGTTATTCCGTTGGTGATAAATCAAGCAACCTGAAAATATGTTTGAACTGTCCTTTAATGTAGCAAGAGCATGGTTGCCTGATGTATGTTTACATGGGATAAAATGCAGGGATAATTAATTAATTAATTTTCTTAGTTACTTACTATCCTACCTTTCTCCTGGCATGGAACCTAAACTGTCTTAAAACACAGACTAAAACAAAGTACAGCTTAAACCTAAGAATAAAAAAAGGGTTTAAAAATTAAAGAAGTAGTCCTATTAAAAACACTAATTTAAAAGTTTAATACTAATGTAAAGCACAGTAAGGAAGACAAGGTCACAGCATACCACACTAAAAAAAACCAACAACTTTCTGCCACAATCAGTTAACATCCAAATGCCTGTTCAACAAAAAGTTCTTTTTCCGCAGCAGAAATTGAGGAGACAGAGGGCCAAGTGACCTCACCAAACATGACTTAAAACTTTAGAAGGCTCATAGAGGTATATAGGTTTTCAGACAGTCTGGACCGAAGGGCAATATCAAGATAAGCATTTATGGCTTCCTTCCTTTTTTGTATTACCTGGTTGGCCTTTCTCTTCTTGCACCCCATCGCACCCATAAATGCTACATATTCCTTATTCTACTCAAAGGAGTCTGCTCTATTTGCATCCTTAAACTAAAGCAAGGGTTTGCAAATTGAGAAATGCCCAGTGGAATTTTTATTCCAGCATTGACACAAGGATGGGTAGAATCTCTGAACAGGAAAGAGAGCAAATCACTTCTATTGATAAGTATGACAACAACTCAGAAGCTACAGCTCATTTCCTCTCTATCAGTATGGGAACGGGTCCTCAAACAGTTAATCTCTTTCTGTCAGTCAAATGAGAAGATATGACTCAAAGGCACATGGGGGCAGATAGATTGAGTGGGAAGGTGACATTTTTATCTAGTCACTTCTCTGACAGTAACAACACTTTGGGATTATTTTGATGTTAATGATTTCATCTTGGGAACATTCTTCCCCTAGAGATGAGGCTAAAAGTTGCCTTTCAGATTTTTTCACTCATGCCCATTGTTTCTCTCGCACTCCTTCAGCATAAAGGCTTAGAATTGTTTATGCCGTTTAGCAGGAAAGCTTAGTTAATGCCCTCTGGTTCAGTCTTCAATGCTCCACTAGACCAAGTCTCTTTAAGTTAGAAAATAAATGGAAAAGGAGAGAACAACAAAGCACTGAAACGAAAAGGGAAGGAATGTTGACATTTCCTATTTGCTACAGACTAAGCCAGCGGTAGTAGTGTGTGAAACTGCTGAAGGCCCTTTCTCTAAAGAACATAAGACGACTCACGCAGGATCAGACCAACCAGTTGCTTTTGGGAAGCCCAGGAGCAGGACATAGCTGGGACAGCATGCTCCCATTAAAGCTCCCCAGCAAATGGGGTTCAGAAGCATACAGCCTCTTGTTGTGGAGGAAATACAATAGCTTCTCCACAAGGGTAAGGTGCACAGAACCTTCGCAAAAGTGGAAAAATCACAAATAACTCTCATCCCCACAATTCAGAGCTTCCCCTCTCATTCCTTTGCCTCTGGCTCCAATGTTTGGGGACAAGGGAGAAAAAAAAGACACAGTAAAGGGTTTACTGGTATTTTTTCCTCAAAGGGGAAAGAGCACAGTTCTTCCCTTCCAGTTACTTTTGGTGGCCACCTTGAACGGGAGGGAGTAGGAGCAAAAAGAGCACCTGACCAATGAGTAGCCATTACGCAGCAGAAAGTGCAGCCACATGGGAGAGAAGACATGCCTCCAGTAGTGGGAGGGGGGCTTTGCTCAGAAAAAAAAAATCCATTTTACACACAAGCCTCCCAAGCCTGGGGTGAGGACTGCAAGGGAATGGGAGGAAGAAAATGCGTGGGGAGGCAAGTATATGCCTCCTGAATAATCAAATTTGCAAAAGTCAAACCCAGAAATGTAGAGGGAGGACTGTACATGTCCATCATGATCAGTAACCATTCATAGCCCCATCCTCCTTCAGTTTGTCCATTCCATTTTTAAAGCTGTCCACAGTGTTAGCCACAATGTGCTACTGAATTTCACTGGTAAACTATATGTTGTATGAAAAACTATTTCCTTTCATCAGAGCCTGATATTTGAGTGAGAGAGAGAGAGAGGGAGATACCTTGTATATTGGTAAGAATATATTGTAAGATTTTGGTTGGTATAAATAGTAATATTCAATCATTGCCTTGTGTTTTTTTTGATTCCTCATGCAAGTAGTAGTTTCCTTAACTTCTACCAAAAAAAGTGGGATATAAATTAAACAAATAAATGACAAATAAAGTGCAATTGTACTACCACAAAATAGGACCATAGAAGGAAATTGATGCAGCTGTGATTAAAAAGCTGTGGTTTCCCCAACCATCTCTTTAGACTGAGTGACTGCAGTCTTTTTATGATTTGTCATTGGATTCTTATCATAGTCTAGTTACCTGGGTTCCAACTCATGATCAACAGTATTGTGCAAACAGATTTAGCATCAACACCCTACTTCAGCACTAAAGATTCTCAGGATCTCAAGATCTTTATATGGGAGAATGAGCCGGCACTAACAATATTTTAATAATATTTTAGTCTGTTTTATTAAAATGGACAAAATAATAAATATGCATACACTCACCTAGGGAGCAACATAGAGTTTCATGATCTGAGCACATAGTTTATCATTTACTTTACATTAATGCAAGGACTTGAATGTCTTACCTTATCATCAGATTCTTTCATATCTTAGGATTCATTAACAGGCAGCTACATAGCCAAATATAAAGAGAAAAATGATTATGATGTTTGAATCACAGGCTTACATTTTGTCTTAAGATGTTCTTCTGTGGTCAGTTAAAATAGTCTAGAGGAATATCAGTGCAAGCAGAGATCACTCCCCCTTTTTTTGTTTTTGGGTGACATGGGGACTGGAAACCAAAATTAATAAAATCCAGGTAATCAGATTTTAACTTCCTTAGCAACAGATGGCCAAAAAAGGGGAGCGACCTCTGACTACAATATCATCATTTTTCCGCCTTACCTATATGATTGTTAACACCTGTGCCAAATGAAGAAGTCAGTGGAGCTTCAAAAGCTTGCATGTTGTATCTTGTGGTTTTTTAGCTGAGTATCACTGCTTTGTGAACTTTGGATTTTGTTGCATTTCTCCATCTCGCTCACTCACACTCATGTACACCCTCACTCTTTTTTGCCAGAAAAAGGACAGTCTGTATATCACCACATAAAAGGCTTGCAGGACTATTGAAATCCCAGGGCTGTTCATTGCTCGCCCTGTGATGCCACCCAGCAATGGAGTATTATGCTCTTTTGGCACCTGTGAACTTCTTTTCTTTTAAACAGACAACAGTGTGTGGGGGTTGCAGGATGGATGTTTGCTTGTGGCTGTTTGCTTGTGGCTGTATGTGGAAAATTCTTAAACGGCATTTTCTTCTATGTTTTATGTCTGATTAGATATTCTACGTCCCCATTCCAGTGAGCAAATATACATCAGAGCAAAGGGATTTTGGCATTTAAAAAAAAAAAAAAGTGTTGGAAACTCCCACTCAAATGGCCCCCACATCTCTGCTGCCTGTGAAAGGTAGCCTTTAATTTCCTGCAGCTTCTGGTCCAACAAGGCTATCACTACATGCTACACTGAATATACAGTTTGGTAGATCACTTTTTCTTAATTTTATTTTTGAGTAACCATGCATGGCTCCAGTCCACTTTGGGGCCATAATGTGTTAATGTTTTCCCTTCCTGCCAGCCAAGATGCATTTCCAATTCCCTCCTCCCCACTCCATTCCATAAATACAAGGGCTAAAAGGAGGACTGCTACTGGCATTAAATTGTCTGTTTTAATGTAGTTTATAATTCAGCCCATGTGTTTCCTTCAACCGCCTCTGGAAGATTTCCAGCTTCTCCAGATTTGTTTTAAAGCAATTTGTGACTACATTTAAGATCTTCCATTTACTGTCAGGATGCTCCAGTTTCTGTCAAGATGGTTGCTCCTATTTCTTTCATTCTGGATCCATCACCTATTCACAATTTCTTACCAAACCTCATCTTGAGATCGTCCTGCTTCCATTCATTGCTTTCCATATACTAGATACACGTATATCATTCTCTTCCCTTTTACTGCCTTATAGACAAGAACACATCCACCATCCACCCATTCACAAGTCCGTGCAGTCGCTTCCATCAGCAGGAAGGGTCCCATCTTCATCTCCGAACAGAGATTCTTTTCCCATTGCTTACCACCCTGAACTTCATTGTTCAGAACAAGTATGGGGAGGCCAGATCTAGTTATCATTGCAAATCATGCCTAGCAAATGTTAATTACAGAGCAGATGCTTTGCTTTTATTTGTAGCTAAAGCACTGAACGACTTGACAATGGTGTGTTTTTATGCATGTCAAAATTAACAGCAATAATATTAATTCCCTGCAGAAAAAGTATAGAGACAGCTGGTGGCACTGCACAGCACGCGTGGTTTTTATTTTTCTCCAGAAGGTTCAGGAAGTAGAAATTTAATTGGTAGGACTGGGACATCTCTTCCCACCATCCAGCTGGATCAAGTACTGCCTCCAAGGTTTGTAAAGGCTGCTTATTCCGAAACTGGCAAGGCAGGAGTGCCTCTCATATACTTATTATGTCTATTTCGGTAGCAATGCATTTTGAGGCCCAATGGAATGCAAGAATTGTACACATAAATATGACAAGAGGGTTCTCTAACTACAACAGCCTGCATTTTACTTTACCAGTGAGTTTCTTGTTCAGCAGTGAGAACTGTTGCACAATATTCAGGAATTAGGTCCTTCTATGGAAGATATACTAATGTGTGTGGACATGGAAGTGAATCAGGAACATGTTTTTCCAGAACCAGCTCTGCTTTGTTCAGTAATGGGAAGACTGACTCTGAAATGGATTCATAGAATTCACAAGCAAACTTTTGTGCTGCCTCTAGTAGCAATTCACTGGCTCCTCAGGGATTTGTGCTGGGTATCATAATTTTCAAGCAAGCAATAGATCTTATAGAGGACTCTACACTTGCTAAACCCCACCTGAATTCTCCCCTTCTGCACTGATTGTAATTCACATATGAGGATAGTCGAGTTCACCGAGTTACAGAAGAAAGGAAGAAGAAATTCAGCAGTTGCTAGAGATGGCCATAACTGGAGAATCTGGAGTATAATATGATATTATCTGGGTGAAAAATATTTAGATTTTATTAACAAAGACAAAATGGACAGATTATATTTATAGTTACATGCAATTTAAGCAATACAGTAGGCTCAAGCAAATGGTTTTATGTAAATTAATATCAAAACTATATCATTATAACATTAATAAAGGGGGATCTTAAGCCCTGGAATATCTCTATTTATTTTCTTACATTTTTCAGTTTAATGAACTCAAATCACTTTTGACATCTCCATTATTCTCTATGGCCTTAATCCAATTGATAGTCACAAAGAGAATAGACCTACTGAATCAATTGCTGAATATGTAAATTCTATTTATTCAAGGGATCTATCTTTGTTGGTGACTACCAATTGGATTTGGGTTTGTGTTGTACTTACTGAGTTTTTTAATGTGGAAGGATTACTTCTTTGCCATTTGCAGGCTACATTTTTATTGATGCAAGCAGATCAAGAATACAGAGCAAAATATTCCATAATGTATTTTTTTACATTTGTATGAACAACAGCTATACAACAGGTAAATTAGGACATAATATATCTAGATACAAAAGCGTGTCTACAATTCCTTTGTCTTTCATCTTCACAAAAAAAGTAGCAACATCCTCACAACAACATCATCATTATGCCTCCTTCAGTACAAGAAGAGGAAGGATTTCACATTTCATGTTTCCATGGCTATCATATAGTTTTTGAAAAGGTAAAAGGTAAAAATATGCATGTGTTGGGCAAGGTATGGCCACACCAAAAATAAATAAATACAAGACTATTGACTTTTATTTAGGATATTTTGGCACAGTTAGTCCAGAGGTCCTAGTTAAATAACAAACATTCAAACAATAACCCAGATTCATGCAAAAACCAGAGTAAAAAGAGACATATAATAGGTTTGATGAAAACTATCTTTGTTATTGTTAACTGGCACCATGTTGGCTTCAGTTTATGGCAACCCTGTGAATGAAAGATCTCCAGAACACCCTCTTATTAACAACCGTGTTCAGATCTTGGAAACTCAGTGCATAGCTTCCTTTATTGATTCAATCCACCTATACTGTGCTCTTCCTCTTTGTTACTGTTGACTGAAGGCTCTCTGTAGTTTATTAATCATAGCAACAAATGTGATATGGGGGAGCAGAGTGGCCCCATTCTAATCACATGGTGAATAGAACCTGTGAATTTTTTTTAATGCCTGGATAGAATTTGCATCTGTCAAGGCATCTCTCTGTAACAAGGCATGCACCCACCCACACACATGTGTGCACGCATGCACACACACACAGCTACATCGACTGTTATCTGGCATTATATTTCCCATTCCCCTTCTGCAGTAACAGCTTCTAAGTGTCTTTCCATCCTTTCAAACCATATCACTTTCAGGATAATTCCTGAATGTATAATACAACATAGTTTGTTAACCTATACATTCTTGCAGAATTTTTCTATCCATTATGAAAGAGTCACCTTTTCCCGTTGCAATCTTACACATCGTCACCTAGAAGCAAGTCCTATTGAACTCAATGGATGGGTATAGGATTGCAATGTATGTCCTGCACCTCAACAGACTTTTATTCTGGACCACTGTCAATACAAATGAAATGGATCTATTGCTTAAAGCTTGCTGAATGAGTGACACTAGCAAAATACAATCTGAAACCATTTCCTCTGTTGTTTAATATAAATTGATGCCACAGCCTGCATCAACAAAACCATAGCTCATTCATAATTCATTAGTTTCACCACAGATGGTACCCCTCCGTAAGGGAAACCTCACTGCCTTCCTTTACTGATCACACTTCACATCTTCTCTGTCAGACTTAGGCCAATATATGATGGAAGTATTATAAATGGACTTCAGAATGACTTTCTATTAATAGTTATACGAAGACATGGCAAACAAGATTTTGTGAATCCCGGCAAGTAGCACACTGACAGCTTCGTGGTGCTTTCCGGCTAGCCCCATCTGAATTGTTCCTGCAGCAAAACCAGTATTTGCTCATCTATATAAACATGTTATTTTTTTTCTTTTTACATGCCTCTAGCTCCCCTCATGATTCCCTAACACATCTTTTTAAAAAAATAATCTGATGCATACCTACATTTAAATATGCTAGAAATTTCAATCATCACACACATTTTAAATTTTACATTAATTTTAAATGTGATTTGTTGATTTCTATTAAGTTGTTATCCCATCTTTCTTCCAAGAAACTCAAGGCAAAACACACAAGAAGTGAGGCAGATTAGGGAAGGACCGACTAACCCGAAATAATATTCACAACTAAATGGACATTTGAAGCTGAGTTTTCCTAGTTCTGGGCTGCTACTTTAACCACAGCACCATACAGGCCCTAATTCTGTGCATGGGATAGAATAGATATGCATTCAGAGCACAATCTACCTCGCAAGCAGTGGCAATTAAAGCCAAATTAGCTGTTGGAGACAAACTTAACAGTTAGCGCTACTTAGAATTCTTTATAAAACCATCCTCATTTCAGGTGTTCAGGAGGTGCCACAGCTCATTGGTAGAAGATGAGTTTTCTCTGTAGATGGACTCACTTTCAATGTCCAATAAAGCACATGTAGGACTCAGAAAGACCTGGCTTTCTTCGTTTTGTTTTGTCTGAAACCATGGAGAACTGCAGCCAATCAGTATAGACAACACTAAGCTTCCAGTTTTCTGGATTATAAGGTAGCTTCCTTGGCTTCAGCCATGTCCACTAGACTGATGGCCTTTTCTACAGGGGGTTAGAGAACACTGTGGTTCTCCAGAATGTTGCTGAGTTCCAAGATCTGACAGCTTTAGACAGCCTGGCTGTTACCCTGACTTCTGGGGGTCCCCTTGGAGACACCTTGATTCGCTCCAAAAATGCTAAGACTGGGGAAATTAGCGGAGCACTGGCTATAGCAGAACAAGGGGCAGGGTAACCCAGCAAGCACTTCAACCTAATTTTTATGGAGACAGACCAAACAAAAGCCAGCAAATGATTAAAAAGTAAGCTAAAAATGTGTTTTTAGTGGGGGAATTCCCTCATGCATACACACCAGATTCACACAGTCAAGCATTCACACAAGAGCTAACTGAAAGAGAAAGTGAGAAAAAAATTATGGCTAGAGAGGCTAAGGGTTTTGGGGGTTATATAGTTACTGTTCCAGAAGAGTAGTGAAGAGTTTGAAATGTGACTTAGACTTCTGTCTAAGGGTAGACAGATCAGGATTCAGAGCGACATAGTACAGTCTTGCATTTCATCTGACTGCAACTGACTTCACAAAACCAACAGTTTATATATTCTCTTTTCCTCCCTAAAGGGGTGTGAGTTGATTGCTGCCCCAGCCTAGTGAACAATGGGAGTTGCAACACAGACAATGGGGTCTGGAATGGACTGATTGGTTTCAATGTCTTTGTTGAGAGAGGGTTTCTGGGCTATCTGCAGTAGGATATGCACACAGTAGGGGTCCTGGGCACCTTATTGTTTTCTGATGTTGGCAGTTGATAGGAGTAGCTCAGAACCATTAAATCAGGCTTTCTTGGCTAATTTCAGAGAACTTTCGACCTGGCCATGCTGGGGTCATCTCTGACCTGCTCCCAGCCAGTGTCCCTTTCCACATGGCCTTGCCAGCCATAAGTATAATTTATATTTTATGCCAACACATCTGCCAATATATTTTGCCAATTAGACCATATTAAAGCATGGAGGTGTACGGCCTGGTAACATGGCCAGTGGTCAAGAATTTTGGGAGTCTGGACATTCTGACTGGCATGGTACCATGTGGCTTTGTCCTTTAGGAAGTGCTACTGAAGGACAGAGTGCTAGGTGAGAGAAGGAGCTGGTTTGGCACTTTAGAAACTGGCTGAAATGTCTCCCAGGCAAGGGAGACTTGAAGCAATGTCCATGTTCAAATTTCCAATCTGGGTACTGAGGAGACCAAAGACCAGACTCCAGAGGTCCAGAGGATCAGAGGGGACTGAGGAAGCCGTCGTACCCTGCCTTGCTGCAGCAGCCATTTCTCAGTATGAGCAATGCAAGTCAACTGTCTTAAACATTTCTGAAACAAGCTTCAGCACTTAAGGAAGCCTCTCAGTTGATAGTTACAACATTTAAACTTCACAAGTAAAACTACTTTGTGTACTGATAATTCTGTGAAGTTGGTTCTTGTGGGTTTTTCGGGCTTTGAGACCGTGTTCTGGTTGTATTTTCTCCTGATGTTTCACCTGCATCTGTGGCTGGCATCGTCAGAGGAATGGTGAATTGGAAGTGGAGTGGAGAATATATATGCCAGTCTCCTCCTCCAGCGGGGAGGGATCAATTAGCATAACAGTCCTATTGTGTGTATTGGATACTTGTTCCTGGAGGGAGACTTCCTGAGTCCAGGTGGGGCTCATTAGGGCTCGTTAGTATCTATTGTGTTTTGATTTTGGTGTTTTTCAATACTGGCAGCCAAATTTTGTTGACCTTCCGATTCTCCTCTTTCCTGTTAAAATTATCCAAGTGTTTGTGGATTTCAATGGTCTCTCTGTGTAGCCTGACCTGGTAGTTGTTAGAATGGTCCAGAATTTCTGTGCTTTCAAATAACATTCTGTGTCCCAGTTGGTTTATAGTGTGTTCTGCTACTGCTGACTTTTCTGGCTGGATCAGCCTGCAGTATCTTTCGTGTTCTTCAATTCGTGTTTGGATGCTGCATTTTGTGGTTCCTATGTAGACCTGACCACAGCTGCATGGTATGCGGTAAACTTCTGCAGAAGTTAGGGGATCCCTCCTGTCTTTTTACCATATATCAAACAAGTCACTGACCGAATAGGGAAACTCATGAAGAAACATAACCTCCGAACAATTTACAGACCATCCAGGAAAATTCAGCAAATACTTCGCTCAGCTAAAGACAAGAGGGATCCCCTAACTTTTGCAGAAGTTTACTGCATATCGTGCAGCTGTGGTCAGGTCTACATAGGGGCCACAAAATGCAGCATCCAAACACGAATCAAAGAACATGAAAGATACTGCAGGCTGATCCAGACAGAAAAGTCAGCAGTAGCAGAACACACTATAAACCAACCCGGACACAGAATGTTATTTGAAAGCACAGAAATTCTGGACCATTCTAACAACTACAAGGTCAGGCTACACAGAGAGGCCATTGAAATCCACAAACACTTGGATAATTTTAACAGGAAAGAGGAGAATCGGAAGGTCAACAAAATTTGGCTGCCAGTATTGAAAAACACCAAAATCAAAACACAAAAGATACTAACGAGCCCTAACGAGCCCCACCTGGGCTCAGGAAGTCTCCCTCCAGGAACAAGTATTCAATACACACAATAGGAGCATTATGCTAATTGCTCCCTCCCCTCTGGAGGAGGAGACTGGCATATATGTACTCCACTCCACTTCCAATTCACCATTCCTCTGAAGATGCCAGCCACAGATGCAGGTGAAACATCAGGAGAAAATACAACCAGAACACGGTCTCAAAGCCCAAAAAAACCACAAGAACCAATGGATTCTGGCCATGAAAGCTTTCGACTGTACATTCTGTGAAGTGTTTTGAATAAGCAGTGCCAATGTTTAAACAGTGGACAGCCTGGCTTATTAAAGACAATTTTAAAAATATTTTTTTTCTGCAAGGTTTTACTCTGATAGGCTTTTAGAAATTGCTTTAATTCCATTTACAGTATCTATTATAGCTGAATTTCCTGAAAAACAAGTCCTAATTTTTAAAGCTGAAGTGGACTAACAACAAGAACATATTGTGAGAATTAGAGTTTGTTATCATTCTCACTGATAAGGACTCAAGGTCATTTTAGCTGTCTAAGAAATAACAGGAAATGAACGGTGTTTGAATTTTGACTGCTTTGTTGCTTACTTGAGATTAAATGATATAGGGAACTTTGCCTAGACAGTAACACAGCACCCTAGCAACCTCCAGTGGCAGTGTGGGATAATTACAAGTGAATTTTAAGAAAACAGTTGAGTGAACTGCCAAGTTTAGTGTCAAGTTAAAAATGACTTCAGCAAGGCTTACAAGACAGATGCAAGCCTCAAATTTACAGAGAAGAGCTTCAGTGGAGTGATCTAGAGAAGGAGGTACCCTACAGATGATTCTGAATGAGCTTAAAAGTATAAGAGAAGATAGGAAAGAACTAAGAAGTGATACAAATCAGATGAGCAAAGACATTAAACATAGATCTAAAAACTCAATTGCAAACTGTACTTAAAGATGTATGAGGATCTTTAAATCAAATAACAAAAGAGATCAAAAAGCTTAACGATAAGATGAATGCCCTGGATGATAGAACACAGGAACTGGAAGATGTGGCTGAAAAATTGAGTGTAGACCAAGGATAGAATGTAAACGCGGTGGCTTTGCTGGAACTTAGAGGAAGAAAGAGAGATCTCAGAACAAGAGGAATTCAGTAAACTCAAGATAAAAATATTTACCTGAAAGTTTCTGAAGCTCTGGATGGTTTTTTGGAAATTGACAGAAAAGATTTTTCTTGTGAAATTGACAAGATGCATCATTTGTATTCTTGGGTGGCCAGACAGAGAAATCTTCTGAGGCATGTTAAAATTTATTTTGTCAGAAAACAAATAAGGACAGAAGATGAACAAGTGAAAGACAGTGTGATTAAATGGGCACAAAATATTGGTCATCAAATTTTAGTTAGAACAATGGGAAAGAATGTGGGCAAGAGATTTAAAATGTACTTTGAGTTTTAATTTGTGAGAAAACTTTATAATGTGATTTATAGATGGTATCTAACACCAGAAAAATTGTTAAAAATGTAAAATAGCTCTTCAAATATTTGTTGGAAATGTAAAAAAACAAAACAAGAAGGGACTTTTTTCCATACATGGTGAATATGAGAAAAAGTTAAGAAATTTTGGACGATGATACATCAATTGATGAAAGACATTTTGAAAATTAAAATAAAACCAGAAATCAGAAATATGTTTATTGGGAACAATGGGGGCAGATAGACATAGCTGATAGAAGAATCCTACTCTATATCATTACAGCAGCCAGATTGCTTCTTGTGCAGAGATGGAAAGAGACAGAGATCCCTAGAAAGAAGACTAGATGATGAAACTTCTTCATTTAGTTGAAATGGACAAATTAACAATTGAAAGCTAGATCTATGTGAAGTTTTTAAAAAGATTGGGATAGGGTCATGATATTTCTTACTAAGTATTGGGAGGGAGAATGTTAGGGTTTAAGCACTGTTAATGAATTATTTTCCAGAAGTATATTGTTAAAATCTTATTACATTTTATTGCTACTATATTTTTCTTTTAGTAAATCTTAATAATTTTGAGGAAGTATACTAATAGTATATCTCATAACCCCAACTGAGAGGCTGAAAATCATAGTTGATCGCCATTTGGTAGTACATAGCTGTAGGTAGTTAGTATAGTTTAGTTTAGTACTAGTTTTATATAAATATTGTTGTTTATTTTCTTTATGTTGTATGTGTGTATTTTTATACACTTATGTGTACTGTTTTATATCTATGTCTTTATCTATATCCATATCTATCTATCTATAAACATAACACAGACACAGACACACACACACATACATATATATGTAAACTTTGTTTAATAAAAACATATTTTTTAAAAAAAGAATATTGGGAGTCCATGATCCCTGGACTTCTATCATGTTGCCATCCAGCAGCCTTTAAAGGGTCACAAGTTCTCCACAGCAGTTTATTCTTATTTTAGCAGTATAATTATATTGCACAGTTAGAACCGTTTTGATAACATTTTTAATTGTCATAGGTCCATCCTATGAAATCCTGAAATCTGCAGTTTGGCAAGGTGGTTAGACTTCTCTGTTAGAAAACTCCAATCATCTTCAGTAATCATATCACTCTAGAGTTCTCTAGAAGAGAATTGTAAGTACCTCATCAAACTACAAATCCCACAGATATGACACAAAGCAATAGGAAACTGCTGTTAACTGTGTAATGTAAATGAGATAGATCTAAGAGCACTAAACAGGTCAGAAATGTTATTCTGGTTTTTTAGTTTGTGTTCTTAGTTAGAAGATGGTGTTTATCTTAGTTCTACAAAATATTTATCATTTTTCTCAATGGAACATTCATGGGATTTCAACATTTTTAATTCTTAGAGGCAGAATGAGTTTCAATCGCAGCCTTTTTCCTACTCTGACTGGAGCGCTTGAGCCCTTGTCCCATGACTGTTGATGACACTGTTAATTTATTCAGAACAAGCAAGTGATGTCATCTACTATCTTATTCCACATCTTCTTTGTTGTGCTGGAGGCAATAGGCATGCTGTTACCCACTAGCCTGTTAGTAATTTTAGTTTGTTTGGCTCATTAAAATGATTTCTTACATTCACACTGTAGCTTGTTAGATTTGTTGTGACTGAAAGTCCTCTTCAAAAAAAATAGTAATCATCATCTTCTTTGGGTCTGATGAACACATGATTAGAGAATAAAAATTAAACAATTCAAATTTTAACTAAACAATGGGGAGGGCTGAGAATGTCACAGCTTCAGTCTTACAAACATGTTTCTCTTTCTCTCTCTCTCTCATTTTTAACTACTTTGATGCTATGGCAAAAGGGAAGCATGTGTGTCCACGTTTAGCAAAGGGAAAGCAAATGCTGTAGAAATGAGATGAGCACCACACAGAGGCCCAATACAGGAAATGCATTGCTCCTGACTGCAGAGAAATGACACAGACTGAAAATTATTCAGGTTTGCTGTAGCAACACTGCCTCCAGCCACTGTTTGGGAAGCAGGGGGTGGAGTAGCTGATTCTCTTTGGCTGAGATCCTGCATTGAGCAAGTGGACACAATGCTCTGCCTGTGCAGTTCTGTATCACCCCTCTTCCCCAGCAGCTCTGAAACACCAAGAGGGCCTCCTACTGCTTACCTGAAGGAGGGCGGGAAGAGGGGAGACAATTCAGATGATAAAAAAGTAATTAGTCTCAGCTTGAAGGTGGAAGCAAATAAGAATGCACTCATTAGTGGTAATTCTCCTCTGTCATTTAGTGGGCCAGATCCTCATAACTATAACAATATCCAAAATTTACATTTATCCCCCAAAAGAAGTGAAGACATTTCTTGTTATGTTGCACTTGTATAGTAGCTATATCTTTATTATAGGGGAAAGGAATTAAATGTAAGTAACTACAGTCATCTCTCCACATTTGCTAGGGTTGGGGCACAGGACCCCCATGAAAGTAGAAAAACCATGAATAGGCCCTCCCAAACCATATTTCACACACCCACACACGTATGATCACCATATGCAACTCCCCATGGATTCCTTTAAGGCATCAGGGTTCCTTCACAAGGCAGAAGTGGGTGGCTGGTGGGACTTACTGCCACCTCCACTGCTGCCCCACATGATTTTTAAGAGGGACTTACAAGCCTCATTCACAGTTTCTCAGTCTCACAAGGCTTGCAATCCCCATTAAAAATGGCATACGGAAGCAGCAGAGGTGATAGCAAATAATCCAAGAATCCACAAAAGTGAAACTTGCAAATGTGGAAGGCTGATTATAGTTGTTTTTAAATGGTTCTTTCCATGTTCTGGAGATCTATACAGCTTACTGTTGTTGTGTTCCTTCAGGTTGTTTCAGAATTATGGAGACTCTAAGGAAAATCTATCTCATCGTTTTTTTGGCAAGATTTGTTTGGGGAGAGGTTGCCTTTGCCTCCCTCTGAGGCTTGAGAGTGTGATTTGTCTAAGGTCATCCAATGGAGATCCATGGCTGAGTGACAATTTGAACTCCAATCTCCAGAGTCCTAGTCCTAGAAAGCTCTTCCACGGAAGCTAGGCTGGCCCCCTTCCCTGCTTTCCTTTTATAGGCAGGGAAATGCATTCTTTTTAAGCAGGCCTTTAATGGAAGAACGAGAGACCTTTTACTTGTTAGCTGTTTTTGAAAATCTATTGTTTTATAGTTTTATACGTCTTTTAACGTTTTAATTATTTATATGCTTTCAATGTTTTTTTTAACCTTTTGGAAGCCATCTTGGGTCCCACCTTGGGAGAAAAGGTGGCATATAAATTCAATAAATAAATAAAAATAAATAAATAATCCAACAGTCAAACCACTACACCATTCTGGTGCAGGTTTAGGTCCAGGCTATCTGAAAGACCATATCAACCTATATGAACATACTAGAATCTTAAAATCTACAGGAGGGCTTTCTCTTAATGCCCCCATAGGCTTATTTGGTGAGGACATAAGAGAGAGCTTCTCAGTGGCTGCTCTCACCATCCAGGCTGCCTCTGTACCTCCCCACATTTCCATTCTCTCGTGGATCAAGACCTTTTGTTTAAGAAGGTTTTTAATATGTCGTCATTCACAGGGAGGTTTCTTATTGGAGTGTATGCTTTTTAAAACTTTTGTAATGTATGCTTTTAAAATAATTTTATACTATTTAAATGTTGTTATTTTAATCACTTTTTTTAAAAAAAAATTATGTTTAACTGATTCCTTTTGTGAGCTACCTTGTGTTCCATTCTGGTATAAAGGTGACATATGAACGATTAATTAAATAAATACATTCCAATTGGAAATATGACCATCAGTTTGCACATCAAGTTTAAATGACTTTATATAAAAATATAAGACAGTTTACTTAAAACATATTTAAATATTTGAAGTAAAAATATAAAGTATGGTGGGTGCATTTTGGCATGAAATCACAGACAGAGTAAGACTGTGATACATTCACAAACAGAGATAAGGGTGTGCTGGAATGTTGGGCTTATTAATCACAGGTAGGAAAAACAATCAGCAATCACCACCTCTCTTCAATGGCCAATTAAACCCACTAACAGAACAGCCTATTTCAGTTCTACCTTCACATTGATTCCAGGTCTTAACTGATCAATAAACATTGACTCTATGATCTTTTTGGAGGCTTCATCAAACTGCAAGTACAGAAAATTTTGATGGAGCTGTTTTGTCCTCATATGGTGATGGCATGGTCCAGCACATGTTTTGTTGTCCTATATGGCAGCCAAATGCTCCTTCCATCTTACCTTTCAAACACAAAACAAAGGATCTAAAACAACTGTAAAATATGTCAGATTCAGAAAAAAATGGGTTGTTCTTTATTCCCAATCATTCAAATGTTTCTCACCATGTGGAACAAAATCATTACCCAAATGTCTGATACACACTGTGCTGTGGTGTTGACAGCAATTGTGTTCTTTTTCAGACCTTCCCAAATACAAGTCCCTTCCATCATTCCACACAGGAATGAAGAATCCTCCTCCACATATTGATAGATGCTCCTTCCTTCACAGCACTGAATCATATGAAAGGGAAACAGAAAAAGTTATCTATGATTAGGAAGCTCTCTGATCAGGAACCAGGTTGATTTCCATTTCACTGAAGGTGGAAAACGACATGGTAAAATGCTTTGCCTAACATTGGAAAACAGCTTGAGACAGCTCTGGTTTAAAGGATTGAGATCCCCAGTTTTGAAAGCAAGGAGCAAAAACCCAGTTATCTATACAAAGGATTGTGAATCTTCTAGAAGCCAGATACTTTAACTGTTCGATGTCATTTTTGATAGTATTAGCTTCCAACAGGAAGATCTCACTTCACCAGATTTATAAAGCGGACAGGGATTGGTTGGGGCGTGGAATATAACATTTGATGGAAGCTAGAGAGCCAGCATGTTTTAGTGGTTTGATCATTGGACTACAACTCTGAAAACCAGGGTTCAAATCCCCCTTGGCCATGAAAACCCACTGATGGGTGATCATGAGCAAGCCACACTCTCTCAGCCTCAGAGGAAAGCCATGGCAAAAACCCCTCTGAACACATTGTAAAAGGTTCATTTTAGGGTCACCCTAAGTCTGAAATGACTTGAAGGTACACAACAACAAACTATAAGACCACTTCACACATTACATTTTTCCTAAACAAAGATGCTAGGAAAATACAATAAGGCATGTAAGAAAAATCTTATGTGCAAAGGAGACTGGATTTTATACATACTCAGGCACACGAACAGTTTTTGTGAAAGACTAGAGTGGCTACAACTGTGTGGACTGGTACTTTACATAGAATTATACGTGTTTATAAGAATTATGAGGATTTTAACATATTAATTTTTCCTTATATGATCTGCACTTGCTTGTTTTAATTACATCACAAAACCCAATATAGTATTAGATTTCAACGGGCAATACTTTGGTGCTGCTAATGGAGACAGAACTGTTACTGTCTGGCGTTACTGCCTTTGTCCTCAGTCCCCTCCTTCCAAGAAGAGGTGAGGCCTCCATCTGCATTCACTGTCCCTCACGAGCACCTTAAACTCCATCATAACCAAATCTCTCAAACAAGAGACAGGTTCATGATTTCTCCAATTTAATTTTTCATATCTTTGCCTGATGAAGAAGTCAGTGAGCTTCAAAACCTAGCATAATGTGTCTCATACCTTTTGTTGGGTTTAATAAAGGTACCATCCTGATGCATATTTTGGATTTTGTTGCATTTTGTTGCAAGGCCAACACAGTTACCCCTGAAAATATATTTTTTTTATTTATTATGTGAAGCAATGGCATCTTTGGAATAAAAGCTGTTTTCTAGGGGAAATATTTATGTATTTACTTATTATTCACAATATTTCTGTATCATCTCCCAATCCACAAGGGCTCACTGTCATCATCATTCTCTTCGTACTGCTTGAGCTAAAATTTCAGAAAGTCTCTATTAAAAATCATATTCAGTTTTCAGAACTTTATACAAACTTTTAAAACAAGGGCTTGGTGTGCCCTCTGCTGGTTCTTCAACAGTACTAAAACTTATTTGTAGGAAGATATTTGTGCCTCAGAGCTTTAAGAATTTATTTTAAAAGTTTTAGTGTGTGTTCTTGACCCCTAGCAATCTTGAAAATTTAGTCTGCTTATGTTAAAGTTGGAGGGGGCTTAAGCCATTGAATTACCATTATAGTAAATATCAATGTTAACATTAAAACCCATAGGGTGGAGAGAGAAAATGGCATACAATTCCTTGGTTAATGCACATTTTGCTCTTGGTTTTTGGGACTGTAAGTTGTCTTCTGCACCTTGGAGCTTTCCAGATGCATACAATTTCCACAGTTCTATCACTGACTGGGATGGTGGGGTTTGTTGTCTAATTTTTGCCACCCCCTTGCTGCATTTTTTCTTTTCTTTCACCCCCACCCAGCCTGGGCAATGCTGTTCACTCACCCTTCAAATACTGAGGATCATAAAGGTATATTTAGAAGCCTTCTGGTCAAAATGCTTCTAAACATAGCTTGAGAAACCCCTTTACAAAGTTACTAGAAACCATGGTTTGTTCTATCAAAAAATAATCACCCCCAGAGTGATTTTACTTTCAAAATGTAGCTTTGTTCAAGCTTCCTTACTATCATCCACCCCATTGGTAATTTATTACAGGTAAATATATCACTTTCACTCATTACTTCTAGGAACCTTTCCACACTACACTCTTATAGCGCGATTATTCTACTTTCAACATCCTATGGAAGCCGGATGGCCCCTCCCGAAACTGCAAACTCCAGGATTCCATAGGATGTTGAAAGTGGAATAATTGCGCTATAAGAGTGTAGTGCGGAAATGGCCTAGGTTTTACTGTGTTCAGAAAAAAAGCACAGCAAAAAGGTATATGTTCACACGTAGACCTGCCCAGCTATGAAAAGCATATGTACGGTATGTATGTTATTTATGTACTATTTAATTTTCATCCTAACTTTCTCCTGATCCAGGAACCAAGGGGGCTTGCAACAAGGTTAAAACAAGTACTACTAAAAACCTGGCAATATGAAAGTTTTTTAAAAATGAAATTAGGTATCTTGTAAAACCAGTCGTATTTTAAAACAGTATAAAATTATTTAAAAGACAAAACAATAAAGATAAAAATACAGTGAACACACATCCAGTTCAAAAACACTTCTCCACAATCCTTTAATCATTAAATACCTGTTTAAATAAAAGAGTCTTTACCTGCCCATGAAACAAGAACAGAAAGGGAGCCAGTCTAATCTCCCATAATGGAAACTATTTACCTTGATACCTAACGGTAAACATGATAAGGATCATACTCACTGTGCTAACAACCAACCTCTCTCATTACTTAATGTTGATATCAAACTATTGACAGCTATTTTAGCTAATAAATTAGAAAAAGTAATTGCATCTTTCATAAATCCAGACCAGGTGGGATTTAATAAAAACAAATAATATTTGATTGGTTGTGGACTTGATTCCTTTAAACTCAGATAGAACTGTCCAGCCAGCAATTATTTCTTTAAATATGCAGAAAGCTTTTGATAAAATTAATTGGTCATTTATTTTCACAGTACTGGCTAATTTGGGGTTTCCCACTTTTGTTATGTTAGAACATTATTGACATTTCCGCATGAGGTAAGGGAATCGCTCCCTGCCGCTACTCACCGGATCTTCTTTGGGTCCGGTCTGGGGCGAGGAGGAGCAGTGCGTGATCGCAGATCTGCACTGCTCCGGAGTCCAAAATGGCAGTTTCCGGTTGGTCATGGGTCACGACCAACCGCTGAAGCTTGCCAGCCTAAACCCCGCCCTCCGCAGATCACAGGCTCGCATTGGTGCGAGCCTGTGAATCTGCATTGGAGAGCAGGCACGCAATGGCATGCGACGGCATTTTGAAAAACCTGAAAAATCAGGTTTTTCAAAAACGCGCTGGAGGACCACTTGGGGTCACTCCGGAGCAGACTGAGGTGCAGATCTACGCTAAGTAGTCCAGACCCAGTCCACTCCAAGGTGCAGATGTCCTCTGTGGAGGACGCACTGCACCGTTTTTTTCTAACCCGTGTGGAAATGGCCATTGTATCTAACCGCAGGTACCAAAAAAAAAGCCCATCAAAGACACAAATATGCAATGGAAAAATGCACGTTGGAAGACATACAATTGAAAAGGACCTTAGTGGTTCACAAGCTAAAAATGAGCTAGCAGTGTAACGCAGCTGCTAAAAAAGCCAGTGCAGTTTTAGATTGTGTATGTAGAAGTATAGTGTCCACAGAAATACCTCTACTCTATTCTGCAGTGATCAGGTCAATGTGTCCAATTTTAGTACTGTATTTCAAGAATGATACTGTCAGACTGGAACATGCTTAGAAAAGAATGACGAGAGATCCTTTCACAATACAGAAGTAGAACAGTTAGATTTCACTGTAACTACCATGATCCCATCATATGGAGCCTTGGGATTTGTGGTTTCATAAGGTATTTCAAATTATCTGCCAGGGAGCTCTAGTGCCTCCCAAAACTACAGATCCTAGGATTCTATACAGTGAAGCCAGGGCAGTTAGAATAGACTCATAGTGCTATCACTGTGCAGTGTGAACGACTCCAGGTTGAGGAGGATCTGGAAACTGTCCTATGACGAATGTCCTATAAGGAATGATTGAAAGAGTTTACTACATTTAAATCAGAGAAGTTTCAAAACAGACATCATCATAGTCCTCAAATAAGTGAACGGGTATAATGTAAAAAATGGAACAAGCTTATTCTCTATTGCTCCAGAGGGCAAGATGGGTGAAAAATTGTCAGACAGCAGATTCTGACTTTTTAATGTGAGCATCTCATATTATCATTGCGCATAGGGACTCTAAGGCCCTTTGCGCAGGAGGACTGCATCTCAGTCTGAGAATGGGAGAGGAGCAGGACCGCGACGACACTTCCACAAGACGTCATTGCAGTCCCACCTTTCTCCCATTGCCAACCAGCACAGTAGCAGGGCAAATCATTGACAGATTTTTTTCCATCAATGACCCCCAATCACACAATGGTCCCACATTTACCTGCCCTGCGGAAGGCCTAGAAGCACGATAAAGGTGCTTCCTGCCTCAGTGCAGCATGGGAAAGAGCGTGGCTGCACTGTAGAAGGAGGAGGCATGTCCCTTGCACTCCCTTTCTCAGGGAGCTGGTCTGGTGCAGAGTGAAGCATTCTCATCATGCTCCCTTCCCGAAAAGGATGCAAATTCCCCTTAAAGAGTGAGGGTTCAGTCTTCCAGATCTTCTTACACACGGCTGAGCATATTTGTTACCTTGTATTAATATTTGGACACATCTTCAAGTAAGTAATCCACCATGGTCAGCCTTGAAGTTTTCATTTCTGACAATCTTTTTAAATGGACAGTACTTGGTTTTTGTTTTATTAAAAACAAAAGTATTTTACCAAAAATTTCAGCACTTAGAACTGTGTGGCAAATATTGTTTTGTCAATTGCAATTTGACTCATATGCTTATGCCAAATTGACTTAACAGGGGAATCCAGATTTGAAAACTGGTAAGGAACCATTATTATGGAAGGTACGGACCAGGAATGGGATTGTAATGTTAAATCAGATCTCTGGTGTTGATGATGAGCTTTTACCTTTTAAAATTTTGCAACAATTTAAATCTCCTCTGTTGGCTGAATGGCAATATCTACAACTGAAACATTTGTTACAATCCAGATTTGGCCCTGCAGCTGTAAGTATATCTGAGGTTCTCTTAATGTTAGAGATATTAATTGAGGGCAAACAAGCACCCAAACCAACAATGTAAATATATACTTTTCTGTTATCTATAAATAAATATGACAAAATTTACAGCAACAATGGAACAGAGAATTGGAATATCCAATTCAAAGTAATTGATGGCTATTTCAGGTATGTTAGTCACCACAACACCTATTCAAGACAGGACTTTCTGAATCAGCAAATTGTTGGGAGATGTAATACTGCTAATGCTTCCTTAACACATACATTTTGGAATTGCTTTATAATAGCTACATTTTGGGAGGCAGTAACTACACAAATAAATTTGATTTTTGAAAGTTCCATGATATTCAGGGATGTACATGTTCCTTTGAGTTACTTACCTGTTTCTTGGAAATTAACAAATGGGCAACAGAAGTGGATTTTTTGTGCACTTCTGACCACCAGAAGATTGATAGAAAGATAATTTTTCTACATCTTGATCCAATGGATAGAAGATCTAACATTTGCAACATTTGAAATAATTGTGTATAGACAAAATTTACAAATAGACTTAGGCATTTGGTCAGCTTCTATAGAAACTTACAACTAATGTGGTCATTTTACTTCCTTTTATATTTTTATTTTCCTTCCCCCTGATTGTTGATACCCAAATGCAGGGGTGTTCAAGTCCCATTATATACAATAGCGTAGTAAAATGGTTGCTGCCGTTGTTGCTGTGTGCCTTCAACTCATTTCCAACTTATGGCAAACCTAAGGTGAACCTATCACCTTAGTTTCTCTGGGGCTGAGAACATGTGATGCGCCCAGAGTCACCTGGTGGGTTTCCATGGGCGAGGGGGGAATTGAACCCTGGTCTCCAGAGTTGTAGTCCAATGGTTAAACCACTACACCATGTTGACTCTCAATAGAACGGTATCCCTTATATAAAATGGTGAGCAACGCAAACAGAGAGGCTGAGGATCTGTGGAATGGCAGAAAGCTACAGAAAATTATGTATACACATCAGTATAGCGCTCAGTGCACAGAAAAATCAAGTCCCCCCCCCAAAACACTGTATTTTCAACCTGGGGGTAGTTGAATCTGTAGATGCAGAACCCATGGATATGGAGAACTGACTGTATCTTGCTGTTTTAACAGAGTGATTCTGTTCTTAACACCAACACACTGGTTTTTATAGACACATACACTGGGTCTTGGAGTTGGGAGTAATATGGGTAGGAAAGAGATTCTGCTGTTTCTTCTGTGGGAGTGATCCAGTTCTTAAAACTGGCACATTGGCTTCTATAGTCACACACGTGTGAGGAGATGGGATCTGAGGACACTTCTTTGTTGTACTACTATAGCTCCCAATGGCTTTATTGTGGCAAGGTACTCTCCCTTATGTTCAAATTAGTACAGGAATTTCCACCTTTATCTTGAAGAAAAATTTCTTGGATACTGTTTTGTTTTGTCAACATTAGCATGCCTTTGTGATCATTTCAAAAAACTGAATGCAATCTCTCACTGCAGGGGAGCAACACAAGCATTCTGAAACTGGTAGAGAAGGCTTCAGTCTTTGGAGAAAAGTGTTACTATTATGGTGAAGAAAACCAAATGAAAACTGTTGCAAAGACTGTTTCCCCCTGTTGCAGCAGTTTCTTACATACAATTAAGTTCATTTGACCCTTAAATCTGTTTTTGGGGAGCATCTAAACACTGCTATGTGACTGTTTTGAAAAATACTTTCTGGTGGATATAGATAACTTTGCATGGATCCAAGATCCATTCAAAGTTGAGGCCCCATCTGGATTACCTCCACAGAAGAAGAAAATCTTATTGAACTGTCTTGTGACAAGACTTTAAAAACAAAATTTGGCAGAATAAAACCAAGTTTTGGATACCAGCATGTTACCCTGAGAATTTGGGGGGTCCCGTGAGGGGCGCCCAGGTTGCCAATTAAAATACCAAATTGGGGGAAATTAGCCTGAACACTGTTTGGTTAGCAAGAGGCAGGGTAATGTAACGAGATCTTTAACCCTATGTATACAGCGGCAGGTCAGAGAGCAGTTAGACAAGGTTTTCCAAATAATAGACAATTCTTTATTAAAGGCAAAAACACGAAAGACAAGGCAGAGAAACGGAGGTTTGTTGGGGAAGGCAATACGACCTGTCTCATAGTCCTGGAGAGAAGAGGGGTTCCGGGGAAGAAAGCTCAGCCTGGGGAGCTGAGGGGAGTCCCTTAGACAACCGGCAGCAAGGCGGGATGGCAGTCCAAAGTGATCCGAAGACCGGTTAAAAGTGAGGGGTTTTTATAGGGAAGTTTGTGCCTTTCGGCTATGGTAGTCCCGGGGAGAACAAAGGGAGTTTTGGTGCTGGACAAAGGATTTGGAAAGGTCAAGTTTAGCATGATTGGATTTGCGTGTGAAGACAATACTGTGGCTGGGATGTTGATGACCCAATATAAAAGAGTAACTTGACTGAAAGCTGTGTGGCTATTGTGAAGTTTGCAGTGGGAAGTTCCCTAAAGCTGCGGACGAGGTTTGAGTTGCTGGCTTCAATGGGGAATGGAATGCAAACCATTAACAGCCGCACTCTGTCTGTACTTGTCCGGAGAACTCGCGAACACGTGGAATGAGGTAACTGCGAGCCAGTCCAGCAACAGCCGAATTAAATGATATCAAAGTGATATCTGGGAGCCCTCTCCAAGGGTGCCATACCGGAAGTAACAAGTAGCAGATGAATATCTGTTGCTAAGTGCTAACGCTCAACTAATCCTAACTCAATGTGCAACATCATATATTTGTGAAGCTGAGTTTTCCGTGGTTGATGAGATAAAAAGCAAGTACCCCAGGCATATCAATGGGGAAGCCACTTCCCTTTGGCATCAGTCACTACATATCCCATGATCCACCATGAAAGAGGATGACTTCTATGCAGTATGAATGTATGCAGCCTGACTTGTCAGCTGCCCTTTACCTGTGGAAGAGGAAGTACTGCCCATCCCATAACCACACACCGGAAGATGTGGTGTTAGCTTCAGAAAAAGAAATTGTTGTTTTTGCTTGTGGTTTATGGGAACTGAAATCATCCATCCCCAGATGGGGTGTTAGTCTGGAGTTAAAAACAAGTGAGTGTGATTGTTATGTGTCCCTTCCCCACACAGCAACTGTCTCCTAATCCAAAGAATGAATGCTTCGGTTTGAGAGCTACCTTGGGGAAACAGGAGTCAAAAAGAAGAGAGTGGATTGTGTTTCAAACACCAGGAGAAGATAAAGGGGAGGATTTGGGTAGAGCAAAACACAGGGAGCTCCATCTTCTGGCCAGAGGATAGCACGATGGCATGACAACTAGGCAAGGGGGCTGAGATTCAACAAAGCAACCAAGAACAAATTGTTTCGGAAATAATCAACTGTGTGTTGTGCAACAAAGATGCAAACAGGAATGGCCGTGCCAATAGCAAATGTGATTGGAAACATATTTACTATTTTTTAAAATGTTTACTGCTACAGCAAGAGCAACTTTCAGCTTGTGTAGATTTGCCCAAAATCAGGATGAGTTATTTGAAAATGGACACTTTCATTTTAAAAAGGCAGCAGCACCTACAATCACCCCATCCCCAGCCTCCTTCCTTCTTTTCCTTCTTGTTATGTGCCTTCAAATCATTTCTGACTTATGGCACCCTTAAAGTAGGGTTTTCTGAGAGTGGGTGATGTGCCCTAAGTAACCTAATGGGCTTCCTTGGCTGAGCAGAAAATTGCTCTGTTCCATCTTACCCAAGGAAATTTTAAGGGAAAGGCAGGGAAGGGTGAAGATCAGCTTGCCTTGAAACAGATTGCAACTGTCTGGTGGTCAATTTGCGTTCCCGAAGCCAAGTCCTTCTTCCCTTCTCTGGCAAAGAGAGGGGAATGAGGAGCAATCATTTGCACCTCTGATGTTTTGCACCAAGGGCAGAGCACGCACTCATCCCCACACTTTTGGTCCATTACTGACCTTAGTAACTATAATTTTCTGATTTACTAGACTGTAAGCCCTTTATTTGTAACTGGTTGATGGACCGAACCCAAAGGGTGCTCACCAATGGCTTCTCTTCATCCTGGAGAGAAGTGACTAGTGGGGTGCCACAGGGGTCTGTCCTGGACCCAGTGCTATTCAACATCTTCATCAATGACTTGGATGAAGGAATAGAGGGCATGCTGATCAAATTTGCAGATGACACCAAATTGAAAGGAGTTGCTAATACGTCACAGGACGGGATCAAAGTTCAAAATGACCTTAACAGATTGGAGAGCTGGGCCAAAGCCAACAAAATGAATTTCAACAAAGACAAATGTAAGGTCTTACACTTAGGCAGAAAAAATGGAATGGAAAAAATAGGATGGGGGACACATGGCTAGAAGGGATGTGAAAGCGATCTAGGAGTCTTGGTGGACCGTAAGCTGAACATGAGCCAGCAGTGTGATGTGGCAGCCAAGAAAGCCAACACAATCCTTGGTTGCATCAATAGGAGTATGGTGTCTAGATTCAAGGGAGGCAATGGTACCACTCTATTTTGCTTTACTTAGACCTCATCTGGAATACTATGTCCAGTTCTGGGCACCTCATTTCAAGAAGCGTATTGACAAGCTGGAATGTGTCCAAAGGAGGGTGACCAAAATGATGAAGGGTCTGGAAGCCATGCCCTATGAGAAACGGCTAAGGGACCTAGGTATGTTTAACCTGCAGAAGAGAAGGTTAAGGGGGGACATGATAGCCATGTTTAAATAGTTGAAGGGATGTCATGTCGAGGAGGGAGCAGGTTTGTTTTCCGCTGCTCCAGGCCAGGACAAGGAGCAATGGATTCAAACTGCAGGAAAGGAGATTCCACCTGAACCTCAGGAGGAACTTCCTGATGATCAGAGCTGTCTGGCAGTGGAATATGCCGCCTCGGAGTGTGATGGAGTCTCCTTCTTTGGAGCTTTTTAAATAAGAGGCTGGATGGCCATCTGTTGGGAATACTTTGATGTGGGTTCCTGTGTGGCAGGGGGTTGAACTGGATGGCCCCTGGGGTCTCTGCCAACTCTATGATTCTAATGTACTTTATGTTAGTAATAAATCAGGCCTGGTTCTCTTCTCCTTTGGTATATATGCATAAGGCTTGGACCCCAACACTGTCAGGTGTTTGGCACTTGGCTTTTGTCCATGCTGTTTGGTTACCATGCCATAGCTTGTAAGGTGTGGCCTTTTTGGCCTTAGTTGGCAGTCTGTTTTGCAAGCAGGTTGCAACTGCCTCTCCCTAAAGTCTTGCTTGCAATCCTGGAGCTAGAATCATGAATGCTTCTTCAGCACTAAGTGTTGTTGTACTTCTAACTTTATGTGTCTCTTGAATGAGTTTCTATTGCCTGTATCCTGCATTGGAAGGTTTAGAGACAAAGCAGTTTATACTAATTATTTAAATAAATGTATTTGCTCTCTTTACGGTGTTCAGCTTTATTAACATATACAAGGCACCACATGCAAGTAAACATGCACATGAACCACCTTCAAACCATTGGGTAATTTATTTAGGGGCAGGCAAGGGGGCTGAGATTCAACAAAGCAACCGAGAACAAATTGTTTCGGAAATAATCAACTGCGTGTTGTGTAACGAAGATGGAGACTCTGTGTTTTGTAAGACTGTGTGTTGTGTAACGAAGACACTCGGTGGGAGTAACCTGTCCTAAACACACTGAAATTCAACAAAATCCACCAAAGAGGGATACATTTCTTGGCTAACCAAAATGCACACATCTTGCAAGCTTTTGAAGCTCCACCAGCTTCTTCATCAGGCAAGATGTGTTAAAAAAAAAAAATCAAACGGGGAAGAAAAGTGAGGATGCATGAAGCATTTGTGCATTTTGGTTGGTCAACAAAGATGCAGCTCTTTTGTAAATTTTGGATTTTGTTGTACTTTGCTGAAGGGCCCACTGGCCCACCCACCCCAACACGCATCCTCCATTTGAAGGCTTTGGTCTGAATTACAATCTATGCATCCTACACGCTTCCACGAAGCAAGTCCCGCTGACTGCGATGAAAATGTTCTTCCATTTAATTGCAACCTAATACAGCCAAGGCAAGCAGACATTATGGCCGTTTCCGCACTAGCCTGTTATAGCGCAATGATTCCACTTTCAACCTCCTCTGGAATCCTGGGGTTTGCAGTTTCGGGAGGGGCCGGCCGGCCCCTCCCGAAACTGCAAACCCCAGGATTCCAGAGGAGGTTGAAAGTGGAATCATCGCGCTATAACAGGCCAGTGCGGAAACGGCCAATTTGCAAGCTAAAATAATCCTATTATGTTTGCCTTCGTTTTCATCCCTTGTATTCAGCAGACCATAAGGAAATGCAAACTGAAGTGCGGCAGCAACGCCACTTGCTATCGACTAGCATTGCAACTGCTCGGAGAGACCTCCACGTGCTCCACCCGTCTCGCGCGAGGGCAAGACCAAGCGGAAGTCGGTCAATCCTCTCCATAAATTATGACGCCGGAAAGAAAGAACTTTTCTGCGCCTGCGCGCTGACGAGAGCGCTCGTTAATCCCAGGCCTTGACGCCTCGGAGGCCAAAGAGGGATAAAGAAGCGGCTGCTCTTTATAACCGTCACTTTGGGTTTCGGTTGGTCGTTTCGCGTGTGGACGCCGGGGCGGGGTTCTGAGTCAGGGTCATTTTCGGCCGAAAAAAAGGGACAGAGCCATAGACGAGAGCAGGGAAGGGGGCGCCTTGAAAAGTAAAGCCGAGTATTTGAATAAGGCATGGTATGTACCTCTGAGGGGGGAGAAAAACACCTCTGGAAGTCATTGAAGAGCAAAACCAGCTTTTGCCCCACACAGCCATTTGTAATATTAGGATCATTTTCTCTCAGTGCGCACTGGACTGCTATAAGGCTCTTATTCCACTTTCAGTTCCGCACTAGCCTGTTATAGCGCGACGATTCCACTTTCAACCTCCTCTGGAATCCTGGGGTTTGCAGTTTCGGGAGGGGCCGGCCGGCCCCTCCCGAAACTGCAAACCCCAGGATTCCAGAGGAGGTTGAAAGTGGAATCGTCGCGCTATAACAGGCTAGTGCGGAACTGGCCTTCCTCTGGAATCCTCGGGCTGGCAGTTTAGGGAGGGGCCTCAAAGCTGCTCAGAGCGACCAGCTACAAGAAGCACCCGCTGAAAACCCCTCCTCTGAGCAGCCATTAAAGGTCCAAAGAAACTCCCCTCGTTTTCAAACCCACCCCGCAAATGGACGACTCGCCCCACGGCAGGAAGGATCCGGAAGTGCCGTTCCGGAGCGCGGCTTTGGCTGGCCTTCCTTCCTCCCGCTGTTGACGGGGAAGGGGGTTTGACATCATGGCGGCCGTGGGGGACCCGGGCTCCGGGTTGGCGGCAGGACTTGGCCGGAGGAAAGCGTATGGCAAGGTAAGCGCCGGCCCGGATGGACCGGAGAGGCGCAGGGAAGGCGAGGGAAGGCTCCTCCGAGCGGGGTTGCCTGGTTGGTGTCGCCTCGACCCGGCTTTGGGGAGCGGCTGAAGCCATGCTCCGCTTATGGCCTTGGCGGTAGAACAGAGGACGTTTTATTTCGTCCTCCGAAAAGAAATATGAGGTATTTCCTTTTTGTGGGATAAAAGGGAGAATAATTTGGGACCTCGAGTTTTTATGCCCTAGGTTAAGAAACGTGTGGATGGGAGAGGGCGTCAAGGATCTTTATTGTAAAGCCATTATAATTTCCCATTTCCGTGACAAGGGCCATTTCCTCACTACACTGTTAATTGTGCTGTTATTCCATTTTCAACATCCTGGGGAATTCTGGGGTTTGTAGTTTATTGAGGCCAAAGAGGTGGAAATTCTGAAATCCTAAGCTGCGAACCCCAGGATTCCGTAGCATGTTGAAAGTGGAATGATAGCACTATAACAATGCTGTATGGAAATGGCCAAGTTCTTATGCTGGTAACAAGATGTAGTAGGGATCATATTTGTTTTTTCAGAGAGCTGAAGGTCCTGTCTCCATCCCTGGTTTTATTTTCACAGCAATCATATTTAAGCGCATACACCTTTTTATAACCTCATTTAACTCATCTGCTTTGGAGGTAAGGAACATTTGGCTCCCTAGGCCTTAGTAGTATGCAAAACTAACCAGCCCTAGTCAGTGTGGCAAAGGATAAGGGATGATGGAAGCATGCCTTCTCTGTTCTCCACTCTGGCTTTTAACTCCTGATGTGGTCAGACACAAGAGTGTCCCATGTAAGTATTTCCCATCATTAAATCATAATTGGGTAAATAATTCTGATTTGATATGGTAAGTTTGGAAGAATTGGGAAGGAAGGAGGAAGTGTGCATATGTAAAACAACTTTAGTGCTTTGAAATTTCAAGAGTCTTTCAAAGACTCCAGAGTAGTGTTCTAGAGTTGCCATGGCTGAAGGTCACACAGGGCTCCTCCCCCACCCATTTTCTAATCAAAGTGGTTTTGTAAAACCTATTTTTTCAGGTTTTACAAAATAATTCTTCATGATTTTGAATCACTCTGCAGCAGTACCTGGCTATGCATTCTGAGTATGGCCGTCATGAATTCACTGAATATTTGAAAAGTGCATGTATATCCATAAAAATTAATGTGGATGGGCTTTACACAGCTCTGTGTCAATCTGAATAAACTAAAACCTGCTGCAATCCAAATTAGTCAATTTGCCAGTCTATTTGCATATGAGCTAATTTTTATTTTTTATTTATTTATTTATTTATTTGTATCCCGCTTCTCCATATGGATCGAGGCGGCGAACAACTTACAAATAGCATGTATTTCAAAACATTTCTATACATGCCCCCAACAAACTGGGTACTCATTTTACCGACCTGCGAAAGGATGGAAGGCTGAGTCAACCTTGGAGCCGGGCAGGATCGAACTTACAACCTTGTGGCTTGCAGTACTGGCATTTAACCACTGCGCCACCAGGGCTCCTAATATGAGCATCAGTTTAAGTACTCTGTTCTTATGAGTAAGCAAATGTTTTAAGTAAAAGTGTGGCAGATTAAGGTTTGCATTTGTGTTTGCCAGTTAAGTGTACTAGTTGGGGAACAGCAATTGGTTGCAGTGCCTTCTGTGTGTACAGTTGGTGGCAAACCTCATTCTGTGTTGACATTGACAATCAAAATGGGACAAACTAATTCTGAAAATCTTTTTTTCTTCTGTCTCCATTATGTTTTCATTGTTATTTAGCATGATGTTATTTAGCATGATGCTGGATCAGAACTAATGCCATAGGTAATTTAATCAGGCAGTTTAGAAGGCAGATGGGCTCCTTTTGAGGGTACAGAAACAACAATAATTTGTATGCAACTATGTCTTTTAGGCTTATATCTTTGTATTATGAAATCATGTGTTTTTTACTTTTTTTTTTTTTTTGCTTTGTAAGACTTATTTTTCAGATGCCCAATGAAAGTCTGCTTTACTCTAACATTTGTCTGTCATATACTTGCTGGTTGTGGAACTAAATTTTATGAGTAGAAACATAAAGTGTATTCCAGTCGTTGAGCCAGAGTTACAACTGATAATGATTGGGAGCTGTTTTTTCCCTGTTCTTTGTTCCCCTGTTTGGTTGGTTGGTTTGTCTGTCTGTATGATCAGTGCTGGACTCAGATAAATTGATGGTTTTGTCTATTCTGCCTCTAAGCGCAGTTCCACTTTTGCCCCTTCAAAGGCATTATTTGGAATGGAAAGGTATCCCCAGATTACAGTTGGTAACTGGCTGTAAATTAAAATTGCCTCTGAACCCATACAAGGTACCCCTTTCTTTCTACTGAACAGGTACCTCCAAATGGCAGATGGCATTGCTGTTCCCATCAGAAGTTGAATACGGTATTACTTCTGATTCCATTACAGTATAGTGATAGATAGCTATAGGACATAATTTCCCTCACACAAAGCTCCTGTCCTGTTTTTTTCATCTCTTCTTTAGCAGCTTGTTTCAGAAAAATGGTTTTCTGAAATGTCTTTTTTTTCCCTTTGTATCTTCACCGTAAGAGGAGCCCTTATGCACAATGAAACCATGTCCTCTTCTAGGCTAGCTCTGAACTGTAAAGAAGTCAAGAAGACCAGTTTATTTTCTTATCTCCCTTCTCCATTTTTCTTTTCCCACTGTCACTTGGCATTCCATGGCGTCCCAGTCTTTATTGGCCCTTTTGATGGCAGGTTGCCCATTTTTATTTCTGTGTTTTTAAATAATGCTTTCTGTTTATCTTGGATGTCAGCAGAGCATGCTTATAGCTCCCTCTGGTTTCTCATTGCTATGTTTTAACTCCAGTCCTGTTGTCAGTCACTAAGCTATCTAAGTCTATGGCTGGAGGGAAGAAGTAGCACTGGCAGGACAGTGTTGAATCTCTCCCCTGAGCCCCAAAGTGGAGTAGTCTTACTTACTTTTAGGCTGCCTGAAAAAAGAGCCATGCAGCCTTAACTTTTGAGAAGGTGTTTCAGGAATACAGCTCTGTTATAGACATATTTCTCCATGCTATGCTATATGGCTACCAAACCTATGAATGTTAAAATTGTATAATCAAGACATGCATATAAGGATTTTAAAGTAATTCTTTGTGGTAGAGCAATATTTTTGTTTAACCTTTTGTCTAAGTTTTCCCCACTCTCCTCTGCCCCTTATATTTCCTCTCTGAACTGAACCCCACTGATCCACCTAATATTCTGTGCGTCTTTTCTTTCAACTACTGCTAGACTGATTGACTCACAAGTCATGTTCAAGACTATGCCTGAACAGTGTGTAGTGACACACATAGGGGTTGGTGCTGTGGGCTCTCAGTAGCCCTCTGTGCACCAGCCACATAGTTTCTATTCCCAGCCATCCCAAAAATGAGCAGATCTACAAGAGGCTTCTGCACATTGTTCTGTGAATACAAGTTCATTTCCAGGCAGTCTGGTTGAGGTTGATTGATCTCATTCCCAATATTTTCATCCAGTGTACATGATAGCCTCCAGTCTCCTATGTGTTAAAGCTTCCCTTTCAGCAATAACACCTGGCCAGACGTGTGAAATATCTGATTCTCCATTGCTTTAGATTCTCCTGCCTCCTCAACTGCTAAAACTGATTAGTTAATCCAGGAAGCTCACTTTTCAGGCAGATTTTAAAAATATTTTTTCTTTCAGTGTGAAAACTTGTATACCTCCCTATGGAGTTTGCATATATAGAAATTATTATCTTATTTTTAATGTTCCTCCTTTGCCTTACAGGCTCTTAATTTGACTTGGGTTCAGTACTAGAAGTGGAACTGGCCACAGAATGTCTCACTGTGACACCAGCTGTGCCCTCATAAAGATATTCCATTCCTTCTCTCCCACTCACCTCAGTTTTCAGTTATCAGCTCCAACAGATATTCAGCACTCTGTGGTCAAGTGAACGTGTTTTGTCCTCATTGGGTGGCTTTCAGTGTAGGATAGCATAATTCTGCAATTTTTTTGTTTCCTTCAGCATTTTGATTTCAGTGGCTATCCACCTTTGCCAGCTGAATGTTCTTTTAGTGTAAAGACGTAATGGCAGAATACTGTGATTAGATGTGTCAAATACTGTTCCCCAGTTCAACAGAATTAAATGCAGCTTCTCAGTATGTTAACTTGTGGACCATGACCCCATAGCCCCCCTGTATCAGGTCATGCATAAAGGGCAGGCTGTCTGAGGCCTTTAACAACTCTTTGTGTAATTGTGGAACCTTGTGTGTTCTTAGTTTACCCCTTTCCACCAGATGTCACTTGGGGAGATGGGTGAAGGCCCCAGAAATCCTCATATAGGTAGCTATTTCCTTCCTCCACCCTATCCACTGATTTCAGGATGCAGGAATGAGAGGTTTTAGTGTTTTTATCCCTACATGCAAAGAGTTGTTCAGAGAGCTCCTGAGCTATCACCCCCCACTCTGGACCCTGGGGCCGAAAGGATGGGCCACCTTTGCACAAAGGAAGTGCAGACCTCCTTTGCCCATATCTGAAGCAGAGTTTTCACAAGGACAGTTCAGTCTTCCTCCATCCACTTCATTCTTCTGCCATCCTTGAAGCTGAACTAACTCTTAAAAGATCATAAGAAGAACCATGGTGAATCAGACCAAAGGCTATTTAGTGCAGTATTCACACAATGGCCAACAAGTTTCCCAGAAAGGAAGCCCACCAGCAGGAGACAAGTGCAGTGGCATCCTTTGTCCCACACCCTGTGACACTTCATATCCAAAGGTATATCGCCTCTGATACAGGTGGTCATACATAGCCATTCTGATCAGTAGCTGAGGTCACCCTGCTCTCCATGACCTTTAAAAGCCATCCAAGTTGACACCTATAACCACATCAAGTGGTAGTTTAAGTACATGTTGTATGAATTATTTCCTTTTTTCTGTCCTGAATCTCTCATGGCTTAGCTTCAATAGATATTCCCAGGTTCTGTACTATAAGAGAGAGGAAGACGTCATCCTCACCTGCTTTCTTCCAAACTGTGCACTTCTATCATGTCCCCATTTGCCTTTTTCCCCCGTAAGTTAAATTTCTGTACATAATGCTTTTCTGACCTTGTGAAGACTCACTTGTCTCACTGGGTCCCTTCTAGTCTCTGCCAGCCTGTGATCCTACAGACAAGGCCTTGGCCGTTCTTGAGGCTCCTTTCTCTTCACCTCAGGTACAGGTAGTTACCTGGGAACATCCTTGAGCTAACCTCTTTTGAGGCAGCCCAATCAGAGGTGGATGGTTTAAGAAGAGAGGCTACTGTTCATTGCTCACCAAGTCAATACGACATTGGCCACTTAAGGTTCTGCCACCCGTCCCATTTTTTGACACATACTCTGTAGTGCATGGAGTTGAAATTGATTGTGGCATGAACCATTTTCTGTTACTGACAGTTGTATTTAGATTACCTTTTTCCTCTTATCTTCTTATAGGGGTTTGCCCCTGCCTTCTGTTCTTGATTAGGAGGGAGAGTCTGTACTTTGAATTAATGCTTAATAGTGCAACAAACAGCAGCCACATTCAGAGTGCCCCAGTATTCAGGAACACAGCTGGAAGCCACTGAGGAGGGTCTGTTTGTCTCTTTTCTACCTCTGGCTTTCCTCAGAGACCTTTCAAAGGAGACAGGAACTTCACACATGTGCACCCACCACAACAGTCAGCCAGTATGCACAAAAAAGGAAGAGTTGGAGGAAAATCTTTATGCTAAGTGAGTGTATCTGATTCAGAGAACATGTACATGAAGGACACCCTCATTTCAGGCAGAACATAAGAAAAGTTATGCGTCGTAGCTCAGTCTTAAACATTCAGCCATATGTAAAAGCAACATAAGCAGCTGTGTGAATTTTGTGTTCAGTGGGTTTTACTTGGATCCAGCATGGCTCTTCTTACAAGCTGCTTACCACACACTGACCCAGATTTCCAGCTGTGGGAATTGGAAGTCTGAATGTTTGTCCTCATTCAACCACGTTTCCCAAGGGTGCAGCAGATTAGGTAGCCTGGCCTATTGCTTCTCCTTCAGTCCCAAGAATTCTCTCAAATCTTGTGGTGCAGTGTCTTTATAAAACCTGTAACTCCAAATGACATAAAAATGTTTGTACTTTCTCTTAAACAGGGTTACTCTATTTTATACCCTATGTAAAATGACTGTTGTCTCTTGCATTTCTCTACAGTTCCTCAGCAATGCTGTTGCTAAATACACATGTTAACCGTTTGGCTACCCAGAAATCATCCAGCATCTACACAGTTGTGTTGCCCTTTGTGACCCAAAATAATGTTGCCCTACTGTTATCACATTCATTGATCAGTTTGGTCCACACACAATCATGTGACCCTCCAGATGTTCTTGGAGTGCAAGTCCAAGCACTCATATCCAGCCATAGCCAATTGTGAGGAATTCTGGGAGTTATAATGCAACTTCTGGAGGGCCACGTGATTCCCACCCTGGCTTAGTCAATAATTTAAAATAGTGCATTTGAATAAATCGTGATTAACTTAAAAATAATCAGTTACAATAATCTTAAAAAGAGAAATATATTACATTTACAATAGCATATAATACACATTTTTTTCTTGCGCTTATACCTTGTTTGTGAGTTTTTCATAGACAAATGATAGATGACTTGGTGAATTAAACAGACTGACACAGCTGACACAGTTCATCAGAGTACTTTTAGTCAGTTTCCTTATATCCTTAAACTTTCAGATAAGCACAAGTAACATAAGCAGCCCTTTGGCTACACTACTACTAAAAGTTCAACCCCCCAGTCTAGGTCACACTTTCTGACTGGATTCTGTAATAGTTTAATTACTCTTCTGCTTCTTTCTAGGCTTCTCTGAGAATTAAACTCTCCCCACTCAGATAACCTCCCTGGCTGACTGAGGGACTTTATTCCAGAGTTGTTTCTCACTGAAGACTCCATAAGATAATCATTGCTTACCTTTATATATTTTTCTATCAGTCACCAGCTCCTCCCTCAAACAAATAGGCTGGGTTTCTCTCCTGAAGAGGTATTCTGGTTGCCTGGCAACCTGTTACTAGGCTGCTCTGGCACTGAGGATAGGCACACCTATAGGCTTTTGGTCTGATTCATCAGGGTCTTCTGTTCTTAAAACAGTCACAGAGGTCAGCATAGATAAAAAGACTAGCCACTTAAAGGTCTTTCATTAGGCTGGTGAGAATCTTCCCAGGAAGTCCTGTTGACCATCAGCTTTGGTGCCTTATTGGGTGCTCATTTATCCTCCTAGCTTTGCAGCTCGCTGTAATCCCTGCTGTTCTTCCTTTCTCCATGCTCTGTCTGAGCAACATATCCGCTACAAATGGCAGGAAAGAAAAAGAAGCAATAAAAAGTGTATATCCACAGTAGCATCACTTTCCCAACCTAGTTTCAGAAAAGTTGGGTAGAAATGACTTGGCACAGTGAAGAATGACAAAAGTGAAAAAAGGTATGCTGTGGGATGGAGAGAAAGGGTTCTACTAGTTTGTTTCCTTATTTGCCTGGGAATGACAACTTATCCCAGGAAAGCAGCTAACCACAAATAGCAGATAGCGTATTTCCATTAGAGCTAATTCCCACAACAGTTTAGTAGGTCTGTGCTTACGTGTTGCTGGTATACATGTAGGATGTCTAAACATGATGGAAATATCTGGACCTTTTTGATATTCAGTGCAGTGGGCCTTGCCAGTATTTTGGGATTGTGGTGGAGCACCTGTATCGCTTTCGCACTGAAGACAAAATTGCAACGTGGATCAGTGCAGACCATTTCCTGACATACTAAAAAGAACATTAAATTTTTAAAGCACAGAAGATCTGTCCTTTAAGGGTATAGGGTAAGACATGTAGGAGTAATATGCCTGCTGTCAGTAATATGGTTTGGGGGGTTTCTGCTTTTTCTCTTCTGCTTTATTTCTGTGTTCTTTTGCTGTCAGTATAGCTTCTCCCTCTTCTTTCTGAAAACAGCAGCAGTTGTTTCTTACTTTCACTCTACCACCACTGCCGTATTTTTTAATGAAATTTCGTGGAGCATCAGCAGTTTATCTTATGTGTTTCACACCCACACAAAATTAATGCATCAGTGACATTTCCTGTTCTTAGTAAAATTTGCCCACTATCATACTTAACTTGAAATATGTTTCATCAGGGCTGAGTAAAACTGAAGCTTCAGATGCTGCAGCATTCACTGTTGTAAAATATTGCCAGTGAGATCAGGTTCAGTGTTCCTGTCATTTAAAGATGGGTCTTGGAGTAGATAGATTTTTATACAGCTGTGTTCTATTCCAGATGGATTTAGGTTATTTATAGGTCTTTAGGTCTTGAAACTAGAAAGCTCTGGGTTAAAATTGCCAGCAGTTGAAGTGACTATCATCTGCATGTCAGGATCTTGTCTATTAGAATTTGTCATCACTTACAAAGAAAATATAATAACCTTGGGCTTGAGCTGCAAAAGTGAAACCATGTTTTTTTCAGAATGCAGTGAACAGTTGGACTAGAACCAGTGCTGTTCTTTGTGACAAAACAGAAAATGAAAAATACAGTGTCACATGAGAAATAAGACAAAGAATTAGACCATCTTTAGTCAAAATCCTTCAAAAGAACAAGAACAAAATGGTTGAAATAGACTTTGGTTAGGATTTTGAGGAAAACCCTGTGGTAGCCTTGCATGCCTTGAGTTAAAAGCTGTTCTAGAAGTCTAACAGGTATTCACTGCAATCCAAGAAGCTTCAGCTGAAAGGAAAATTTGATACAGACCTTGTCTGTGTACAGAAACGCTGTCACGTACTCATTCTTCCTTTGGATCCTGGCTTCTGAAAATATTCAAAAGCACACACATATAATTGTCATAGTATTTGGTTTTTTTCCAAGAACTACATTACACTTAATTATTGTTCTGAGTAAAATTTCAGTTGGCCCTTTAAAAAGCAATATATATGCATGAATACAATTCTAGTTTGTGGTAAACAAAAGCTGCAGGTTTAGATACCTAATTTTGCTTATGGCTTGTTGCAAATGGCTGGCTTCATCAACTCCTGCTGAATAATAACATTCTGTGGACTGCTTTTAAGAACTGCTAATTCATATCTGCTTAAGGCTTCTTTCCCCTGTCCTGCTTATGATACAAGAGGGAAATTGTCTGAAAATTCATCTCTAATGTTCAGAATAGTCTGTTGTACATTTGTTCCACTGGCATATTCACCAAAGCATTATGAGATGTCTGGTCCCACTAAACAAAGACATGTTACAGCTGCTGCCATACACACCTGTTCAACTATAAACTGGATAATGAGAAGCGGAGCTTCGAATGCTTTCCCTTGGATATCTATCAGTTTACATTTCAGATTAATATAACACTCTCATGTTTCGACCACGACAGTATTATGATTTTTGTCTTTCATGTAAGTACAAAACTAATTTTATAATAGTAGAATTATTCATCCTAGGTTTAAACAAATAAAATTTACCTTATTTGGAGGAAATTCCTAGATTCTTAATGCCAAGAACCATTTTAGTGCAAATATCCATTATTTCCATAATGATTTTACCAGTAAGCATTCTGAAGTATTCAAGGAAGTTGAAGATTTGTGTCATTACAACCACTAAAACAACTGTCACCTAGATTAATGCCTCACATTCATTTCTTGAGCTTAGAGCAAAATTCTGCCAGCCTTTGGCATTCCTTTTGCTTTGTGAAAACCTGTAAATACAACTTCTACTTCATTTAAGAAGCCAAGATTGCCTGTAAATCAGGAGTAGACAACTTTGGTAGGTACAGGGGTCAGTTTTCTGTCCCCCAAATCCTCCAGGGGCTGTGTATGCGAAATGTCCCCCTCTCCCCAGAAAACACAAAACCTTCCAAGTGTCCCAAAGTCTACTTTTGACTTTTGAACAATCAAGGTATTTTTTATGTTGAACACTACAGGAGGGCCTTTGACTATATAAAAAGGTGAATTGCCACTCCTGGTGGCTTCTAGGTTTTTTTTTAAAACCAGAAAAGGAGACATGAAGCTGAAAAGATAAAGTTATGGGCCACATTTAGCTCCAGGGCAGCTCTCTTCCCATCATGAGACAAAGACAAAAAGTTGACAGCGAAAAAGACTTTCATTGTATTGTTCAACTGCATCCCTGAAAAAAAAAATCAGTGTAGAGAGCATATTTCTTAAACCTTAATGTGAAGGTTGATTTTTGTTTTCAATCTAGTTGAAGAGAAAGGTACACAGCATGAATCTCACTTCTCCACTGCTTTCTCCAGGATAATCCTCGTAACAGCTGCTAAAGACGACAAAGACAAAACATAGACAAATAAATTTTACTGGTCAAGTAAAATGGATCCATGTTCAGTTGGAAATCAGCTGCAAGCTAGCAGTGATTGCCATAAAACATTCTTTACCTGTCAAACTGGCTTCAAGACTAAGCAAGAATTTTCATCAACTGATCTATTACTCCTTCAGCTTAGAACTGGGATAACTTTTTCAGAGAACCAAACAATCTGTTTCCATCATGCTAAAGTTTACCTTGATAGATATGAAGACTTGCAAAAGTCATGTTGTGATCCTTTTAATATACACAAAAAACCTTCAAGGAAAAACTTGCATGCAATTGACATAGATGATGCTACTTTTCTAAGTGCCAAGTTTGGACGGCAGTTTATCCCTGGCTGGAAGCTTTGCCCAAAATGTACACAGATAATAAATGGAAATACAGAGGTTGATTCTGAAGACCGCCAGCGAAGAAGACTTGATTCAGACGTATGTATATGGGTCCTTTTTTCACCTATCTGAATATTGGACTAAAGCAGCAAACATATGCATACTTACTTGAGAGTAAGTTTGCTTGACAAAGCTAATACTTACTTTTGAGTAAATGTGCCTAGGGATTGGGCTGCACAAAAAGTAGAATATCACTAAGGCACTATGTTGAAATAAAAAGTTCCTTAAATACTAATAACATGCATATGTGTTCATCACAGTGAGCCAAAGGGCAATATGAAGAATATGCATAAAACAGCCATCACAGATCAAACCTTGCAAATGAGTTTTTCATATACCCTCACAACATCTCAAATGCAATAACTGTCAATGAAGTATTGACATATCTAGTGGCAAACCTCTTGTAATATGTTATGCATGTCTGAATCGGCCTTAAGCAAGACTAATGGAATTAATGTGGAAGACAGGCAAGGACTCGATGTGAAACTAGGGAGGCTGTGTTCACATTCATATAGCTCTATATTAGTTTAATAATCCATGATATGTACAAACTGTTTTTCTGTGCATGCTACCCCTTTGCTTGAGCTTGCAAACAAACCAGGAAGCCTTCATTTAACTGCAGTTTCCTCTTTTGTCAGAACCAGGAAACTGTGGTTAATGGTTTTAGAACAAGCCTGAATTTTAAACCAGCTTTAATGTCTTGGTTTGTTCCAAGAGTATGAACTACAGTTTCCTTGTGCAGACAAAATGGAAAGCTACAGCATGCCAACAATGTCCAGGAGTGTTCACCAGTTCAGGCAAAGGAGTTGAACACATATCTCAACTTAATTAAAGAGATATGATCAACCAGACTCTTCCACTGTGGGTAGCAGCAATTTAATTCATAGCACTGGAGACAAAGTAGGACCTTGCCTTGCAGAAACAATGAAGCCTAATATGTACACTTAGAAGAATAATGGTTCGCAGTGGATAAAATGGGCTGTACTACTACAAACTGCAGGTGCAGAAACACATTTTTTTCTAAAAATGAATCCTTTTGTAAAATAGTCTGCAAGTATAGAGAACATCAGAAAGAGGAGTTCTAGCTCTGCTTCACTTTGGTGTCCTAGTGTTCTACTTGCAGGCATGTTTCATAAAGAAGAGCATTTAGAAACATGATCTACCACTTAGAGTTTGAAGTGGCTCATCATCACTCTTGCAGTATTTGACAGAGGAGGGCAACTCTTACAAGCTATAAAGAGCACCATGATGGAAGACTTACATCTTTGAATCTGACTTTATTCTCCAGCTTTACAGTATTCAGTTTTCACAGATTAAATTTAATGAAAACATACTACAGCTAAATTTGAGGAAGAAGACCAAAGAAGTATGTTTTACTTACCAGTGGTTCATAAGTTCTTAGGACATCAATCCAAAATTATCAGTTGTATTAAAAAAAAGTCAATGGGGTTATCATTCCTTACCTGAACCACTCAGTTTAGAAGCATAAATTACTGATATCCTGAACAGGAAAACATGAAGAATATGCATAAAAGAGCGTTGCCTCTTTGCACCACAATATGTAAGAAGTGTTTATTCAGGGTTTTTTTATAGCGCCCAATAATAGTCTGTTTTGATCTAGTGGGCTTCATGACAGATACTCAGTTTATGTAGAATATGTCATTTGACTTGTGTGCTCAGCATCTGAAAGTAATCCCATCTAGTAGGAGTTTTAACAATATGGCCTGAGCTTTGGCCTTGCCTTTTACTTGTTATGTCACAACTTTATTAGTGATGGTTTACATGGTAAGCATTGTTGTTTCTGGTTCAAATGTGTTTGTATCTGTATTTGTTCAGGGGCGCACAGCTAAAGCCTTGAAATCCTTACAGTTTGCTAATCCAGGACGGCATACTGGATTTGCTCCAGAAGCAAACAAAAGAGAAAAAAGAAGACTGCAAACAAAAAGCATATCTGTTAATTCTGATAGGTATGGTGGATTTTTTTCCATTGCTTACAGTTATCCTTGCTTTCACACCCTTGGATCTGAGCTGATATTCCAAATCTGCTTGAAAAGACCATTTTTATTCATTTAAGTTCATGGAAATAAATGTGGTAAAAAATGGCATTGTATACCTACTTACACCCTAAAAACAAAAAAAAATTCTCTGTAATAATTCTTTCAAAACATCTGTATTCTGCAGAACAACTATATTGTACTTAATACAACTTTCTGTCTTAAAATGGGGGCTGAATAAATCAGTTTTGTGTCTTGAATTGATTACATAGCTTAAGTGTTATAGTAGCGAGATCGATACTATTTAATCCTAGTTCATTATTTTCCTACTTATTTTCATGTTTTGAAAGTAAGCATGTGATTCTATCTGTTGTACTCTTTGTCCAGAAATAACAGAATAAACCTTGTGTTGCTTTCCGGAAAATGCAGTCACAATATTGGAACACAGTGAACAAGGAGTGAAGTTTATTCACAACGATTTCATTAAACATTGGGATTGTTCACACATCTGAATAGTGAAGTCACCTACACTTGAGCAGTTTGCTTGAGTAGATGTAATAAGAGGTTTCAGGGTTGGTTTTTATAACCAAAGTATTCTTAGGCATCACAAAAAGTTTTTACACTGTTGACCCAGTTAACACAGTATTATTTACACCTGAGGTGAGCAAACAGTGGCCTTCCAGATGTGGTTAGATTGCAACTCTCTCTCTATTGTAGGTAGAATAGCCAGTAATGAGGGATTATAGTCCAGCAGGTGCAGTCCAACAGTAACTAGAAGGCCACAAGTTGCCCACTGCTGCCTTACAGTGATTCTGACTTTCCATGATTTCAGGTGGGCCTATACTTGGAGATGGTAGGGTTGGAACTTGGAAGGCATGTGGCCTACTACTGAGCTGCTCATCTTACCCAAAAAAGGCACCTCTTAACTGCTCTTGTTCATCCTACTTTTGTCCTCTCAGAAGAAATAACTGTTTTATCAAGCCTAGAAACACTATTTGCATCTGTCTCTGCTCTGAGATGTAGTGCTAAAGCATCAACAATTAAGCCTTATTACATTGATTTGAGTTGCTAAGTCCGAAATCTGTACCTGCAAGGAGAAATGTTTTGTTGCTTTTCTAGATTGGATCTAGCTGAACGATATAAAGGAATTTGATCATACTAAAGCATAAAAACATTTAATTGATACTCATTATTAACTGAACTCTATTCTAAATGTGTTTAGGATTGCAGCCAGAGGATCTGTATTTTCATTTTGGCTCAAAAATGTAACGGGAACACAGAACTTTGATTTGAACTCCTATGCCCAGCTAGCACATTTTTTAAAATTCTATCTGTTTTAATTATGTCCTACCTGATGCTTGCACATGGTTCCATGGAAAGAAAAAAAATTGTGCTTCATGGTCCAATGAAAAAATACGGATTTAATTATATTTGACATGTAGTGTATTGGTTTGTATAATGAGACACAATGTTGATTCCTTATATTACAGCCACATGAAAGCTGTCAAGAAAATCAGATGTATTCAGTGGCAGGACTCCATAGTATTAGTGCAAAAACAGCTTATATATGCAATAACTTCTCTATGGATTCACATCTTGGAGATGTTTATCAGCAGCTTCTCTATGGCTGACTTGGGGTTCTAATCCCCTACTGCTTTTGACATGGAAGAATTAACCAAAATAAATTCACCTTTCAGAATTTTTAAGCTGAATTCTTAATAGAGGAGAATGAAGAGTCAGATATTTCAGATTGCTCTTAATTGTGCTTTATTTTGTTTTTTTCCCTCCAGACAGGTAATACCTGCAAAGAGCAAAGTATACGATAGCCAAGGATTACTGCTTTATAGTGGTATAGATCTCTGTGACTGTCTCGATGAAGATTGCTTAGGATGTTTTTATGCTTGTCCCAAGTGTAGCTCCAGCAAGTGTGGACCTGAATGCCGCTGTGATCGCAAGTGGTTATATGAGCAAATTGAGATTGAAGGAGGAGAAATTATACGGAATAAGCAAGTGGGATAGCCTGTCAATTTCATCTGAGTTACATGGGACAATATTCCAGAGGTTTTTGCATGTAAAATATAAACACAATATGCTTAAAGTTCATGCTAGTGCTTGATAACATAATGTACTTTGTTGACATCCATACAATAATAAAAAGTTTTTAATGAACAAGTGGGTTGATAAGAATAGTATTAGCCATTCTGGGCCCTCTGCTCTATAGGGAAGACATTGTTTTCCCACATGTTTCCTCTCTTCGTAGGAAAAATCTAGGATCACATTCAGAAATGTGGTCCCTACTGTAGTTATTTTAGCAACTACAGTGTTACAGTTGGTTGACTGGTAATTTGATAATGCTGTTGGTTTGTGGATAGAAGATAAGAGTGTCAAATCGAAATTTTTGAGAAGATAACAGCCCTCATTTTTTTACAGAAGAAATAAAATATTTGGCCTCTTCTGGAGGTAAAAAAAAATGTGAGTATTAATCTGAAAGAAAATAAACTCTGTGCTTTGAACAGTATTTCATTGTTTGCTGTAAGCCCCCTCAGTGAGGGCATGGAAGTGCCAAAGATGGAAACTCAACCAGCATTTCTGTTATGAATACATTGTTTGAGAACTTTACAGTAGCATCTCTAGGCAACCAGCCAGATGATGTCTGGGCTGAAATACTAGTCTTTTCTATTTTTAACAGTTATGGACATTAATTACTTAAATGCGAAGACACGCTTAGGAAAAGGGGTGGTCTTCTGCCTGTAATAACTGATACTTTTCACAAAGACAAATCAACATCTGCAATAGCAGTTAAGATGTACCTTTTTTGCTAGGCCAATTTGCTAGGTGCCTGATATTCAGAAAATGGGTATCAAAAGTGGCAGAAGCATGTTGTCATAGTTCTACCACTCCAGTGAATAAGCATTCTTATTTGTGTAAATGAAACCTAAGCATAATAGCTGGCTGCCATTTGAAATTATGAATTGTTGGCATCACATAATGTTTAGTTTGCCTTAAATATTATTCTGTTGCTTGATTTGACTTTGTCCATGGCTGTTGCTCCAGTCAGTATCGGACACCTACAAAAGTAAGGCATTATGGAGGATAAATAAGTTGTTTTAAAGCTGGTGGTGTTTTGTCACTAAAAGCAAAGGGTTGTGGAATTGAATACCTTGTGCTTATCGAGTTCCATGGGTGTTCTGATGTGCACATGGATACTTTGTTTGCCGTGGAAAAGTTTCAGGATGTACATGAACTCTGCAAACACAAAAGGATATATGAGGATCCACTAGCCTGTGACAACCACACATTCACTTCATGTAGAAACCACTTCCTTGTCAACTTCAATAAAATGTGATCTATCATGACTGAAATCATTTGTACTTGTATGTATTATAAATGAATAAAATATCACAATTCCTTGGCTAGAGTTATTTCATATCTGACTGAATCAGGCACAGCTACTGCTAAATTCTCTCGTAAAAAAGTTCACAGTATGAATGCTTATTAAATTTTAAAACAGCTCAGCTTGACATCTCATTTTAATAAAAAGAACATTTTGCTTCCTATCTAAATTGATCCAAAAGCCATAATATGGTAATAGTGTTACTGGGACCAACCAAAATGTCACATATTCATTATTGCATTCACAACTTTTTGATTCTTTTTGTAGTAGACCATCACTGCTGCTTGCAATTTTTGTACATTCAAATCAGTATGGGCTTAGATTTTTCAAATGTTTAAATGAGGTTAGAATGTTTTATGAAAACTACTTGAGTTCATGAATTTCAGCTATTATGCAACAGAGGTCTTGTGCAGAAAACTGGGCATCACAGAACCCTCTGAGGCTGCTTAATTGTTGGCAAAATAGTCAAATAGATGGACTTTTACTCACCAAGGGAAGTAGCCAAGACTACAGTGTGATAAAAGTATTTAAAGGAATAATTTTGTTAACAAACATTTTTAAAAATCAATTAAATTCTTAATATTGATACCTCACTGCAAATTGTGTTAACTCTTCACTAGACAGTCCTGTTGATCTTATTTTTTTATTTTTATATTGACATCTGATGCTAATACATTGAAAAATAGTAATTAAAATATGCCTGTTTCTTCACCAGAACGTTGCATATATTTTTATTTAATGGTTAGACTTGTATTTCTGCCATTAATAATAAAATATTCATCAAACTAAAGATTAGCATGGCTTAAGAATCAACTCCAGATCTAATGTTAATAGAACAGGTTGCATTCTTGTACACACTACTTAGTGTAAGTTCTGTGCTGGTGCTTAATGGAGAAGCGACAACATTCAAGATCATGTAGAGGAAGTTGCTTCATGAATATTGAAACATTAGTGTTTGTATTTGTCACCCTTGGAAAGAGGCAATATTAACTAAGAGTCAAGACTTTTTTTAATGAACCTCTCTGCAAGAAAAATAATGATTGGTATATGTGATGTAATTTATCTGAAATGAATAAATACTTTTATTTCATTTATTTCAGAGAATGTGATGCTTATTGTTCCTCTTTTTAATCTGACTGAACTTTATCCTCATACATGTTTTTTTCTGATCCTACCTCTTATGTTGGGAATCAAAGGAAAGCAATAGAAATAGCTATTGTATTACACAGCAATTTAATTAATGAAGCCTTTGTTGAATTACTAGTTAAGGAATTTAATTTCTGCCTTTTAATAATGATAGGAAAAGATCAAAATTGACAGTAAGGTTTCTGTCTAGATTTTTTGTAAGCAGATGTCTGCTTCGCCTCCCTAAAGATGCTCTGAAGGATTAACTTCAGGGTAGATTGAGAAGGGGTTGCTGCTGGAGCTATGTCTGTTGGTGGAAAGACATAGTTGAATACAATGCTAAGGCTGTTGTGCTATACACTGAGCCCTACTGAGTATAGTAGGGCTAACTTCTGAGTAAGGACACTTCTACAAAGAAGCCTCAGCATAACTTGCACAAAGGAGTGTGAACATTATTCCACCCTTTGTATTAGATGGCTTCACTTATTGGCATGAGCTGTTAATGCCAAGAGCAATTGCAAGGTTAAAGTGAGAAGGAAAACTATGAAGGTATAGTTGTAATTGTGCTGTGTTCTGTTCTTTCAAAGACCAGTGGGTCTTTTTCCCAGTGCAAGAAGCTCCATTAGTTCTCCTAAATATACATTCTTCTGAAAGTGCAGTTCATGCTTGTGAATGAAGAAACAATTGCTTTATGACAGTCAATGGACACCAAGATCAAATCACCACTTGCTACCAGCCATGGGGTGGAATAGGTGCCTTTTTCTGATGACAGGTAATCCAGAGAAACTCTTGTTGGGCACCCATAAGGGATAGGTTGCTGTTTTATTGACCTTATTTGGCCAGACAATGCATATAGTATAAGAAATTATATTAAACAACATTTGATGTTTTCAGGGGGAAAATGTGGACATCACTGGAGAAGCACCATTTCAGAAGACATTTTTTAGAGTTATGAGCATGATAGGAGAGAAGGAAATTCATGGTTTTCATGTATAACGATAAACCATTGTGTATTATTGTCTCCTTATGGAAGCACTGTCTGTGGTTACTTTTCTGAGTCATGTTTAGCTCTGCACTGCTTCGTTGGAGAGAGCTGGAACAGAATTAGGGTGTCTTTATACAATAGTGAATGTGATTCAGCTTCTTGAAATGGACAAGGATCATTCTGTCAATTTTATTATGGGTTGATACAGTCCTTTTATATCAGTGCAATTATTTTCATTCCATTGCACTTGATGTTCCAAGTTTAGGTTAGAGGTTTCTTGCCATATTGATGCTAGTGGACAAGAGATATTGACTCCATAAGTTTATACATGCCTACTTATAAGAAAGCACCATTGTATATTATATGGTTTCGTGCATAAGATTTCACTGAAAGATGCCTTCACTTAGATGAATTCCTGTGGGTAAAACACTGCAAATTTAAGTAGACAGAAATGAAATGCTGCAAAAGTTGCAGCTAATTATAGTTGCTTAAATTTGACCCTACATATCAAGTTTTATTAACAACTCAAATATTTTAGTTAATGGACTGAAAACTGACAAAACAGTTTCTGGGATGTTAATTGAGGAAATGATGTTTCCATGATATTCTTACAATTTTCAGGTGAATTGAAGGAAACTTACATGTGAATATGGGAATAAAATTCAGTCATACCTTGCATATTTCCTTAGCCTTGGATTTGTGCAGTGAATAATTATTGGATGATATTCCCACATATAGCACTTAACATCTGCGGGAGATTTTGCAAAGAACTGTACTTTACACATAGGTGCTAATTGTTGTCTATAATATATACTCTATACTATTCCAGTTTCTCTCCTGATCAGATTCTTGAATACTGTGCTTAGTCTTCTCAGTCTGTTGGCTTTTCAGACTCATAAAACGCAATTATTGCTAACACTACCAAAAGAGCAGAGGCTGCAGATAGAGTCAGTTTTTATCTCAACATTTCAAATGTATCTCCAGCCTGACATTCAACCTCTCTCACCACAGAAATCTGGAACTGAAAGAACAAAGGATCCCTGTTTCAGTGAAGTTCATGGCTTTTTTAATCATGTGGATATATTTTTATATGGGAGCAGGCTGGAGGTCATGATTCTCATTTTGCTTATGCCTTTGGCACAATTTGAATCCTGTTTCCCGAGGTGAAAGGTTAAGCAGTGCACACACAAAGCATTGTGATACACAAACCCCGACACGGCAGCCACCTACTGGTGGACTATTCGCTGCCTAATAAAACACAGGTGATTAACGGTTTGTCATTTATAGTAACGTTTAGTAGTTTAATATAATAATTGGTAACTGTTCAAATATGTGGTTATCTTCCAAAGAGTTTGGAGTTGCATGCATCTTCTCTCTTACTCCCCCATTATTCTCACAACAACCTTGTAAGCTGAGCTAGGCTGAGAGAGAGTAACTAGCACAAGGTCACCCTGTGGCCTCATGGCCGAGTGGGCACCTGAACACTCTTCTCCCTTGCTCTAAACTTACATTTTTACCATGACCAATAATGCATGAAGGACCAGTTTATGTCTACAAATTTAAAAAGATCACAACTTTAGTATTACTGTCCTTATTTAGCATTATTATTACTGTTAGTATTAATATATAAAAAGGGAAAAATCAGCACCAGATTCAATAATTGTGAAAGTAAAAGCCTCTCTGCACTAAACATCTATAGCAATTTCATTCCACTTTAACTACCATGGCTCTATCCGATTGAATCTTGGGATTTCTTGTTTGCTGCAAGCATATGATGAGACTTCAATTAAGACTCATTTTAATTTGTAACCTGCAAATTATAGTAGAATCTTGGACTTGCTGAGGGCTTAGAGGGGACAACTGCATTTTTGTCCCAGGGATAAGATGAGTCTTGAGTGTTTTGTTTCCGCAGGTGCCTATGGGGAGCCCAAATGGGATATGAGAGGGTTTTCTACCTTCAGAAGTCTATGTGATTTGTCTACCACATACACAGGAGAGAGGGAGCTCTGCCTCTCCCAACACCAGCAGACTCACTCATTTGCATGGGATTCTCGATCACACGCATCTACAAAAGTAATGGCTTGGTAGTCCCAGGCTGCCCATTAAGTTTTAATGCAGCCCTGATAGAAGATGACACTCATTTTGTTCACCACCACCTTCTTAGAAGAAAAGATAAGTAGTTGATGGAATAACTGCTCAGTGCAAACCACACTTCCAGGGAGGGAAGAGGAAGTGGATCAGAGCAGAAGGACTTGTATTCAAGTACTTTCCTGTGTTTGATACTAATAGTACTGTAGAATTGTTATTAGAGTTTTTACCTGAAATCTAGACATTCCACCTGATGCCTGTTTGGACCCCAACCTAGCCCAAATTTCAACAGTTCATATCTTTTTTTTTTTAAAGTGAAACTCCAGCCCTCACAGGAGCTGAGCTATGGTGCAAAATGGGGAGGCATTGTTTTGTGAAATTGTTGTGTAAGAAGTAGCTCAGCCCCTGAACTTGAAGGGAGAGCAAGCTGTGCAAATGATGGAGGGATGTATTGTGAGAGAAGAAGGGAGGGGATAGGAGGGAAGGGAGAGTGAGTGATTCAGGCAACGGAATTCAAGAAGCAAGGGAAATGTGCATCACAAAGATGCAAAATGAGGTGAAAGGGAATCAGAGGGAAGGGATAGAGAGAGTGTACAGCAGAGCGCAAGAAGCAACAGAGGCGTGCACCACAAGAGCAGAAGGTGAGGCAATGAACGAACTAGGAGGGAAGGAAGCAGTGTAAGTAACAGACTGAACAAAGGGAGAGGCACATTGCAAGGGCCTTAGATGAGGGAAGGGAGAAAGTAGGAAGGGAGACTGAGCAGTGCAAGCTTCAGAAGACAAAAAGCAAGAAAAGGGAGCATTGCAAGGGTGCAAATAGACAATGACTAGAAGCCAAAGAAGAGTGGAAGGAGGAAAGGAAGGTTATGGAGGGAAGGGAAGATGAGACATGCAGTGGGCAGGCTGCAGTGATCAAGAGTGTGGGTGTGAGGTGAAGGAAGGAAGCAGTGTGGGCAGCAAAGTGCAAGAAGCAAGGGAGGGATGCCTTGTGAGGGTGCAAGAGGAAGTGCGGGAAGGAGTAGAGAGTGAACAGAGTGAGTGGCAAAGTGCAAGTAGCTTTTAAGAGAGGTTTGCTGAAGGGTTATGGTTGCCCATGACCAAGCAGAGGTTCGAACTTGGGTCTCCAAAATTTACACAGGATACTGGTTTTCTCAAATCAGTGGTTACTGTTAAGAATGGTACCAAAGCTGAAATGTTGAAAAAGTGCAACAATTAATGTGCTGAATCGGGATAATTGGAATGTAAGTTAGAGCAATTGCATATTTAGAATTTGAGGAAGTGAAATACAGCAACCCTAAAGGTTATTACAGAACCTTTCAGTTCCCCTGCCTTGAATCAGGATATTCTAAACTTCATGGCTAGTTTGTAAAAGCCAGATGTTACTTTCTATCATTTCAGTTACCTCTGAAAATCTATCAAAATAGAATGAAAATGTGTAAAATGTTTCTTAAAAGTAGATGAATCAATGACGTGGAAGATTCTTAAAGGTCTGCCTGAGTACTTGCTTTCTGAATGACATGAAATTGTGAACACAGATGGGCCTCTACAAAGGGAGTTTCATAGGTGTGCCACCCCTAAGAAGATTGGCATATATATCCTGACAGATTTGTGAGAACACTCTCCTGGTTTTTTATGTCCCCTGAAGGTTTTCATAGAGGACAAGCTATCTTCTAAAGCAGGGATAGTCTTTAAGTAGATCTGAATCAACTGACAAATCCTTGGATGAGTTCTAGTAGATCAGCAAGGATTTCTCACTTCCATTCTTTTCATAGTACCAGTCGTCAAATGACCAAACCCAGCTCACCTCCTAAAATTAAACAACTGAATTAAAAAAAAAAAATTGGTAGGAGGGAAACCATATATGGATTTTGTGCAGAAGGACAGTAAGCCCTATTAAACCCTGATACTGAAAGCTAGCATCTCACAATACTCCTCAGACCCAGAATTCTTTAATTTATTTGCACCTGGATTTGGTTGAATGGTTTTGGGATTCTAGTAAACATCAGAGTACATTCCACAAGCTTGAAATATGCCCATATACACCAGAGGTCCAGAGAACCAGAAGTCTGTGTAACCAACAGGATTATAGCCAATAAGTTACCATACTTTGTTCCAAACATGAAATGGAGGGAAAGAACATCCGCATGAAGTGGGGAGGTGGAAATATCTAAACCCATAGGGTGCTCCCAATAATCCATCCTTGGTTACTGGAAGCATTATATCTTTAACATGACCTAATTTCCTTCCCTCTACAGGTTAAAACCTTTGCCCTTATTTTATCAGAGATGGTCCACATACTCAGCTGTTGCCTTTTTGCCCTATTCAATGCAAGTTTTACAGCAGAATCATAGATGTCAATTGAAGAGCAAGTACCACTGAGTTCATTCAGACAGATCTGCTGGTAAATGGATGTAGGATTGCTTCTTAAATGATTTTTGTGGAGTTTCTCATTTTTTACAATTTCTCATGGTTATATGGTATACACTATCCCTCTTTCACCTTGCGAAAATAGCTTTGCCTTAATTCAAGTGGGTGAACGCCTCCATGATTTGTTTTCATCAAGCTGTTTTAAAAGTTTGATTATCTCTCTAAACGGAATAATTATGTTGGGAAATGACTTTATCGATTAAGGTTATTTAGAAGATGTAACTTCATTCCTACATCTGCATATAACTAGATCAAAGGTTAAAAGCATCTGTAATTAAAAGTATTGTATTCACATTAAAGAGATGCAGTCATTTTAAAAATCATATGGCTATTAAATTTTCTTTACCTCCTATCATTGCACTGCAATACCTATAGGGTACTTGGATTTCAAAGTGCATAAGAGTTCAAAAGACAGGGAAATGTTTCTTTTTAGCTTAGCTTTGCATTTGGCTGGAATCGAACAGGTTCTTTGTAGATAGCAAACTATGAATTTCTGATGGTTGGTAACTTTGACCTAGACTTTCCAGTGGAAATAAAACTATGACATTATTATTCAGTCCAGAAGCAGCCATGGTGCATAAGGCTGCAATCCCAAATAGCCATATTAGAGAGTAAATCTCATTGAACTCAGTAGAATTGACTTCAAACAAAGCCTACAAAGCATTAGAGAGTATGGCATTTAAACGTTCATGGATCAGATTTGATCCATTTCACACATTCTTTGCATTCCCGCTAATTTGGAGGTACACATTGTATGTTACACGTGAAGCCCCTCAGATGCATGCTGCTGCTGCTGCTGCTGCTGCTGCTGCTGCTGCTGCTTCTTCTTCTTCTTCTTCTTCTTCTTCTTCTTCTTCTTCTTCTTCTTCTTCTTCTTCTTCTTCTTAATTTCCCGCCTCTCCCCATGGATCGAGGCGGTACTACAACAGTACATCAAATACATTAAAAGCAATTAAAACATAACCCATCCTCCCCACCCACCAACCCATCTAACCCCCCCTAAAACACATTAACTATTAAGAACAAGAGGACAGTTGGTGGGAGGCGGCGGAGCACTAGTCTTGGAAGGCCTGTCAGAAGAGAACAGTCTTGACTGCTTTTTTAAAGCAGTCAAGACTGGTAATATGCCAGGTCTCTTCCGGCAGGCCACTCCATAATTTGGGAGCGATGAAGAGAAGGTCCTCTGGGTAACTGCAGCCAACCTAGTTCTGACTGGCTGCAGTAAATTCCTCCCAGAGGACCTTAGTGTGCGGGGCGGGTTATATGGGAGAAGGCGATCCCACAGGTAGGCTGGCCCCAAGCCATGAAGGGCTTTAAAGGTAAGAACCAACACCTTGTACTGTGCCTGGAAACTAATAGGCAGCCAATGTAAAGACTTCAGAATTGGTGTTATATGGTCAGTTTTAGGTCTATCAGTGACCAGCCTGGCTGCCATATTCTGAACTAATTGAAATTTCCGGACTAAGCACATGGGTAGCCCTACGTAGAGTGCATTGCAGAAGTCAAGCCGTGAAGTTACCAGCGCATGCACCACTGTTTTTAGGTGTTCCAGCTCCAGGAAGGGGCGCAGCTAGCATATCAGCTGGAGCTGATAGCAGGCACTTCTGGTGTGGATGCTGTGTGGATCCCATCTTCCCTCCAGTCCTCAGTTACCCTGATCCCACTGATTAGCATTTCTCCATTTGGGCTGCTACTGGAAGCACCAAAGCAGCAAGCCTGGGGTGGGGGGGGGTGGGGGGTGGTCTCTGAGGCAGTCACCTCTTCATCCCCATAGTGATCCCAAAGCAGCTGGCATCACTGTTCCGTATCATTACAGCAAAACATCGATGCTGGTGGGGATCTTCCACTCCCGCTTGACACACAGAAGCAGCAATGCTCATCTCCCTGACTGCTGCAGGATGAATGAGATTAAAGCCACCCTGACTACTCCGTAGTGTGTGTGTGCACACATAATTCCTCTCCTTCAACTCCTTGGAGATCTCAGGCATTGGAGATAAACTATAGGGCTAAAATGATTTGTAGCCTTCCCCCAACTCTGATGCAATTAACAATGGGTGGAACAAAATAAATAGTAGAATTCAGATAATATACTATATCAGGGTGGGCAAATTTTAGGCTTAAAAGCAGAAGTGTCATGTTGGAAAGGACTACAAAGCTCGCCTTGTTGATATACACATCCAGTATTAGCAGTCTGCTGATGACACTCAGCTACAAAACTCCTAGAGACTCCTCCTCCCAGCAACTTTATGTATATACTAGAGTATTTACCCAGTGTTGCCTGGGATTTGTTTTCCTCCTAAGAACTCACCAAACTGTCTTCTCCAGTATCTGTAGCTTTTCCCCATATTTCCCAATGTAATCTGTACTACGTACACAGTTTGGGTTCCTGAAAAAATGTACTGTCCTCCTTCTTGCTGCTAGGCCTCAGTCCATAGCAACCAGCCTATTCCAGTACCTGTAACTTATCCCCATATTCCCCAATCCAATCTGTATTCAGTGTTGCTAGCATACAGAGGTTGAGTTCCTGAGGGAATGTGCTATCCTCCTCCTTGCTTCTAGGCCTCGTCTCCATAGCAACTGGCCTGTTCCAGCACCTGTAACTTATCCACATATTCTCCAATCCAATCTGTATTCAGAGTTGTTAACACATAGAGGGTTCGGTTTCTGAGGGAATACACTGCCCTTCATCTTGCTGTTAGGCCTCATCTCCATAGCAACCAGCCTGAAGCCCAAGAGCTCTTGGCTGAGAATTCTAAAGGCCCCTCCCTAAATTGCCAACCCCACGATTCCATAGAATCTTCACAGCCAGCCAATCATGTGAGGTTTTCTCGCCTCACACAGCCAATCGTATGAGGTCTTTGCCTGCCTGGTGCAGACAAACAGGCAAACTCACAGACAGACTTTGACTTTTATATAGTAGACTAAGCAGATGGAAGGCAGGCATTTCACAGGTTCATAGCCATGGAGCTGAACAGGAATCCCCCAGTTGTACTGTCTGGAACTGGCCCAGTAGATAGGAGCAAAATCATACTAACACAGTGGCTCACTCCTACTCCTGCCTTGCAGAGCCATGACAGAAAAGTATCATAGTCACTGATATTAAAAGCACTGAGAGATCTGGGTAGTTCAATAGAGTAGCAGTTCCCTTGACCTTCTGCCAGAGTAGGGAGTCGTTTGGGGAACCTAAGGGTGTTTCAGTATCGTATCATGGCATTAAATCAGATTGAAATGATTCCAGAATATCTGTTTCCTCCAAAAACAGCTTCAGGTTGTGAAACCACCATACACTTGAGTATCTTGCCCCAAAAGGGAATATTAGTGATTTGACAGCAGTTTTCACATACCTCTGGTCCAAGGAGGTCACTTTCAGCAGAATCCATACTATGGCTCTTTCAAAGAAGCAGGCATTTCCTCTTGCCCGAGTGAAGCATTTACTGCTTCCTGGATCCACTTACTCAATCAGTTCACTTCTAATAGAGCCTTTCAGCCAAGAGGGGAAACAGGAAAGTTTGTCCCGGGATGGCACAGAGTGATTCAGACATTGTATCCACACCATCAAGCTGCAACAAGTGGAACTGATCTCAGAAAACATACATTAAACACTTCCCCAGACTCTGTGTCATCAAGTTTTGAGCTAAAGCAAATGACTAGTACATCAAAGTACCTAACTGTAGGCTTGTAAATCTGGGAGCCTAGAAGTGCATTAGATTTAGATGAAGACTCCTCTATCCTTTTTACACTTGCTGCTGCCAAGCCAGGTGTCACTATTTGTACACCTGATTTTTTTTCCTACATAAATGTAGAACTTTACATTTATGCATGTATTTACTCATGAAATGTAGTTGTTGTTGTTTTGGCCCAGTTCTCCAATCTGTTATGAGCAATTCAAATTCTGATTATATCATCTGAGATAGTAGATACATTCCCAGTCCGTTGTCATTTACAAATTTGATGACATCCAATCTGGTGTCATTTGCAAATACTCCTGCATCCAAGTCATTTATAAAGATGTTGAACAACACTGGGCCTTTCAGAGAACCCTAAAGCACCACACTTGTAACTGTTCTCCAGAATAATGGTAAATCATTGGTGACCCATCTGTGTCAATCGTTTACATATTCATCTAACAGTAGCATTTTCTAAACCATATTTTAGAACCTTGTCAACAAGAATACCAAGGAGGACCTTGCTGAACTCAAGATCTACCACACCCACAGTATTACCTTCCTTCATCTAGGGCCATTTCTGCACTGCACTGTTATAGTGCTATTATTCTACTTTCAACATCCTGTGGAATTCTGGGGATTGTAGTTTACTGAGGCCAAAGAACTCTCTGGCTGAGAATTCTGAATGCCTCTCCCTAAACTGCAAATCCCAGGATTCCATAGGATAATGGAAGTGGAATAATAGCACTACAACAGAATAGTGAGGAAATGGCCAAAATCTTAAATCTCTCTGTGTATAAAACAGTAAGATGGTATGGCTTGTTTTTGAAAAACTCATCTTGGCTCTTAATAATCACCTCATTTTTTTATAAGTGCTCACAGACTGACTGTTAAACTACCATAGTGGTCCAGATTTTTTTAAAAAAAGGTCGGTAAATGCAGTACTCCTTGCATGTGACACAACATGATTGACAATAAATATTATATTCAGTGGGCCCTCGGTAACCATTAAGACTTGGTTCCAAGGCCTGCCTTCCATGTATAGCAGAATTCATGGATGCTCAAATCCCATTATGTACAATGGTGTAGTAATATGGCATCCCGCATATAAAAAGGGGAATATGAAAGTTTGTTTTTTGTTTTGTTTTGAATATTTTCAAGCTGTGGTTGCTTGAATCCATGGATACAGACTCTCCAGATATGGAGGACCAAATTAAATATATTATACTGAAATCCAAACAATTAGACTTGTTGAAAGTTACCTTCTTTCTCTCATATCCACAGTATGAACTCTGCACATTACCCACCCCTTTTCCCAACACACATAACCCCAAATCTCAGCTGCCTCATAGCAAAACACTCTTGTGTTTTAAACCAATCATAACTTCTCAGAATATTCTACTTTACAGGGTTGTTCTTAAAATAAAAATAAAATAAAAATGGGATGGCAAAAAATAATGTGCAATACTTTTAGCTCCGGAAGATAAATGGAATGAATTTGTTAAGAAGATTGGGGGAAATTATTGTCATAAATAAATACATGAATTTCAAAGGCTTTTTAGAATGTCTCCGGCTCCAATCTGATACACATTTACCTAAGATTAAGCCCCATTGTTACTTCTTAGCAGTTATGTGTGTGATTGCATTAATACAAATGATGTATTACTATGCAGAAAAAAGCCCTTCATGAAGCTGAAGGAGTTTGAGGTACAGGTAGTATTCACATCAGTTTTTCCCATGAAGATGGTGTAGATGGGTAGTAAGCAGTAAGGCAGGCTTTAAATTGAATCCTTGGGAAACTGGAAAAGATAGCTCAAACATCAGCCCAAAGGCAAGCTCTACAGAAGAAGCTGAGAAAGGTAATGGGAATCACAGTAAAACTGATGGTAAATTAATAGATAAGAACAATAAAGCTTCAGATAAAGCAACACAGAGAGTTTGGGAGGTAAACAAGGTGAGTTTGAAGTCCTAGGACAGGAAGGTAAATATGACTTTATAGGCATAATGGAGACCTGGTGGGATGACTCTCATGATTGAAATATTACAATTGAAGGATATAACCTATTCAAAAAGAATACATGTGGCAGATAAGGAGGGGAAGTAGCATTATCTGCCAAAGACAAATTCAGTTATACAGAAATCCATGAGAGTGATCAGAGTAGACCAGCTGAGAGCATTTGGGTAAAAGTAAATGGAGAAAGAAATAAAAGCAACATTGTAATAGAAGTTTACTATATGCCATCAAACCAGAAAGAAGCTAAATTTCCCATATTAATTCGAAATAATCAGCAAAACTTTTGTCCATACACATCTACTCAAAAAATAAAAGAACAGTTAAATAGAGGCATCTAGAATGTATAACTACAGTTCAATATAGACATTTCTTTGAATAAAACATATTAAGATTTTCTAAAAATTACACTATTAATGTCAGCAGGGGGCATCACTTCACTGCAAACCTGGACTGTAGCGAGTTTAAAACCACATTCTAAACTGATGCTTTTCTTTTTCTTTCTGCTCTTTTTTCCCCCCAAAGCCCACTTGAGTTTCATATGGATACAGAAGTTCACACTAGGAGTTCACAATGTTGAACTGAGTAATAAATCAGAGAATCAGATTAAATTCATACAACCAAACCTATAAGGTCAGGAATATATTAAATAAATGTTAAAGATAAAGTCAATATTCTAATCATAAAAGTAAATCATTTGTTATCTGCTTAGCCAATTGCTTCATGTGGTTGAGGTACATATAATTGTATAAAAATATACAATTTTTACCCTTTCCCAGCATTTGCTGGGAATGTTTCAGTATTCTGTTTACTAATGAGATAATGTGACAAAAGTAACTGCTGGATGTGTGAAAGGGAGGGGGGAGTTGTTTACAGTTGCATAGGGATGGGAGGCGGAGAGACACTTCACCCCGGGCAGCAATGTTTTGGGGGCATCCGGGTCCATAGTGACGCCCATGAGTGTCCTGGCCACGCCCACATGCACTGCAGCCACACCCCTATGCACAGTGGTCACACCCTTCGTGCCATAGCCCCCCTCCCGCCTCCCCTCTCCACACTTCAAGCTCTGCCACTGCAGGGTCAAACATCCCTGGGTGCTTGCAATCTGCTTTGACCCTACTGCAACATTAATCCAGTTATACCTGCATAGCTCCACCTCTCAAATATGTTAAGGCTGTTATAAAGTTAATTGTTTGAGCCAATGACATAGCCAGCTTTCTCTATCACCACCCAAAACCTATGTTTGTTTACCAGCCAGATGAATATGAAGAGGCTGGACAACTTTGTGCATGGGGCAGCTGATTCAATTAGGAGCATGATTCCACAATTCATTTGTGGTTTAACTTGCATAAGTTCAATCCCCAAATCTAAACTGAGATTCAAGAATCTGGATCATCAGTCCCTTTTGCATTCAGAGACCAAAAAAAAAAACAGTTTTAAAAATCAAACTCTGGAGACATGATAGACCTAAAGTAAGGGGGCATTCTGATTCAATTTCAGTCACAGTTCCCAGGGTGGGGGAATACTCGGATCCTGTATAATTTGTTGTTTACAAAAACAAAGACAGTATTTAAAGGCTCCTGTTAATCTGGAAATTGTTGTTGGCTTAGTAATTCATTTCACAGTGCTTTTGCCTAGGTACCGTGTCCCTAGAGCATCCCACAGCTAAATCTGTGAAACTTTAACCAAGATAATGGTACCTATAATGTCAACATACTTGAAAATGATGCTTTTTTGCTACAATCTACTGACATATCAGTGCATTTATTGCATAAGAAAGTAGAAAGGGAATGAGATAATGCTTTATTTATTCAATAGTCCACCTGCTGAGATCCCCTTAATGAATCCCTCTCTTCCTCCTTCAGGCATTTTGTGACCTGGGCTTATAACTTCCGTTATGGCACTGTAGGTGAGGACCCCCAGATATCACTTTGATATCAAGAAATTCGGCCTTAGCTGGACGGTTTTCAGTCACCTCACTCCACATGTTTGCGAGGTTCTCCGGACAAGCACGGACAGAGTGCGGCCGCTAATGGTTTTCACATTCCAGACTCTATTGAGGCCATCAACCCCAGCCTCGCTCGTAGCTTCAGGGAACTTCCACTTGCAAACTTCACAATAGTGGCACGGCTCTCAGCAGAGCCAGTCCGGTAAACAAGACATTTACATACTGCCCAAACTATTGTCATCAAGCGTTAAGTTCATCATGTTAAATTTGACTTTTGCCAAATCCTTGGTCTAGCGCTAAAACTTTTTTGGGTTCTCACCGAGCTTGCCATAGCTGGTAGGCACAAACTCCCCTATAAAAACCCCTCATTTTCAAACGGTCGTTGGACTACTTTGGACTGCCATCCCACCTTGCTGCTGGTCATCTAAGGGAACTCCCCTCAGCCAGCCACGCTGAGCTTTCCTCTTCAGAACCCCATCTTTTCCCTCCAGGACAACGAGACCAGGTGTCATATTACCCATCCCTACACTCTCCAATTCTGCTTTCCAGTTAGTTAGTGTGTGTGTGTTGTTTATTTTCTGTTTGTTTTTCAATAAAACTGTTATTTTTGGTTACTTTTAAACTCGCGTGCCCGTTCCCTAACCTGAAGCTGTAGACATTGGGTTTAAAGATCCTTGCAAAGTTACCCTGCCTCTCGTTAGCCGAGAGAGTGCTCCAGCTAATTTTCCCCAATTGGTATTTTATATTTGGTAACCTGGACACCCCTCCCGGGACCCCTCAAACACACAGGGTAACAGGCTGGTGTTGGGAATTTTCTTCTTATGGCCCTGTACTCTCTAAATCCCATCTCTTCCACAGTCGCCTGCCTAAGCCACTTGCCAGAAGAAGCAGGGAAGACTGAGACTTGTTTCTGTCATCAGCCTTTGTTCCTGGCCTATTTGCTTGAGGATTTGGCTGAAGCAGTTGCATAGTCCTTCTTCAAAGCTTATTCCTGACTTTGTGACATTTAGCTTAATCCTAATTAAATTATTATTGTATTGTGAGTGATGAGTTAAGGAATTCTCATTGCAGTCCATGTTCCAAGACAAGTTTAATATGAAGCAGACTGAGGCAGCCACCTTAGGCAAAGCATCCAAATGTCTTGTTCTTGTTGTGTCTGTCCTTACACCATTTCAGTATTGTACAAAGTCGTGGTTATATTTCCTTTCCTTTTGAAGATTATTTTTTACATTAATGGTATACCACTTGCAAAGGAAAACAGTCTGAAGAGATTTCTAAATGAGCTGAGAGAAAGGATGGAAAACTTTTCAAGGTAATTCAGAATTATAATATTTCACAGCAGAATTAAATGTTTTTCCTATCTAGCCAAACCTGTGGCCCTGATCCAGAGAAAAGTCCTTGTACCTAATTACTTTTTGAAGATTGTTAGCGCATGAAGTAGTTAATTCTAACTGACAAGTTCAATTGATTTCATCGGGGTTTAGGTATAGCTAACTTTCTTTGGATTCAAGCCTAAGTGACTCTTTCCTTCTAACATTAAAAATCGTGTTTGCCTTTATATAGAAAAGAACACATTGTTTTTCCTGTTTACAAGGTAGATTGACAATAGGCAGCCATGAACTTCATGTTATATAAAATGTGACACACATACAAAAAATGTTTCTTAGAAAAAAATGGCAGATCAGTTGATCATCTGCTTCCATAGATCTCTAATAATTTCTTGTGATAAAATGGATATTGATCTTAAATAAAATTTCTTCTAATCTCTAAAGTAGAATTATCAGTTCATTTAGTAAAAGCTTTTGAATTTGTCTGAAACTTTATTAAAGAGTTGTAAAGGAAGACTGCAAGAATATAATTTGTCAATTCTTCCTGTGAAAACAAAGTTTACAATAAACTGTTATCTATAGTAATAAAAGTGTGTGTATGTCCTGGATGTAGCTACAAAACTGTGCAATCTTGATATCTGAAACTTGGTATGCATACTAAGGCAACCATGAAGTATGCATCATGAGGTTATCTTGCTTTTCAAATTAATTAATTGCTTTTAATTAATTAAAAACTGCTGGTAGCCTCCAATACTACACCAATCTCCTCAGAGGAAAGACAACCTTTGAAGAGTAGCTATGTAACCCAGTTGCTTGGTGAATCTTGCCTGGTTTGATCTTCTCTCTGTGTGTGTCTCTTTCTCTCCCTCGTTCTGTATATGTGTGTGTCCATCAGCAAAGTTACTTTTTGGAGTACAGCTCTCAGTAGGCATGTCTGTTGGACTATTTTGCACAACATAGTCCAGAGAAGTAGCTATTTCAAATTGTGATATGGCTGCCTGGATCTGCGAAAATGAAATGTGATTGCTCTAGAAAACAGAAAGAGAGAAAGAAAGAAAGAAGGAAGGAGGGAAGGAAGGAAGGAAGGAAGGAAGGAAGGAAATTCCTTGTGCCTGGCAAGAGTGGGAATAAAAGGAATCAGGGGAGCACAAAACAGCTTGGGTTGAGGGTTTCACACTCCAGCATTACATGCAAAGAACCTCTCTTGGAAACCTCATGTTAGCAGGGATGCTCTCAAAGCACATGCAGGAACTTTTAAATGTTCTGAGCACACATGCCTGTAAGGAATCTTGTGACCCTGGCAGTAGAGCATATTAGGCAAATCAATAAACCATATTAATACAGAATTATGTAAAAGGAGGATTTTATTGGACATGGAAGGATCAAAGTATATGTACATAATAGTTGCACTGGGGAATATCAAATACTGTAGTAGAGCTTCACAGTAAACAGCATATGCAAAATACAAATTCAAATTGCCTAACAGAGCACAGTTGTTTTTGGATGGCAAAATACTAACACAAATGTTCAGACTCACAAGGCTGTTAGGATTTGGGTTATGCAACCTGAAATTTAGGAGGTACTAAGAAGAGGAGGAAATGAGAGGACAAAAGAGATTCAAATAAGTACTGTCCTAAATACACCAGAAAAAGAAGTGGACATATTTGGGAAAAAGAAGTGGACATATTCAGGGAAAGTACTCCCAGAAAGATAGGTTTTAGGAGTGCAAAAAGTTTCCTTTCCTGGACCTCATTGGACTTGCTGGGCAAGTAGCAGGAGGGCAATGAATTCCTGGCTCGAACAGTGCAAAGAAGAAGACAAACAAAGAAGAAGACAGGCCTAAAGACTTTGAGGAAGAGAATAAGCTAACCAGATTCTCTAACCAAAATTCCTGACTTCTAGGAGGTCTGAAAGAGTAATTTCAGCTTAGGAAGAAAAAGCCTGGGCTAGGCAATGATTTCAACAAAAGGCCTCCAGAAGGAAGAGGCGGACAGGGATCTTCTCAGAGTTCTTGTGTTACCCTGACTTCTGGGGGTTCTCTGGGGGACACCTTGATTCGCTCCAAAAATGCAAAGACTGGGGGAAATTAGCAGAGCACTGGCTATAGCAGAACAAGGGGCAGGGTAACCCAGACAGACCTTCAACCCAATTTTTACAAGGTCAGGCCAAGCAAAAGCCAGCCAATTATATCAATGAATGAATTTTATTAACAAATATGTTCTCACGCACAACCACTGTCACTTACTCATGCACAGGACCTATCAAGAAGGGAAAGAGGTGAAAAATTATAGGGGATTAAGCGGAGAGGATGTAAAGGCGCTGATACCGCACTTATCCAGAAGCCTTCAGTCCAGGAAGCGGTGAGAAAGAAGGAGCTCAGCAAAGAGAAGCAGCTGAGAGGAGCACTCGATTAACAGAGTGCCAGTCTGCTAGTGTAGCAGGGAGTTCTCTGAAGAGGGTCTTGAAAACGGGACTACTTATAGGACAGAACGTACCTCAGGGGCAGGCCTTTTCCCAGGAAGAACAATGGCCAAAATAGAAGAAAAATACCACACAATAGCAACCTGATGGCTTGCATGATTGGTTCATGTAAATGGACTTCGCCCTTGTAGGGTTCATCGAAGTAAGTGTTACTCAATGAGGTAAACCTGGTAATCCCCTCAAGTTGGCTTTGTGGCTGAGGACCCTTTGTCTGTGTGGACGTGCCTTGCCTGAGGTCTCCTTGGGAAACGTGACTGGAGATTTTCCTGGCCTTGACCTATATCCCGTCACCTGACCTATTTGTCTACACACCCACCTGGGCAACCTCTCTGGTATATATTTTTGATATTAATTTTATATCCTTCTGGGACAGGGTCTGCCAAGTGGGTAACACTTGGTTGTTGCTTCAGGTAAGATCCATCGCCAGAACAAACTGCCTTTAAATGTGGGATCTTTTAAAAGCTCTCAGATGGGAAAATAAGTTTAAGTTCAGGAAGTTCCTCTAAAATGAAAAGGTTCTTTCATAAAAAGGAGGGGATGCATCCATCTGGGCTTCCAGAGATCTACTACCTAGTACTTTGTTGAACAAAAACTAATAATGTCTTGGACAAGCAACCATGTAAGAAAGACATTGCAGAAATGTGAGCTGATCAACTTGCCCCAAAGGTGATTCTATCTATCAGTGTAATTTCTTGTCTATGATGTCTTGTTTGCCAGCTACATGATGTTACACCAGAAGAGTGTTCAATATTTCAATAATTATTATTCATGGTGGCAGATCATGGAACTGCATTCTTTCAAAAATGTGTGTTGGCTATAGCATTTCACTGGAGGCCTTTGTATCTCCTGAAAATCTCTGGAAGTGTGAAAGTCCCTCAAGAATAGTGGGAGGGGGTGCAAGGAGATTCAGGAGTAGCAGCAGGTCAGGAGGCATAAGTTTCCTGCTCTTTCTTCTAATGGTAGCCAGTGGCAGTTGGTGGCTTCTATGTCAGTGGGATGGTGAATCCACTCTGAGGTTTAATCCAGACTTGACAGGACCCATCTGAGTTTTGGAATGATTTGGGGAATAAGATTCAGCAACAGCTTGGATAGCTCTTTAAAATGTCAGACTAAAACCCAGAATGGGTTTACTGCTCCACTGATGCAGAAGCCACCGGCTGCCACTAACAATAGCATTTCCTAGATTCGGTCTTTTCTATGAAGATATATATGGTTTCCACTGGAGAAGGGCCAGTTCGGAACAACAATAATATATTTTGGAGAGGAATGGTGATGGTGTGTCAGCATGGCGTGGTGGTTTGAGTGGACTCCAGAAGACCAGAGTCTGAACCCCTGCTTGGCCATGGAAACCCATTGGATGATCTTGGGCAAGTCAATCCTCAGAAAAAGTCAATGGAAAACGCTCCTCTGAATAAATTTTGCCAAGAAGACTTCATGGTAGGATGTCCTTAAGGTCACCATAAGTCAGAAAAAACTTGAAGGCACACAACAACAAGGGAGCGTTAATATGAAGGATGTTACTATTTCAGAAATCTGTTATGAGGAAAAATTAGTCTTTCAACCCAGAAATGTGTATCTTTCCTGCCTCAGATAGAGGGAGGGAGGGAGAGAGGGAGGGAGGGATACATATGGAAATTCTGTTACTGTTTAGATACTCAGGAGAGGCCAGTAGCAGAGGGGGAAGAAAGAGTTATACACTAAAGCTTTTGACAGCTTCTTTCCATATGTTCTCCATCAGGAAGGCACTTGCCCTAGGATGGGAATTGTGCAAGAGAGCAACATAAAAGTACTACAGTGAATGACTCCTCTAAAAGCTGGGCATCACTTCTTAATTATAACTACTACCATACCATGCTGTACACAGCTGGTTTTGTTTGATTTTGGAAACTAAGCAGCGTCAAACCTGGCTAGTATTTGGATGCATGACCACCAGGGAATAAGAGTCTCCATGAAAGGCTAGTAAACAATGCAGCCTAATACCTTGAATTGCTATTGCCAATCACAATTCATAATACTGGGCTAGGCAGGCCAAATATGAGGCAGCTTCCCATGTACCTATGAACAAAGAAAGTTCTATCAGGAAATTGTAATTAGTACTTTTTTAGTTCAAACTACACATAAACAATATAAATTTACTGCCCAATGACTTGGCAAGGTTATTTATACAGAAGAATGTCATTTCTGATAAACATTTTTTTTAAAAAAAATCCATTCCATATTTTTTTTAAAAAATCCTCTTTATTCTGGGACCCAGGATTTGAAACATATATTCATTTTAATTACTGATAGAGGGAAAGAAATAGCATCTTTAACTATACCTTTATATTCTTGTGAAATAGACACTAAATGACTGGCCAGTCAGTCAGACTTTAAAGGGTTTTGGAAATATTCTTAGACCCAGCACTTTGCAGCAGAGCATTTGATATGAGCCCAAGTAGGGCAGCTCACTCTTTCCTTGAATGAAATTGACTTCCTTCGTCTCCTCCTCCTTCTCCTATTCTTCTTCTGCTTCTGCTTCTTCTCCCTTCTTCCTCTTCTGTTTGTTTTTGTTTTGTTTTGTTTATTTTTTTGTTCAAGCTAATCTAGTGCTCCTATGCTGTGGCAACAAATGTAAATTAATTTTGATTATTACTTTTTAAGTCTTTTTTGAGTTTCTCCTGTTGGGCTGCCAAACTAACAAACTGGTTTTTCAAAGCACCTAATATATTTAAAAAGGAAGGTTTAAATGGTTTCTTTGCCACTGTTGCCCACAACACTTAACAGAATTACACCAAGGTGCATCATTTTGAGGGAGAAATTAAAGGAAAACAAAGTATTTTGGCACACTCAGATGGGGATATGCCTAGTGGGAAGGGGGAATTGGGTAGAAAATTTGCCCCATGCCTGCACAGTTGCCCACTAGTTTTCTAACTGAAGCCTAAAACAGTAATTCTAAAACATTTGCTTTATTTCCGTTTCCATCCATGTAAGATCAAGCTCCTGTAACAGGTGGTCTCCAGGCAACAGTCCTCCCTCACCTGTCATGCAGCTTTTTGTGAACTAAACATCTGACTTGCTCATATTAACATCTCAACACATGATGCCCCAAATCCTGTGAGTGACATACACAAGTTTAGGTCACCTTCTGTTTGTGTATGTATTTTTGATTGAAGTTTATTGTTGTTGTAGAGGTTGGTAATCTCCTATTCCTTCCACAGTGTCGAAAGCCTCCCTCTGAACTCACTGTTTTACTATGATACTATCCCTATGGCATTCCATTGCTGGTGGACAGTAAGAGAGAAGCTCATTGGCTATGTTCCCAGAGCCAGATGCAGACTGATGACATCATCATCTGATGCTGAAACCACTGGATTTTGTGGAAGGATAACCATGGGCTATTGGGCCAGATTTTTCTCTGGTCTCCCTACTCTCCACTAGCAATAGAATGGCCATAGGGAAGCTCTATCACAGTGAGAAGATGAGTCCTTAGGACAGTGGAGTTCCACATGAAGAACTCTTACACTGTGCTCAGCAATCAGCCAATGAGTGTTTACATATGAATAGGAAAGCAGAGAGCCAACTGACCAACCATGAGCTTTTCCAAACTATGAACAAGTTACAGAAAAGGGCAACCAAAATTATCAAGAGGTTGGACAAACTCCCCTGTGAGGAAAGACCACAATGTTTAAGACTGTTCAGTTCAGTAAAAGGTGAGTAAGACGAAATATGAAAAAGCTGTACTGTATTATGCAATGTGTGTAGGAAATACATAGGAAGTTTTCCCCTCTCCTTCATTATACTAAGACCATTTCCGCACAAGACGAGAGGAGCAGTTCACCACGTGTCAAGAGCAGTGTTTTATACCCTGATTCAGAAACTGTGCGGTCTGCAACACGATCTCCCCAATTTAGATCGTAGAATCATAGAATCATAGAAATGTAGAGTGGGAAGAGACCACAGGGGCCATCCAGTCCAACCCCCTGCCATGCAGGACCACCCTCAAAGCACTCCCGACAGATGACCATCAAGCCTCTGCTTAAAAACCTCCAAGGAAGGAGACTCCACTACACTCCGAGGCAGTACATTCCACTGCCGGACAGCCCTGACTGTCAGGAAGTTCTTCCTGAGGTTCAGGTGGAATCTCCTTTCCTGAAGCTTGAATCCATTGCTCCTTGTCCTGGTCTCTGGAGGAGCAGAAAACAAGCCCCCTCCTTCTACATGGCATCCCTTCATATATTTAAACATTGCTATCATGTCCCCTCTTAACCTTCTCTTCTGCAGACTAAACATACCCAGCTTTCTAAGTCTATCCTCATAGGGCATGGCTTCCAGGCCTCTCACCATTTTGGTTGCCCTCCTCTGGACTTGCTCCAGCTTGTCAATATTCCTCTTGAATTGGGGTGCCCAGAACTGGACACAATATTCAAGATGGGGTCTAACCAAAGCAGAGTAGAGTGGTACCAGTACCTCCCTTGATCTAGACACCATACTCCTATTGATGCAGCCGAGAATTGCATTGGCTTTCTTGGCTGCCGCATCACACTGCTGACTCATGTTCAGCTTGTGGTCTATGAAGACTCCTAGATCCCTTTCACACATACTGCTATAGAGCCACGTGTTCCCCATCCTATATTTCTGTATTTGTACTACCATGGAGAAAAGCAGTTGCTGCATCTGCAACAGCAAGTCCCTGGCCACTCCCATTCCCCTCCCATACCCTGCCCCATCATCACTGATTAGTCTGTTGTTGGGTTTAAAAACAAACAAACAAACATTTTAAATACATTTCTGTGTTGCTACATTTGTGTGTACATATGTATGTACATTGATACATGGAAAAAAACACATCTTAATGGTCCATTACCAAATCCACTCTCTTCCCACTGTCTGCTTAATGCATGAATACATTAATGACGGCAGCCTGTCCTTTGATAGGCAGAGAGAGATAGGGATTGAAATGACTGAAAGGACAGCCTGGGAATGCCCATAGCCAGCCACTTCTGCGCTGTGAATCAATGTTACACTTCTGCATGTAGGCAAAAAATGAAGCTGAACTGTTTTGGGAGATTTACATCGGAATTTTTCCAGTTTTCAGATACAGTGGTTCCTCGTCACAGGGAACCATGCGAGGAGCTGAAAATGTGCAGAAGCACTAGTAAAACTATGATGCTACAATGCTACAACGTGCAGACTGATGGCTAAAAATTCGAGGTGACTACAAAGTATTGACCTAGTGCAGAAATGGCCTAAAACACAAGCTCCCCCAATAGGTCTGACTGGTGGAAGATTCAGGAAAAATCTTTTAAACAAGTATTTCTTCGACACAACACATGGTTAGATCATGGCATTCACTGACAAAAGAAATAGTGACAGTTGGCAATTTGGGCAGCTTTAAAACAGAAATTGAATTAATTTATGGAGTGAGTAGTTATCTCTAGCTATTAGTTATGATGACTATTCAATTCTAGGTTCCTCTGCATATCAATTGCCAGAGAACACAGTGTTCTTGCACTCTTGTCTTGCTGGTGAGCTTCCCGTGGGCAACTAGTTGCCCACTGTGTGAACAGAATGCTGGATGACACAGGTTTTTTGTCTCATCTAGCAGGACTCTTCATGAGTTCATTTGTTCATAATCACCTTGCATGGAAAGTGAGACGGGCAGGTAAATTGGCCCCTTCAGCCTCCACTGTTTGATATGCTGGTTTCTCCTGAAGACTAATATGAATCCAACAGATTTGTTTTTACATGCTGTATTGGAAACTGTATTATGGAAAAAGCAGAAATGTGGACATGACACTCTGATCTTAAACACGCTAGGCTGGAGTCAATGGGAGTTAAACATATATCATTCTCTGCTGGCCTCCTGCCAACACATGGAAATAAATCTCATAGTTTTCAGTGAAACATCTTTCTGCATAACAGGCTGTAGTTTTTTTTTATAAACTGAAAATTTTGGCTGACCCTTTTACCACCTCCCTGAAAGAAATTCAGCTTGACTGATGAAACCAAAGGGAGCAAAATTCACAAAAGATGGAAATCTTCTTCTGTTAATCTCTGTGGACTTTAGCTAGAATAACTGCAAAGAAACTGGATACTAACTAATCTGCAGCTGAAAACTCTTGACATGTGATATGAGAAAACAAATGGGCAATGTAGCCTGTGAACACAGTTGTCTCTGAGGTAGGAGATTTCTCCTCTTCTTGCATTGTAGGGAGATAATTTTAAACACTGAAAACTGAATTATGAAATAGAGATGGGTCTGACAAGACCACTTTAAATGCACCCATTAATAGCTGTTCTTACAATATGTGTAAGAGGTCTCCATCCAGTGTACAACTGAGGGACTTTTAAAAGACAAAAGTATTCTTATTGATTGAATTATTTATCAAAATCTTTCCATTATCTTAACAATAAACACTAGGCAACCAATAAACACATTTTCAGTTACAGAATAAACTAAAAGCAACCAAACCAAATAAGAAAGCACATCATTCCTAGTATGATTCAGAAGCTATTCTGTTGGCCAATCCTGGCTAAACTCCATGAGGAAGAGAACCACTTTGCTCTCCCATGGTGGTCTGTTATGCAATCAGAGCACCACAATGAAAACAAGTCTCCTCTCCATCAGCTGTACTTCAAGTGTTAGGGAAAAGAGGAGAGGTTTCCTGAAAACTAAATTGATGGAGTGAATAAGTTGAAGGATATGAGCTTTTACTTCTTCTCAAAGAGCATGTTGCTTCAGGGCTTGGTTCATAAATGTATGTACATTACACAATTTCTCATCATTTATTGACTTAGTCAACATACATGCTATCAACATTGAATTCAGCCCTGGACCTGCATGGCAGACAAGGCTGTGGGGGAGGAGTCTGCCTTTGATGTATTCATGTGGATGAAGAGACCTGGTGAAATACGTCAAGCATGTGGTGCCACGACACAATGCGTAAGGGGGCAGGGGCAGAGGCTTTTTAAGTCCTTACCACTCCTGTTGCATCTTCTTTTGATCAATGACTTCAGCCCTCCCTCCTGCCCCCAGTACTGTGTGAGCATTGCTAGTCACTTTAGGGTCAAGTAGGAATTTCCTCCCATTTTTACCTGGGCCTTTTTTTCCCCCCCCCTTCACACTGTATCTGGAGCATTTTGACAATTCGCTATGGGTGGTGTCTTTAAATAGGCTGTAATGTGATGGTAGCAACACTTTGGTGAAGGACAAGGCTCTAGAACTGCGTCTTTAGGTTCTGGGAGCCAGGGGGTGGAGAAAAACTCCACCATTGGAGTGGACTTGGGGATTTTGCTCTCACTTTTAAGTCTTGCAACTTGAGGAGTGCCTCATGTCTGTCTTTCATGTTTGTCTGGGAGCAACCCAGTTATTGGATTGCCCTCAAGGCTCAGGTGTGTCATCCATGGCAAGGCTGAGAAGGTTGTCAAGGATGCCACCTGGCCTCAGCTGATCCCACACTAGGTTGCTTCCCACTCCTGCTGCTGCTTTCAGGTTCAACCCAGCTAAAATAGAATTTAGGTCAAATAAAATGGTCCTTGTTTAATCCAATTCTCTGTGTCTGGTCCCATTATTCCATAGTGGGGCATCCAAAATAATGTATCTGCAATGTTTGCTATATAACAGCTATTCAGCACATAGTGTTGTTTCCATCAAGCGATGTACATGCAGGAATATGTGGGCACATCTTATTTGCACACCTTGATGGTGGTTGACATAAATGGGTTTCTTATCTTACCATTAAATGTTTCCTTTTTCCCACTATGTTCCTGAGATGGTGAAGTAAGAATTTAGAAACTGATGGATCAGGGAGAAAACACATTATAACTCATATGGTGAGTTAAATGGTCAAATGGTTCTCACTAGAGACCCACAAGACACACACCCACAATATCAGATAGGTTCCCTACCCCCAGCCCACCCTGTCTACAATCTTCTAAGGATGCTTTTGGAAGGCTGCAGGAAGAAAAGTAAAGAATCATTGCGGGCTCACACAACAGCGGATATAATTCACTCTTTAAAAAAAAGTGCACAGAAAATCATATTCAGAATACACAGTAAAGCTAGAACTGTAAATGCATGGGAGGTTTCGTGACAACTGCATTGCTCTTTTATGTACACTTCCTTTCTTTCTATTGTGACTGTGCTGAAAAAGAGATCAATTGTCTGTTGAGTTCCAAATGTGGAGAAAATATGAGCTGAACTATGTATCTTCAGGGGCCCATATATCTGCTTTCAAGCCCACTCCAGAAAAGATTCAGTCCTACTGTTGTGAGACATGTACATTCCATATACAGTGGGGCATTCCATATACACTAGTGTCATATACACAAAGAGACAGCTCAGATTGTGTCACGAATCCCATTTTGTATAGCATGATACTAGCTTGCAAAGCTGAAATCTGCTTTCAGGTTCTATTACATATGTGAGCTAGATTCATATGCAGACAGTCAGTCACAAATTTATTATGCTTTCTATTTAATCAGATCCTAAGAATTTCTTGATTTGAATGAAATCTCATGATAAAATTATTCATACCTTCATTCATCACACAATTCCAGTTGGTGGTTTGTTTCATATTTTCATAGTAGGGTCCCAAATGAACATGAAGCCATGAGAAACAAAAATGCTCTCTACCCTCTAGTTATTTCTCTTTATGCTCATTCTACATTTTTGGTCTGTTTGTTTTTTTGTTTTTTTTTAAATGCTGATCTGCAAATCTTGCCTGCTATCTTGCACTTGCTGCTGATGCTCTCTGGATGTCAGAAATTGTTACTGACATTTCAATTTTGCTTTCTTTCTCCCCTCCTTTTTCTTTGACAGTATTATAGAGAAAATTTACATTTGAATAAAAAAAGCAAATAGCGCATGTCAGAGAAAGCATCAGGGAATGTCAAATTGTTTTTTTCTTTCAATTATGGCTCTATTTCAAATAGTGTAATGCAATTAAAGGATAATTACTTGAAGTGCAAAGCCAAGGTTATGATCAGAATTGGTTGCCCTTTCACTTTAAATTCTGTCTGTCTTTATAACATATTCCAGTGGGACAAGTTAAAGTGTTGGCAAATACAATACACACATTTGGAAGCATTCAGATATTTAGTTCTGGTTGAAGGGCCCGTTTAAAAAAAATCACTGGCTGAATTTTGAGTCACCTCTAGGTAAGCTTACTTCTCTTTGGCTTTTCCACTCTGATTAATAATGTGCTAAATTAGCTGGAGGACATGATATTAATTAACAGTATATTAGTCACATTTTATTGCCAGTCACATAACAAGCCTTGAAATAGGAGCCACACTAAGCCACTGACAGGTTATCTTCTGAATAATAAGCTGTGGTTCATCTTCCATTTGATGAAATGAGGCGCCAGCAAGAAAATAGACCAGTAGGAATGAGGGATGGGGAAGCCAGAACAAACAAGCAAAATGGACAAAAGTTTCCACAAAATTCCTGTGTCTCGTGTTACCCCACATTCATCAGTTGCATTTCTTATAATCAATGCAGGATTTGCCATGCAGCTAAATATGCTGTGGCTAAAACATGGGAAACAGTCCTTTATCACACCACAGAAGAGTAGACAACTTAAAAAATGTGTAGATTAACTTTCTGGCAGAGAATTCCAAGGACTGTACCACACTACAAATTCCAGGAATATCTTGGATGGAGTTAAAGTGGTATTCAATTGCTGTAACTGTATTCTAACTATTGTCTTCTGTACTCAAACACATTAGCGCTATGACAGCTACTGACAAAGCTGTATTACTATATAGTATAGATCTGAAAGGTGAAACCATCTGGGTATTGCCTACTAGTATTGCAGAGAAAGAGAGAGAGAGAGAGGGGAGAGAGAGAGAGTCTCTTAAAGGAGTATTTCTATGCTCTGCTTTCTGTGCTCAAGGTGTAAACCCCATATAGATGTAATTCATACAATGCTCAGATAAAGAGCAAACATCCCTCCACCAACGCTCTCCCCATCTGATCCTCCATTGTAGGGAATATTGCCAATAGTGCATTAGAGAGGAACAATGCTAGTGAAAGACAGAGAGAGATCTGAATATAACTGCTCTGCTTCAACAATATACCTTGAAAAAATTCCTAGGACATGTTCAACCACACATTCAGCCACTTATAAGAAAAGCTTAACAGAAGCAAGTCTTCTGTAATAGTAGAGCTTGGACTCACGCAAATCACTTTAAGAACCAATCATAATATCTCTCTGCCCATATAAATCACACTCATATAAATTATCTGTAAAAGAACAATATATCACCCAGTGCACATTCCTTCCACACACTTTGCATAGCATAGGGAAGATGTGGCCCTCCTGGTGGTTTTGGAGTCCATCTCCCATCATCCTTCACTATTTGCTATGCTACCTGGGACTGGTGGGCATTAGCTTATAGAGGGCTGCCCCTAGGCTCTTGAACACCTCTCCTAGGGAGATGGCCTCCTCCTCACTGTTTTCTGCCAGCAAGTGAAAATACTTCTGACAGCCTTTTGAGAACAAAGCTTTTGAAGAAAGGTCTTTGAAGAGGGTGCCGCAATGCTTTCATGGTATTGTTTTCAAATTGCTTTTATTATTTTTAATTGGATGTTTCAAATTGTTTTGAACATCTGAATAGTTTAATTCTATTTTGATTTCAGTCTTTTGTACGCTTTAACTCTATTGTATGTATTAGCCTATGTAAGCCACCCTAAATCCCAGGTTATTTCCACACACGACTGTTGTAGTGCTATTATTCCACATTCAACATCGTATGGAATCCTGGGATTTGCAGTTTAGGGAGGGGCCACAAAGGCCCCTCCCTAAACTGCAAACCCAAGGATTCCATATGATGTTGAATTTGGAATAATAGCACTATAACAGTCGAGTGTGCAAATGACCCCAGTCTGGAGGGAAAGGTGTTTAGATAAAGTTAATAAATAATAATGATGGCCAGCAGCATCTGAAGTAAATTGTTTGAAAGCTAATGTTAGCAGCCCTCTGCACCTGACTCCTCAGCTCTGAGTTATCATTATAAGATAAGTAAACACTTCATCTTCAATCCAGAGTTTCATGTCCATAGGAAGTTTCCATTGCTGGCAACAGCACATGGAATTGTACAAGCACTCGGGAAGCCATAGACTCCTGTCTACAGCTAGACAGTCTTATGAAGGTCCTATTGATTCCACTGTAGGTATGTGCATAGGCATAAAGCCAATGTTTTCTCATGCAAAAAAATGAAGGCCAGCATGGTGCACCATATGGGAATAATGATCCATCAAGAGTCAAGGCATGAAATGAAGCTTTTGCGTTAATTAGCTTATTCCATCAAGTAATGGCCCTTGTCCTATTAAATGGATGGAGTTATTTTAAGAAGCAAGAAATATCTCCCACAGTCCTACGGCTAGAATCCTTTGACCAGAGCAAGTTACAAAAGAAAGGAAGGAAGGAAGGGGAGAAAAAAACTCTTCAGGATTGATCAGAAGTAGACAACCCCAGGTTCTATTAAAGTGTATTAATGCCAGCCTCTGTGCAATTAGTGAAAAGTCAATTCCCATTACTAGTTAACACTATTGAATATCTGCTTTCTTTAATAAAAAGGCATGTCTAGTATAAAGAGCATAAATCAATAAGGAGCAGCACTTTAAATTTATTCTGCCTTCTGAAACACTAGGAGGAATGATGTCCTCTTAAAACCAAAATGTCTGCCAAAAGTCTATTTTCTGGTATGCTTCTGGATAATGCTGTGATTGCTTCACTGGTTGTCAGCTAATCAGTGGTGAATTTATATGATACTCCCATCTAAAATGGCAACATTTGTAATTTGGTTAGCACAAATATTAGTGTTCATTCATTAGAGCTGTCATGCTTGTATAAATCATCAATGGGATTAAGGTACCAATTGTTGATTTCTGAGCAGCACCACTACATTTAAGGAGAAATTAATGGAATTACTCAGAAAAGACTCACCAGAAGCAATCTGAGTCATGAAATGATTCAGTCCAGAAGCAGATTTGTGTTGTTGGGAGGTTAATCTTGTTAGAAGCGCAACAACGCTTAGCACTGAAGAGTCAAAAATGCCTCCGAGCAGGCAGTAGTAATAGGGTTAGAGAGTGTGAGTGACCCAAAGTGTCCTCCCTTCTTCTCTTCCTATCCTGCCCCCTCTTTTAGGGATGGTTTTTACATCTCCTCTCTTCCCTTCAGTCCTCTCCCAGCTGTTCCCTAGAATAAAGCTAGATTAAATTGGAACCCAGAATAAATTTCCTATTTTAGCAGGGAGTTCCCATAACAAAGCTTTTAATTTGCTTCTACAAGCCATGGGTGTCTTTGCTCCTTAATTGAGATTTCTGACCGCTGCACACACTCTATATTCATTCTGAACTAAAGGATCCCAAAAGTGCAGCCCTGAAACCCCAAACACAGTATTTTCTACTGCCTCTTAGAAATCCATATTATAGGGGTCCTCCAGACAGCCAGTATTACAGGTAACTGTTGGTCTACTCTGTTTCTTCCGGTAGCAGCTGTTCTCACCCTTGCAGCCATTCAGGACTCATTCATTCCCAGGATTTTGTCCTTTTCTTTCTTTTCTTTTGTCTGAAGAATGGTGTGAGAAGTGTTTCCTCCCTTCCTGGGTTTTGCAATGAGGGAAGGAAGGTCTCCTTGGTGATAGTCACACTCCCATTCACAACATCATTAGTGGGGCCACCCAGGAGTACAGGAGCAACCAAGACCTGAGTGTATCAGAAAGTTCCACAAGCAGTAGGGGGAGGGGAGCACTTTCATTCCTGGGTTTAAAATGTCAGAGGTAGTCTAGGGTATCCATATGAAATAGACTGGGACAGGAGCTATGCCGTTTGGATCTTTCTAAAAATCCCGATACATCACCAAGGCTTTTCAGCAGTCTGAATGATTCCATAATCTCTATTCCTTTCACTCTCCCTGAGTTTTCTGTCTCTCTCTGTGGCCTTCTACATAATCTTCTGGCTCCTAGTACTTACATTTGCAACATGCTTCTTTTTCTTCTATCTTTGGTCGTTATTTTTCTTTCATCCTGCTTGAGCAAATTTCCTCCACCATTTTGTTTCCTCCTCTGTCCCTGATTTTGAGCCCTTTGTCTTGCCAAAAGGTTTGTCTGGACTGGCTTCTCTCCTTCAGACCTGTTGCTTTGCTATCTTTAAATCTCTTTTAAAAATAATAATAATAATAATAATAATAATAATAATAATAATAATAATAATAATAATAAATTTTACTTTGCCAAAGACAATTATTCTTCAAATTATCTATATCAGTCTTCCTTTGCTATCTAATCCTCAGTGTTTCCTTATCCAGTCATTTTCTCTTCTCTCTATAATACTTAAACCTGATTTTAAGGACTGGATTTAGATGCTGTGGCATAAATATTTTGCTTCTGTTTAAAAAATGGCTAACATCCTGTTAGTGACTTACACAATCATTAAGCTCAACTTTTTTGTTTTGTTTTGTTTCTTCTACTTCTCTACAGTATCAGAGCAAACATAAAGCATTCATTCCCATAAGAGGAATTGAGAAAATGATACTAAGACCAGGACTGACAATGATCAAATACTGTACATTGTCTCACATGGAAACAGTTCCATAGTTTTTCAAAATAATTTTGGGGATATAAATACATATAGGCCTTGTCTTAAATATTTTACTCATTATTCTAAAAGGAAAAAATCCATTTTTTTTTTCAAATTTAAAATTTCCAGCTCTTTGAAAAATAGGCTTAGGAAAAAATTGGGAAAAGCCTGGATTATTTTCCTGATTTTTCTAGGTTTGTAAAATCAAAATTCTGGATTCCCCATTTGCTTCCCAAGAGGAACAATTACTCCTCCATAAGAGGAGACCAACACCATTTCCCCACAATGACGCTCTCCCACACCATTCTGTCACAATCCTGGCAGTGCCTCTTCCAGGATAGGAATGTGTCCCCAATGCTCCCCTCCGCACCCAGCTGTCTGCCTGCAATGGACACAGTTCTTTTCTCCACACTGCAACCAGCCTTCTTCCCAAGCTGCTGTGAGGAAGGAAGCACATGATCGCACTTCTGCCCCTTCTACATGGCTGAGGGTGAGGGGAACATCAAGCAATCGCAGATGCTTAATAGATTTTTTTTCCCATTAAATGAATATCCCACATTCACAATATGTGAGGACATACTGGTTGTGGGACTGCAATGACGGCATGTGAAAGCATGGACCATGGACCACTGCCATCATATCTCCAATCCGAGACAGCCATGCTATGTAGAAATGGCCCAAGAACAGGGAGATTCCCAAAAGAATCAGGAAGCCTCTTCTGCAAATATGTGGTGATTGTGTACTTATGTCTAGGGCAGGGGTAACAGAAATGCAACCAAAAGACCACATGCAGCTCCTAAGACCCAGTTTTGTGGCCTCTGAAGCCACCAGGCACCCTCACAAAGCCTCCAGGCAACCTACAAATATTTGTATGGCAATTTTAGGCCTTAAAAAAATTCAATAAAAATATACCCAAAACAATCACAAATGTGGCCTTTCCCCTTCCTCCCCAACATCTCCAAAGCACCAAAAATGGATATGGAAGTGATATGGCATCACTTCTGATGAACCACCAGTTTCCTAATGCAGCCTTTGGGAGGGGGGCAAGGGACTGAAATTGGCCTCCATCCTCATGCCAACCCCTGTTCTACAGTGAACACTTTTCCCACAAGGCAGTATGGGAACAAGTGCCAAAGATGTTAAGTGGTGGACTCAACTCCATCTGAAGCCATAATTCTATCAATAGAGACAAAAGCAAATATGTGTATCATTTGTTCTCCCGCTTAATGGTTCTCCCATTTGATGATAACATCTGAAGCCACCTTGCTTTTTACAGTAGTGGCATAACATTAGGGGAATTATGGGGAAACACAGAACCCTCTTTCCCTGCAGGGCAAGAAACCTGAGTTGATCCAGATGTATCAGCAAAGCAAATTGCAAAGGCACAGTGTAGATTTCTCCCTAACGATGGCTGAAAGGCTTGAAAGCTTATGATGGGATTATTTTTAAAAAGCAATTGGGCCTCCAGATTTAGTCCAGCTAGTTATAGCCCAACTTCTAACAAAGAAGGACTCTCTCTCAAGGCTTGCAAATGACCAAAGTGCAGCTGTTTTCACGCTGCCTTTCTTCACCTGGCCATTCAGATACATAAAGTTTACTGAATTATGTTCTACAACTGCTCACAAATCATATCCAGAGTTTGATCATGTTCAGTGAAGATGATTGTACTAGACAGCTCCTATAATGTAACACTGGGGGAAAGGGTTTTTTCTTCTTCTTCATGCTTCAGAGGGCTTATGTAATATCCTACCCTGGAGAGGTTTTTATCAATGTACAAATGTTTCACTTCTTATTTGAAATTATAGATTTCCAGCTGCAACACACAGCAGTGTGTTCTGATATTCCAGCATGGACAGCAGCACCGCCACATTGTTCTGGCTGAGAGCAGTGCTGGAGTTAGCTGTCAGACCAGAAGCTTTCTTAGATTCCTTGGGTTTGGTGGGCGGGGGAGAGAATATAGGAGTCACTGACTATCTGTTTAGGATGTTATTCCCTATGGGAGGATGAAATAGAAGGTTCTGCAGTATTATAGGTAAGTTTGTTTTATTGTTTTTCAGTTGGATTAACTGACTGGACTATCTACCTCTTTGTAAATATATCCATAAAATGTCTGGATAAAATTAACTAGTAAGAGAAACAATAGATGAGAGCCAGAGTTGGAAACATATAGCCTTCCAAATGCTGTTGAATTGCAAAATCCCATCAGTCCTAGCCAATATAGCCAATAATAGTAGCTGCTGGCAACTGCAGTCCAAGAATAACTGGAGAGCTATATGTTTTCTGTCCCTGGATTAAGAGCATTTGTATCCAGTCACTTTACACCTTATGTCAGTAAAAGCACAACTGGTTTATTGAAAAGTGGTTCCTTAGGTGGGACTATATTTGTCTGCCACAGTTTGAAGCCACAATGGCACTTTACATTTCTCTGATTACATGGGTTCTCTGACCGTATTTGCCTGATGATACAGATCTCCAATGATTTGTAATGCTAAATCCAATGTTAGCCTCATTTAGAGTAAAACATATGTAAGTATGTAAATTGCAGCAAAGACATCCCAGTTATCCCAATGGGTCTGCTCTCGTTCAGAGTAACAATGGATTTACCTTTCTGATGATCTTTCTTGCCCATACCTACATATTACTTTAGATTAACCAAAGCAGCAGCAGAAACTCCACACTACCTTCAAATAGCAACTTTCTTGTTTGCTTGTAACATGTTTAATCTCTAACTGTGACTAGAAAATACAACCCCAAAACATCTGTAAAAATAATAAACCTCAAGGCAATAATCTCAAATCAAAGATAAGCTAAAAATATTATTAAGTGTATTGTTTTTCTTTTAAGTTTTAATTAAAAGCCAAAAATTGGTGCATGTTTTATCTCTGATATGAAGCCACTGGCTGGCTGTGTGAAACAGGAGGGAGAAACTTCTGGAGGTCCTGGTGTTACCCTGTATGTTGGGGGTCCTGGGAAGGGTGCCCAAATTACCAAATAAAAAGATGGGGGAAATTAGACTCGCGCACTCTCTTAAGCTAAACGAGAGGCAGAGTAACTTTAGCTGGGATCTTTTAACCCAATGTCTACGGCGTCAGGTCAGAAGAGTAGCCAGGCAAGTTTAAAAGTAACGAAAATGATAGTTTTATTAAAGGACAAACAACGAATAAGACGACACATGCACACAGCTAACTGAGAAATAGAAATGGAGAGTTTTCGGGGGAATGGGTAATACGGCACCTTTTCACTTAGTCCTGGAGAGAAGCGGAGGTTGAGGGGAAGAAACTCAGTGTGGCTTGCTGAGGGGAGGTCTCTGGACAAACCAACAGCAAGGCTGGATGAAACTCAGGAGCGATCCAAGAACTCCAAAGGGGACTTGGAATCGGGGGGGGGGTTATAGGGTGGATTTTACCTACAGGCCATGCCATGCTCGGTGAGAACAAAGGAAATTTGGAGCTGGACAAAGGTGTTGGAAAAGGTCAGGTTTTACATGATGAGCTTAGTGCTGGATGACAATAGTATGACCAATATGCAAATGGCCCAACATAAAGGACTGGCTCGGCACTCGGCCGGTCGTCTTTGTAAAGTCGTGCTGAGCAAGGCTGGTTTGCAAGAAGGAGTGGTCCCTTAAGCAGCGAAGAGGCATTAAGTTGCCTGCCTAAATGAGGTTTGGAATGTACAACCGTTAATGGCCATGCCTATTATGTGCTTGTCTGGTGGCCCTTGCAAACATGTGGAGTAGGGTGGCAGAGAAAGGTCACATAAAGGCCAAATTGTTTGATATCAAGAGATATCTAGTGCTCTCACCACTATAGCTATCCTGCATTGATACAACTCTTGCTTTCACTGTGAGGTGTGAGACCCATAAAACAAATAGATGCCTTCTCTTTCTGCCTAACGTTGGGTGGGATTTGCTGCAAAGGAGTCATTATCTATAAAAAGAAATACTTTTACTGAGGGACATTGTTGCTTTTATTGAAAATGCAACAGCAGTGTTTCATAGACTCCTCCTCCTCATGAGTAACACAGCCCAATGAGTCATAGGTCAGGTCATCTTAGAGGAGAACACAGCTCTGTTGCTGTCAAGCAAGGTCTTGCACAACAGAGAATCTTGTTAATCCATTTAAAAATTGGAGGAGAGGAGGAATCTACCCTTTGTCAACCAATAAGGTAACTTGTGCTGACCTCCTCATGCCTCCAAGCATGATCAAATTAGTATGTTACAAATGAGTAAGATAACACACTGCTTTCTGAAACGTTCCCCTATAAGGGGGAACAGGAGGTCATTCAGGTAATGTTAACAGAATGTGTTACTTTACAGAAATACCTATTCTAGGTTCTGCTTCCTGGATCACTTGGTTGTATTTGAACTTGAGAGGTATACCTCTTCATTGAGTTCCTAGAGTCTTGAAGAAAAAAAATCTACTATGAAGGAAGCACTAGGAAAGCCACTTGGAAACATGTCACAGGAACTTATTAGTATCAATTGTGTTAAAGAACTAAAGCCAAAATATGACTCTCATATACATGTATCCAGTTTTGATCCTTGTGAAATTTCCTCCCCACTTCCCTCAAAAATCAATAAGTCATTTTATTTATATTCTAATTTTTCTCAAGAATGAGACTCAAGGTGGCTTACAGTATAAAAGAAATATAAATAAAAGCAACACATAGCTAAAAACATACAAAAAGTTATGATTAAAATAATATTAAACCATCTATAGAAGGGCTGTATTTTTCCTTATGAACTTCCCAGTGTTTTAAGATCTGCTAAGGAGGCACTTCTCTCTGTCCTACCATCATCATAGGTACATCTACTGGAAACATGGGAGAGGGCCTTCTCAGTGGCTGCCCCTGCCCCAGGCTCTGGAATTCCCTTCCTAGAGAGATCAGATTGACACCCTCCCTACTCTAACTGCTCAGACAGATGAAGACTTTTGTGCTTTGAAAGGCCTTTGAAGACTAAGGCCCTTTCTGCAGGATGTTGTCATCCTGCAATGGGGATAGGAAAAAGACGCGACCACAATGATGGTTATGCATGATGTCATTGTAGTCCTGTCCTTCTCCCATCGCCTAGCGACACAATCATGGAGTAAATCATTGGCAGGTTTTTCTGTCAGTGATCTGATATTGTGCTAACATCCTGCACTTACCTGGTGTGCGAAGGGTCCAGAAGCACAATGGCTGCGTTTCTTGCCCCCGCACAGCCTGGGAAAGCCAGCACAGCCTGGCTGCGCTGTGGCAGGAAGAGACAGAGCCATTGCGTCTCCTGGCTTGTGGAGGTAGCTGGTGTGGAGGGGAGTGCTTCTGTCATAGTCTCCCCTCCTGGCAGAGCTGCTGCTGGGCTCCTCACGGGAAACTGCTGGGGCAAAGTAGGGTGCAGAGAAGGCCTGAGCTTACAAGGCCCACCCCACTTAATGCAAAAGACTTTCTATCTGTTATTTTTGTTGTATTTTTGTTGTACGGTTTTTTTTTATGTTTTTAACTGGATTTAATTTTTTGATAGTTTAAACTTTTAATATTTGTACAGTGGGAATTTTAACTTGTGCTTTTTCTCTTTTGTAAGCTGTCAAGAATCACAAATCAGGAAAAAGGTGAGATATGACTAAATATAACAACCACAACAAAAACAACAACTATATAAAACATTAATTTAAATGGATGAGTAAGAAGAGTTTTCATGGTTTTTTTAGTTCATCATAACATTAAAAGGTGACATAGAGACTCACAGGCAGCTTTTTTTCTGCAAAATTCAAGAAAAACCTGAACCTACTTGGGTCTTTTCTGTGTCTTTCTTATATCTATTATGTCCTTATGAGGTAACAGTCTGTCCTTCTATATCATCCCAATGCACTCACAGGTTGCACTGCCTCTTCCTCCATCCCCATCCTTCTTTTACAGAATTAGCCAAACAGCTGTTGGTCCTATTCAGATGCTGTACATGTTCTTACCTTTTAGATGTCTGTTCATATCTTTCATGTGCTTTTGAGGAAGCTCTAAAGACTCATTTAATTTCTTCTTCTCATAAAGTCTTCTCCAGTGTGGTGTCATATTTATATGACTGCTGACGGTTTTGCTTGTTTTTTGTTTTGTTTCAGGACTTTGGGACTCCTATCATTAGTACTAGTATTAGTATTACTGCTGCTACTACTAATATCCTTTTTTTTTTAATAATTTTTTTTTATTGATTATATAACTGGAAAACAAAAGCAAAAAATTAAACACCATGTGTTATACATAATAGTGAAAAAAAAGAAAAAAAAATTTTTTTCCTTTAAACAACATAAACTTACATTATTATTTTTTTCTCTTTTACACTTGAAGCTACTACTAATATCCTGGGAAAGCTTCAAGAGGTTTTTGTACCCTAAAGTATTTTAGAGGCATAAATAACCTCCATATTCAATTATTCAAATCTCTGCCTGATTTTCCTATTGCTCTTCTGTACTTCAGCACCCCAATTCTTGGCATGATGTGCTGTGACATTTGGCTAAAGATGTTAACACATCTTAACTCAGATACATGATAAGGCAAATGTAGATGAAGACACATGGTGTTGACTCATACTCCCAGAGGAAACTGGGGGAGAGGGGCAACTATATACAAGCAAGCTGAAAGAAAACAAAATCCCACTGAACGAGTGCATCTTATTTTATTGTGCCTTACACAACATTTGTGCAGAATATTTGGTGTAAAGAAAAATGAAGTTAACTACTGGATTAACTCTTGACATTCCTAGATCATACCACTTGTCCAAAAGCTTTTCAACAGAGAACAATGCCATGATTTTGTTTCATAGCCAAAACTTCACATAGGTCTATGAGCTGGGATATTATTTTGTTCAAATGTAGAGTTGCCAACTGACCAGAGAAAGTAAAGTACTTTGCTCTTGTGCCTTTAACACCATATATATATATATATATATATATATATATATATATTAAAAGAGTTAAAATAAAAAACATATAGAAAAAGAAAGAAAACAGTTCACCCATTGATTTTTTTAAAAAGAAAAAAAGCTCTTTCTCAGCGTCCTGTCTGTTGCTAAATGCCTGCCTAAACAAAAAGATTTTTTTCCCCTAGGCAGTAAAAGGAGAACGGGACAGAGAGCAGACTGGCCTACCTTGTTAGGAAATCCCTAAATGTGGGAGCAGTTACCAGGAAAACCCTTTCCTTCATGCTTGCCAGATGTTTCTCTCAAACAATGGGTTGCAATGAAGAACTTCTCCCAATACTCTCAAAACCCAGGGTGGGCTCCTATGGGGGAAACACATTTCTTCAGATATTCTAGAGTCAAGTGATTACATGCAGGAAGGAGTACATGAAGCTGTTCTTGGGGTGGGGGTGGGGAACCTTGGCACCCTCTAGTGCATTCATGCCAAGCTGCTGTTGCAAAGGTACAAGAGCAGGGGCAGATTTCAAAAGCTGGGAACCCTTGTAAAGTTAGCAACCCTAACAAAACAAGCTGTCAGGATGATTTCACTTTCCTCCCAACCCTGTCTTCTCAAGGCCACTCTGGATTCACAGGAGAGAAATGGGTGGGTGGGGGGTGAGCAAAGAGCACCATGATATAGATACCAGCGGCTGTTCTAACTGTATATTCCTGGTGTGTCCCACTGACAGTGTCATGTGGAAGGGAAATTGTTCTATCAGTGACTATGTTAGATTCATGACCCCACCACAACCTTGAATTGGCCTTTAGTTGTCGCTGATGGGAACTGAAGAACAGCTCCTGTCGACATGATTGCTGCTCTCCAATGAATCAGAACACACAGGGCACAGAGCAGCACATTAAACTAGCAACAGAAATATATCACTGTACTTTTATATAGATGTATTGCTTTTGCCCAGGCATATAAATGATTGGGCTATCTGTTCTTTTTTTTTTTTTTCCTTCTCCAGGACTATAAATTTAAAATAAGCTAAGGATTTTGAAATTATGTTCTCTCTCTTGGCCTCTCTCTCTTAAAATCTAGATAGCTATTTCAAGTCTGCAGTAAAATATTCCTAGGCATTCTTACAGTACGCAGATCCTCCTTAAAAGGAAAATCACCTCTGATAGTTCTTCATTTTAATCTAGCAGCTTCATCTTCTTCTTTTTCACCAGCTGCAGCATTGTTTAGCATCTTCAGGTTTTCAGAGTGGGTTGCACACATTATCTCAGTTGTCTCTATAACCATCTTGTTAGCTAAGTTAGAATGAAAGTTATTCAGCGGGGTACCAAGGCCTGAAGATCTGTGGTGTTGCAGGACCTACAAGGGCCTATGCCTGTATGAAGCTGTGGTGAACTATGTGGTAGGAGCTGAGGCATGAGGCTTTCAGACCTTGGGGTAAGTTGGATTAGTTGTACCTACAGCCCTGGGCAGCCACAGTTTTTATTGTTATCCTTTTATTCTGGAGGGCAGTAGACACTGAATAAGATAAATTTCCTAAGTTCGCCAAGAGCTGAGGGCAGAAACTAATCAGAACTGGCAAATTCCTGCTTTACAGCCCATAATATTGACCACTACAGTAAGATGCCATAACAACAAAATATAACAAATTTTAAATTTGTGTTAATTTGTGTGTTATAGTGGACTGTGAGCTATGTTTGTGCAATCCAGCAGGGGTTTGATGCATTTAGCATGGGAGTGAGATGCTGCTGCCTGATAACACCCTTTCATCCTTAGTTCTCCACATATAACTGAAAAAGTGGGATTTACATTTGCACAGTAGAGAAAAGAAGAACTTTAAGTATATGGCAGATCTGACTCTGAAGACATTTGGTATCTTCTCTGTATAAGTGGTTTACGAGATAAATCACATATTCCCCTATATATATTTTTTCAGTAATCTTCTTTATCCTTGAGCTTTAAAGTTTTAGAATATGTTATTAGTTAACAATGTTACATTTTACATTTGTTACACTGGGACAACATTCCCTAATCTGGTGTCCCTTTACATCTGTTGGACTAGAACTCCCACCACACACACAAGCACTGTGTCCATGTTGGCTGGAGATGATGAGGGTGGTAGTCTAACCTCCTAGAAGTGTTACCAGGTTGAAGGAGGAGGCTAAAATGAGGTGTCACTAAGTCAATGTTCTGCAGAATTTCCCATTATCCAGACTTCCAGTCCAAAAGCTCCCTCATCATACAAATATGCAGCATTGGCCATGTCAGTCTAGTGGTCTGGAACTAAAAATAGCAAACAGAAACAGAATGTCAGTTTGTCTGACGTTCTCACGATGTAGATATGTAGGACTCAGAACTGTTATGTAAGACTCAAAACTGTTTAACCACAGCAAATTTTGATAACCTTGCTGTGGGCTTCCCTGATTAGAAATCAAAAGACTGCTATTAAATTTTACTCACTATGTGTTAGTTCCTCTGATCGTTTGATCCCTGGATCCATCATCTGCATGCATTTCTGGTTATATTGGCAAAATAGGGGATTTCTGAAGTGCTTCAGCTTATTCTGGCAATGCCATTATTCTTGGGTATTTAAAAACAATATGATCCTACTTAGTACAATTTTATTAAGACAGTAAGTGACATACTATGTTACTTTAGCTCCTTCTCTACACTCCCCCTACACCTAATCCCTTGATGAGTGGATATTAATTAGCCGTGATTATTAATATAGCAAACACAAGGAATTAAGTTTGATTTTATAACCATTACAACATAAACATTGGTTTGAACATGGAGCAGCTGAAGCACATGGGTATTGCAGAGAACCAGTGGCATGGCAGCAGGTCAGTGGTTGTCCATATGCTATTGTGTGTGTACTTTACAGGGTCAATCATAATTATGGAAATGAATACTTTTCATAGTGCCAGAAATAGAATCTTGTCAAAGAATGTCTACACTGGTTCCAGTCACCTACTTCTAACCCCTTTCTCCACAGCATAATTGTTTTTGTTAACCATCAAGCCAGCTTCATCCCATGGGGACCCTGTAAATGAAAGACATCTATGGGCCCTGGTCACCAAATGCCCTACTTAGGACTTCCAAATCTTAGGCTGTGGCTTTGAGTCAATCAAGCTAAAATGTTGTTTTTCTCTTTTCCTATTGTTCTCAACTTTAGAGATTGTTAAGTCTTTTCCAATTACTCATGTTGTCTCATAGTATGTCCAAAGTATGGTGACCTCAAGTTTAGTCATTTTGGTTTCTAGTGTGAATTGAAGATTGATTTGCTCATGGATCCATTTGTTTGTCTTTATGGCAGTCCATGGTACCTCCAGCATCAGGTGAGAGGCTTCACAGAAAAGCTAGAGTATACACTACAAAGTTGATACCACTCTCACTACCAAGACTCCATTTTATGGATTCCTGGGTTTTTTGCTTGTGTGACGTACTAAGAGTTCTCTATTAGTGCTATTGTTCAAGGGAGCACAACAGACCTTAGATTAGACTGAGTGTGGATGTCCTATTCCCCCATTCCCAGCTTTCCTAATAACTAATGGGTGCTAAGAGTGCTTCTTAAAGAATTAATTTACTTGGAGGTTGGACTGAGAGAAAGATGACTCATAAATGCTTGGTCTCTGTGCATAAATATATTTCAGAATCCAAATGACCAACCACTGAAACTTAACAGCAACACCAATATTCATCATACATTTGATGAAGTGCACTGTAGCCCATGAAAACGTATGTCATAATAAATGTGCTAGTCTTTAAGGAGCCAGTAGACTCTTTTGTTGTTTATGTGTGAGTATGCTTATTAATTTAACAATGCATAAATACAGAGCTATAAATGAATTTGAAAAACACAGAGACTGAGGGCTAAGACCTAGATCTATAATCAGTTGTCCTTAGTTGGTTTTGCTTTTACTTTATTTAAAGTGAGGAGGAAGAGGACCTCTAATTTTGTCAGAGTAGTAACATTAGAGAAGACCTTGCCAGCCTCATTTTTCTCCAAGCCTAATCACAAGTGCTAGAAGTTATCATTGGTGGGAAACAAATATAAGCACTATATAAGTACCAGTATTTCTTTTCCAGTGAAGTTAGCATGCCAGTCAAGTTTATGTAAATAAAACATCACACTACTCATTTTCCACAAACTGCAGTTGAGACCAAAAGTTTGGTTGCCCATCATTACCTGGTCATGCAAACTAGTTCTCAGCTGAGAAGAAATGCCACTATATAATATTGTCCTAGCTTGAGATTTAAACATCATCTGTTTAATGTGACTTACTTTCTCTAAAAACAATTGCACAATGTATAAGATATATAAATTCAAGGGTTTGAGTTAGGTATTGAAGTGCAGCTGCTAGGAAAGCAAGAGTCCTGTGCAATTGTTAGCTAAGCGTCTTCAGTACCCAAACAAGGGGACAACATGTCCTTGCCACCTCCTTCCTCAGTTCCATCACTCTCCTCATATGGAGAATGATGAGTCTAAATAACAGTGCTTCCCCCCAACAGTTGGGCATTCTCTACACAAAAGAGGGCCTTGAGTTTGGCTGGGTGGGGAATTCTTGATCACATTCTTGAACAGAGGAAACTCATTGCAATATTCATGTGAATAGAGTAATCAAACTGGGAGTAGAGATGGGCAGGACTAGTGACAAGAACATTTTTAGACAACAATTACATAGACTTTCATACCAAATGTATGTGAAGTCAAATGTTTGATTCCACTGCATACTGGCTATGACACTTTGAAAACCCTGTGGGTCTCTCAAAAATGGACATTCTGCATCTTAGTTTATGCTTACTTTATAGAATATACATGGGCTTTTTTAAAAAAAATAATTAGGATATGTTTGGCTTGAGAAAGAGCTACGATGAACAATATTTTTGAAGTAATTTACTCAAACATTTCTGTTAGTCTATAATAAGGATTGTTTAGGTTTAATCAAACAGCTTTTTGCTTTCCACAAAACTTCAGAAGATGAAGTTAAAACATTGGAATCTGAAGGACACATAGAAGGCCATTGCTGAAAGGTACTAACTTCTGTGGTCATAAATTAGCTTTCCAGGTCTTCAAGCAATTTGTCAGATGACTCAGGAGATTGTTTTATTATGGGAGCCTGGCCTATTCCTGGCTTACTGGTATCAGAAATGTGAATGTTTTATGTTTAGGGTTTGGTTTATCAACAGATGTTGAAAGTGGAGGACGAGGGCAAGGCGAGGGCTGTCTCTGTGTGAAAACATGAAATGCTATCATTTCAGCCACTCAACCATTCACTCAACAGCTCCCAGGAAGAAGACGGACAAATTTCTGATATCAAAAACAGCTGTCACAACACAGGCTTTAATAACTGTCCTTGTCCAGCCCACCCGTTAAATCACTAAGACTGTCAGTGTAATCATAATTGATAGCTACCACAATCTGAGTGAATAATTCATTTCTAAGGTTTGGTAATGCTACTTCATTTCCTAAACAGTTTCAAAGAAGTAACCTTAGCTCACCACTGCCACAAGGAAGCATTAATACCTTGTAAAGGTGTTCACTTGCTTGAAGAAAATGTGTGTGAAGGGGAAAGTGGATTGTATTCCCAGAAAGGTCACGGTAAATTATATCTCTTAGTCTCAAAGTTGCCACAACACTATTAGTAGTAGTAGTAGTAGTAGTAGTAGTATCATCATCATCAACAAGAGGAGACTAATAAAACTACCCTTTGTGGGTGAAAAAAGAGATTTCATGATTAGGAAGAACTTCTTAATGATAAAAGCTTCTTGACAGTGGAGCAGACAGCCCTGGAGGGTGTAGACTCCCTTTGACTGGATATTTTTAAACAGTGGTTGCTCTGGTTGTGTATTCGTACATGCCGAGAGATTGGACTAGATGGCCCTTTCTTTTAGCTCAAAGCTTCTAGAGTATTTGTACCAGTGTATGACACCAATAATTTCCACCACTAAACTCCACAACGGGAGTATTCCTCTCTTCATTTTGTAAAATTTCATGTTGGGGTGGGATAGGGTGGGTCTATCAGAAGGCAAACTGCTGGAAAGAAAAAGATTAAAATTATCTTTCCTGCGGTCGGCAGTCCCAAACGATATAGGGGCCTGCACACTTATTTCAGAATAGACAGAAAAAAAGGGGAACTGCATGCTGCATAATCAGTATAACATGTAGTTTGCCCCAGAATGTGACTACAGCTATAAACAACTGTATGGATTTAAGAACTGGGTAGGCATGCCAAATACACATGTCCTTTGCTTTTGGACAGAGACAACTAGCCTGTGCAGATAATATTGATACAGCAAGTAAGTGATGTAAAAACTAGCTATAACAAATACATTTAAAATGCACAGGGATTGGGTGTTGTTTTGTTTCAGGGTACAGATGTGTATGCTTTGACATTTTGTCTTAAATATATTTAAGCCATTGAATTGTCTTAGTTCTGGGCACTTTTTTTTCCTTTAGAAAGAATGGTTGGCATCCTGTTCATGAATTACAATGGTGTAAGTCTGATTCACATCATCATAACTCACGTATGTGGTTATTGCAATAACCAAAAACCCTTCCAAAACCTCCATTTAAGCAATGTAGACCCCATTGACATGCACATGGCTAGTTCCATGTTGTCAGAGAGCAGAGGAATAAGAGGGGACCCAGCTATTTTCTAGCTATATTTCTGTAGCAGGATATGCTGCAACCGGCATTTGTAAGGTGGATCACTGCATTTGTTTATTGCAGTATGTACAGGTCATAGAAAAGAGCTGGATGTATCCCTATCTACAGAAAAATGGAAATGGCTGCAGAGGGGGCTGCATGCTTAAAAGGTAGGTTTGGGGGTAGCACACGCTATATAGCTACATAAGCAGAGCAGTACTGTATCTCCTTAGCTGCATTTTCCAATGAAGGATCTCAGCCATTTTATTTTATGTTTTGCTGTCCCCCAGGTGAAATTCAAAATGATAGATAAGGTTGATCCCAGTAATGCTATTGCATGCCTGCAATGAAATCATTTTTCCTTCCTCTGAATTGTGGGTATGATGTGACAGAGAGCAAGGATGAAGTTAAATGCTTCTCAACAAGAATAAAACACACCAAGTCTCTGAAGAAGCCATTTACTCGTTGCACATTTCTGGTGCAAATGGGCAAGTTTAATACAGTGAAAAGGTTGAATAGCATGAAACAAACACCTTTCTTATAGACCTACAGGGGGTAAGGGGAGAGTTCAGTCAAGTTGCATGGAAGAAAATTCAATATTTTTAGGTCTTCTAGTTGAGGAACATCACTTTGCTTATGTTTTCAAGTATTTATGTGGTTCTTTTTTTCCATAGTCAAAAGGTCTCACAGTCTTGTACTCTTCAGGGTGGACTGGACCAAGAAGACGCCAAATATTTATGCCGGTAGATTTTGAACATGCCCCAATTAGATCACAAACCAAGTTTAAATCGCTGCTACTGCTGGTTGTGTGTGTGTGTGTGTGTGTGTGTGTGTGTGTGTGAAGTCCTTCCTTCTTTTCTAGGTGCACAAAGGCTACTGGATGGCATCCAGAAACATGTCCAGTGGCCAATCAGTGGCTGGAAAAGCAGAGCTCTGCCCAGGAGCTGTCCAACTGCCCTTGCACACCCAGGCAAAAAGGATTAAGCAAGCAGGCACCAGAGACCTCCTTCAGCAATATACCAGAAAGAATTTACACTGGGATAACCAAGACTTACACTAGAATATGTTTCTACTTTTATTTTATTCATACTTGTTCTTTTGCTCATGACAAGACCTACAAAACAGCTTACAAAACATCAAGATACAAAAATACTCTCTAAAATGCCCATAACTAATATTAAAACAATCTGTTCTGCTACGAACACATAAAATGTAGCAGAAAAAGTAGTACCAAAAAGATAATCATCATTTTGCCCCTCAGTCTTCAAAAATTTCACTCGTCTCCAGAAGGATGAAAGAGAATAGCCTGATAGATTTCTTAAATATGGGAATTCCACAAAATGAGTGACATGACAGAGAAGAACTCCCGTGGTCACCAACAAAATTTGATATTATCCAAGCACATTGGGTGAGGGGATGAGGACTTGGGAGATTACAACCATTATCATAAACTAGATTCTGTAGTTTATATCCCATAGTTGTTCCTCACCTAGATGTATGTACTCGTTGAGTCACCATTTAACAGTGAGTCTCCTCTAGTTGAGACTATCAAACAGAATTTCAGCCTGTGACATGTAATCTAGTGAGTCTCTATTTGATTAGATATTCAGTATGATATCTGTTTTCATGGATACTAGCCCAATACATTGAAGAAAGTTGCTTTCAGTAGGTTTTAAAGGTCATTATTGTGGAATATAGTAATATAATATGAGGGGAAGAGAGTTTTTCCACCTCAAAGGATTAGAGTTTATTTGGCTAAACCAAAAAGCAAAATGATGTACCATAATATAAAAAAGCTTTAGCCATGATACCAGTCCCCAGATCTATGTTTTACAGAGAGGTCTAAAATCATATTGATTTCCCATTCAAACAATTATCAGAAGTCATTTATACTCCCAGGAAAAAAAGACGCAAGGTGAATACAGCAGCCATTTTTGATAGGTGGCTCTGCCTTCTCCTTCTTAAGATTTATGCACTTACGGAGGAATTTAATACGTAGTGATCAAAAAGGTTCAGATAGCAGCTGTGGTAATGATTTCATTCTAACCTCTAAATCCCAGGGTAGCACTTGAAATTTGCAACTTGGTCTTAATCTCTCAGCACATATTATTAAGAGCTAAATTAAGGGCTGTTGCCTTTGGATAAAGATGACTTAAAACATAGTGAAATGTAGCATTGCCATAATCATGAATGCTGAGGGAAGAGGGAAGTTGTTTCTATGGTTTCTCTCAAGCCACTCAGCAAAGGGCTTCTAAAATAGAACTGGCTGTGTATTGATCGTGTGGATCTGTTATTACTGCTAAGTAATACATATCATGCTATGCCATATCTTTCCTGTGCAGACCCTCAGTTAACTACAGCAAGTAGCATTTTTATCACTATCCTGTCATAGAAAAGAAAAATAGAGGTACTAAAAGCAGAAGTTTTGTCTGTGTTTTGTCTGGGCTACAGGCAATCACATCCCCCTAAAGTACACAATGCCAGCAGTTCTTTTGCCAAACAACCTTTTAGGAAGGAACCCTTACAATGTCATCATGATGAGATTCACAGTGAGACAGATGCAGAGGCTTTTCTGCCTCAGCTCTGCACAAGACCTCAGGATCTAAATTTTGCTCAAAGTCTTGCCTCTGCCATGCTGGCAAGGGAGATGGAACAAAACCCAACTGGTCACTATCACCTGACTCCTCTTCCCGTTACTTTTGTGTGGCACACAAAGCAGTTTTTCTAACGCCATGATAAGGACAAGTGGCTGATTGATTCCAAACCAGGAGGTGTTGCCAAATGACAAAGAGCAAGCATGGTGTAGCAGTTTGAGCATTGGACTACAACCCTAGAGACATGGGTTCAATTCCTGCTCAGCCATGGAAACCCATTGGGTGGCCTTGGTCATATCACACACTCTCAGCCCCTGAAAACCCCTTGTTAAGTTTGTCTTAGGCCATTTCCGTACTAGCCTGTTATAGCGCAATGATTTCACTTTCAACATCCTTTGGAATCCTGGGGTTAGCAGTTTAGGGAGGGGCATTTAGAATTCTCAGCCAGGGAGCTCTTGGACATCAGTAAACTACAAACCACCGGCCAGCCCGTCCCGAAACTGCAAACCCCAGGATTTCAGAGGATGTTGAAAGTGGAATCATCGCGCTATAACAGGCTAGTGCAGAAATGGCATTAGAGTTGCCATAAGTCAGAAATGACGTGAAGGAACATAACGACAGCAGCAAGTTGCCAGATGATCACATTTATTTACTTGTTTCTTTTGTTTTATTTAAATATTTATACTTCACTTTATATCATAGAAATCTCATAGTGCTGCACAACGAAATACATTTAAAATAATTTTAAACAGTAAGAAAAGAATTTAAACAGACTAAACCCTTTTTTTAAAAAAATCACAAGTTAAAACAAGTCAGTTTAAATCAATTTACAACAATTTAAGGCAGCTGCAAACCAAGGGTGCAGACAGATTTGGATGAAACTGATTCACCCCCAAAGGACACTGCTTTCATTCAACACCAGATAAAGCAGCATTGGCACCAACTGGATGTCTAAGAGGAGGACATTTCACAACAAAAGCAGCACAGCAGAGAAGGCTTCACCCATGTCCTCCCACAGTATATTGCTCCCACTCAGACCTCTCTCTCCTTGGAAGAACGAATGTGAGGACTTTGAGAGATAGGCCTTTTCTGCACCGGGCGAAGAATTCGACCCGTGCCGCTACTCACCGGACCTTTCGGCTCCCCAGTTCGGTCCACGGTGCTCCGGAGCAGTGTGTGCTTGTCAATACACACTGCTCTGGCATCCCAAATGGCAGCTTCCGGTTGGTCAAGGGTCTCGACCAACCGCTGAAGCTCGCCATCCTAAAGCCCACCCCCGGTCAGATTGCAGGTTCGAATTGGTGCGAGCCTGAGAATCTGCATAAGGGGGCAGGCTCACAGTGGCGCGCTGCATGCTTTTGAAAGACTGAAAGAAACAGGTCTTTCAAAAGTATGCTGGAGGACCACTTGGGGTTGTTCCGGACTGGACTGAGGTACGGATCTACCTTAAATAGGTCTGAGCCAGTCCGGTCTGAGGTGTAGACCTCCTCCTTGGAGGATGGACTGCACTGTTTCAAAAACCCCATGTGGAAAAGGCCGTAGATGAGTGTGATAAATAAAGGCATCCTAGGGCCTCAGTGAACCAGACAGTTGTCTAACAGAAACTATTGGCCAATACACTCATTAACTTTACACTATAAAGCCTACAGATCATCAATCCTGGATATTTTTTTATTTGGCTCTTCTTACTCTTTTCTTCTGGAAGATTACTGATGAATCACATCCAAGACTCCTGCACTGAGTGTCTGCTCTTGCAGCACACTACTGCTCTGTGAGGGATCCTTTCAGCATTTGCCTGTATGGCTGGAGAACCCTGAATTTCATGCATGAGAATGGGAGCATGAGGATGGGCTCTTGTCTATGGGAAACTGACATGGGTTCTATCGTATGTTTCTCATTTGTGACTGTGCTTAAATGGTGGCAGCCTTAGCATTTAGTCTTGATAGCGATCCCGTTCTTAACCAAAATTATTTCTTGCCAGAAGGATTCCGAGAAGGTAAGTTTTTGTCTTGTCTTGCAGCATCTACAAATACATCTCTCAGGAGAATAGTTCCTGCTTCCTATTGGGGCCTGCTTTCCCACTCAGCTGCCAGCCAAGATCTAGCATTAGGTGTGGCAACCAAAGCATAGTATATTAGAAGCAATGAAGAAACGGATGAAATAACAACCACAGCAGTGTAGTATGGTAATAATAGCAGTAGCAGCAACAGCAGTAGTAGACTACAGGCACTCTGCTGTTACCTTCTTGATTCTTCCTTTTCTGCGTAATTCACATGCTCACCTCTGCCACACAAATGGCTGTTTCTGTTGCATAGAGAGGATTAGAGAGCTGTTGTGGAAAGATCTATCAACACAATCTGGTGTCACAGCAGCATTCAAAACCTTCTCCTGGGAAGTTTGTAATGCATTAGGTCGCATGTACAAACCTCCTGATCACTAGACAGTGGAGACATGCTGTGTCTGTGAGGATACTGCAGTGGGCTCTTCGTAGGACCTTGCACTTGCACGGGGTATGGAAGCAATCTAAACTTGATCTTGTGATAGGTGCCAGAGGAATATGGATCAGCGTTCCAGCCATCAGTACAAGTTTCTGTTTATTTCTATGTGTACGTGATAAGGTATCACCTAATTCGTGAGTTACTAGGGAGTGTTATGGGGCTATCCACAGTGGTTCAAGTGATGCAGGTGTTATCTTGCTTCCTTTTCTTTTGCAGCCACTTCCTGAATTTCTTAATGCTTCTGTCATCAATAGGACTTTTACTACTATGTGAGTAATTAAACAAAATGCATCGGAGCAGGCTTTCTGTCTTGAAAATAAGTTCACACACAGCCACCTACTGCAATCTATTCTGCTTTGAATTTCATTTTGTATGTATTTGTTTAGTTAATTAATTAATTTCTATGCCCCACTCCTAGAATAGCTCAAACATGTACACAAAAGGAAACCTATTTTAGAAGTGTTCCCAGGCCCTATCTTACCTTAATCTAGCCTTGGTTATCAATATTTTTGCATTTACCTTGTTTTCTAATGCTGTTACTGGGGAAGCATAGCACCTGGACATTACAAGGTCCAAGGAATTGGCCCTAGAAAAATGGCTCCCATTTTCCCTCAACTATGGGATCAGCTTTTTGTCTATTTGTTCTAATTTTTCATCTAATTTTATTTGTTCTGTAAGATCTTTGAAATAAATATCAAAATGATATGCTTCTACTTGTTCTTAGAACTCAAGCTGTCAGGACTATTAGATCCAATATACAATGTCATTGGGAATTATATACCTGAGAGGCAGAAACTACCATACATGATATGTAAGAAGTAAATATAGCTTAAGCTATATGTCCAATAACACCTGAACGGAAGGCCTTCAAAGGACATTTGGCTTAAGATGGTCTAGACAGGAAGAACTCCATGAATTCAAATACTGATGAGTGGCTGGCCATGTCACTTGAGTCCTTGCTGTAGATACTATTTTCCCCCCAAGGGCATACAGTTTGGAAAGAAGAATAAGACAATCCATCTCATTACTAATACCTGTTCTAATATTTAGAAAGCTGTTCCTTCTCTCACTGGTCTAACCAAACTGTTAAAGATGGAACTTCTAGAAGAAGTGGGAGAGATAGAGCTTATGCTCTTAGCAAACATATAGGAATATTGCACTGTGCTCTGATAGGCAGAATGGAAACTGTTGCAGACCCAGCTGGAAACTGACAGTGATTTAATACTCCCTACTGGAGACTTAGGAAAGATTTGATACTCAAGGCTGGCAGCCAAGCCCTGCTTTGGTGCATTCCTGCTTTTGCATGGTGCTCTGCTATACAATGGGAAAGGAGCATGTATAGTACAATAAAGGACCCGACATTTTAGAAGATGAACTGGGTGGAAAAGACCACAAATGGCTGGAATCCCACTAATCTTGCCCCCTATTGCCATCAGTGATGGCTTTGGCAACAAGAACATTAATTTAAAGTGCAGAAGTTTTTCAGCTCATAAGACACCTGCTATGTGTGCTCAACTTAAAGACATGGCTCTCATCACAGCAAGCACGTCTGACTTTATTTTTAAAAAATTCAGTTAGATATGTGCTGCTGTTAAGCAAATGGGTTATTGTTATTGCTAGTTGTTAGTTATTGCTCTAACTATCTTGTTGTTGTGTGCCTTTTTCACTCATTTCCAACTTATGGTGACCCTAAGGCAAACCTATCATGGAGTTTTCTTGATGAGATTTGTTTAGAAGGATTTTGCATTTCCCTTCCTCTGATGCTGAGAGAATGTGACTTGCCCAGGTCACCCAGGGGATTTCTATGGCTGAGCAGGGACTTTAACTCTGGTCTCCAGAGTCATAGCCCAATGCTCAAACCACTGCACTATTCTGGCTCCATCTACAGCAGGGTTTTTTCAACCAAGATTCCACAAGAGGTCACTAGTGATTTCATGAGATAATCATGATTGGGGGGAAAAAATAAACTTTTTTTTGAGCTCTAAATGTAATAATTTTTATGCCTGACACCTGAAAATTATTTCAGGGTTTCCTTCAGGGTAAAGATCTTAAGAAAGGTCTACAGTGACACATGTGGCCATTTATCTGTATGGTTGTGTGAAGACTGGACCAGAGTGGTAAGGAAGAGTGCAATTGGTTGCATTATAATTCCCATGTAGAGAAGAGATCTTGCTTAAGAGGCCAGTTAAATTAGAGCTGCTTTGAAGAGACTTTTCATTAATCTGGGCTGAGAGTTGTAGAATTGGTGAGTTACCATTTTGAAAGTCTGTTAGGCTAAATTGCTGGATTAGACCAACTAAACCAGACCCATCTAGTCAATGGGAGTTCCAAAAGAGCTGACTGCATTCAGCAAAGATTCAACTCACTTGAAAAGTGGTGCTGGAGGAGAGTTCTATGGAAAGCATGGCCTGCTAAAAAAAAAAAAAAAAGACTCAAAAATGGATCCAAGAGCACATCAGGCTTGAGCTTTCACTAACTGCCACAAAGACTAAAATGAGAATATTGTATATGAACGTATAATGACATGCCATGATTCACTGGGGGAAAAAACACAACAATGCTCAGTAAAGTAAAAGTCAGGAGGAGAAGAAGAAGACCACATTAAAGATAGATTGACACAATCAAGAGGGCCACAGCCCTGAGTTTGCAAGGCCTGAGGCAGGGCTGTCAATAACGGGGTCTCTTGGAGGTCTCTCGTTGATAGGGTCACCATAAGACAAAACTGAAGTGATGGCATATAACAACAACAATACAATTGATTCAGTGGGTCTTCCCTAGTTGGAAGAAATGAATTTAGGCTACAGATGGCAATCTTATACAAATCACAATCTCATACAATCTTATAAAATCATAATCTTACTGTGATTTCTCAGATTTTATGGATTAAGTCTCTTGTTTCACCTTTTTCATTATCTTCTTTTTTTCTTTGCACTAATTATTGTAATAGTCATCTTTATTTATACACATAAGTTACTCAACATTTTCATTCAGATTCTGAACCTATTTCTGTCACCTTTTTATATCTCACATGTCTTTAACCATTTGAAGAGTTTCATCTATCATCCAATGAGATGGCTAGAGACAGTGCCTTTTTACTTTCTTCTAAAACCATGTCCTTGGTTTTTGGTCCAGAGTTCTTATTGTTTCCTTGGCTTAATAGTACAAAATCTCTTGCCCCAACTATTACAATGTTTTTACATTCCACTTCTTGTTTTACAATTTCTGGTCTTTCCTGACTCATACTTCTTACAACCAATGTTCTCATTATACGCTTTGTGCAACTCTGGACTTTCCTTTCACACCTGCATGAGTCAGTAGCTGAATATCTTTTCAGCTTGGGTCCACTTGCATCATTATACACAGCTATTTCTATTAGTCTTCAACTTTTATTCAGTAGCTTGGGGGGCTCACTTGTCAGCACTACCTCTTACTTCATTTTGGATTGTCTCATAATAGGGTTTTGGGGTAAAACACATTCAGAAGTGATTTACCATTGCTCCTTTCTGCACAGTACCGACAAAAGTTAGTCAAAATGCCACTACCATTGTCTATGAGAGGTCCTACATCAGTGCCACCTATGCTCTCCACTACTGCTGCCGCCTAATAGCTTCCCCTCACCATTTTAAGGCACATTTGGTACGGCTCCCCAGCAAAAGCCTGTGTGATCCTACCAGATCCTACAGCAATGAGGCAATCATGTTGTGTGGGAGCACACAATCCCACTCCCATGGAAAAGTACACTCTTCTACCTGACAATCACTGTTGCTGAATTTCGTGGGACTTACTTCTACATAGACTGTGCTGTTACATATTAAATACAAGCAGATGGAACCACTGAAAATTTTGTATCCTGTGTTTCTACTGGTTTGCCTTAAAGAAAATGACAGCATTAAAAAGAAATGAAACAGACCATTTATATGACTTCAAAAGCTTTGGTACAAAAACAACCCTAAGAACCACTAATAGTTAAACTCTTTTGGCATGCCTCACTTGTAAGATGTAAGGTAAAAATGAAGCCAGAAAGTAGCAATAGGCAAATGCCAAGACATTCTAGCTATGCGGAGAGAAAAATAAATAGTATCAGAGATCACAGACTGAGCAGTTGACATCATACCAAACTATCCAGATAAGAATAATTAAGGAGGAACAGGAGGAAACCTGAAACAGAAGCTCACTGCTATCACACAAGAACATACTGGAGAGTAAGAAGAAAGCCCCTTTAAAGTCTTATTAATTTTGGTCTGGCTTACCTCTAGAGATTTGTCATCTGTTCCTACTCATTTCAGAGCTCCTGATGAACTGGTTTCAATTTGAGGTAGTCTTAGCAGCAGCCTCTATCTATGATACAAGCAAAAAAGCCCCTCTATCAAGATGATCTCAATCTTTTGGGTAGACCTTACTAAAATGACTGCCCTTCCATAACTATGGCAGATTGATTTTGTGTGTGTTTTTTTCTGTGTCTGTAGGGAATTGACTGCAGTAAATCAAATTAAGAACAATCTGAGCTTTTAATAGGGTTCCTTCAATACAATGAACTTTGATTCTTTAAAGCTGAAGTTCATGATCATTATTTATCCTGACAGTGTCTTTGCAAGTAATATAGGAAGGCAATCCTTTAAAGGTACCAATTTCATTTGGAGACTAAATTCAAGTCTGATGTCTTCTCATACATTCCTTGATGTGAATGATGCAGATTTTATGCTATTGCACAGCTAGTTTAGTTTTGACTTCTTTCAAACAGCATCATCCAATTTATCAAGATTGCTACTGCTTTAATTAACATGAACATAAGACTGCATTGAATTGATTATTGAAAATAACAACCCATAGACACATTCCAGAGTAGTCTCAATGAAAATCTGATCAAAGGCTATTGGTTGTGGTCTTCACTTGGAGTCCTACCCACTCACATGGAAGTAAGACCCACAGAAATCACTGGGACTTAGCTTTCCAGTAGATATGTATAGGATTATGCTAGTTAAGGCTAATTAAGCCTCTACATTATCTGACTGTGTAACACAATTATTTGTGCTGGATCTTGGGGTTTTTTCAACACTCATATTTTACACTGGAAGAGCAATTGGATACAACTGACCTTGGGAGGTGGTTTTCGCTTGGCATTGTTGTATTTCCATTTGTCTCCAAATTGAATTCCATTCCCCTCTCCCCTGCCCATGCTGCCAAAAAATAATCTGTTAATAACCACAATTATGGGACTACCCCATCCTTTTGGATGCAAATGATCCACTTTGGATTTATCCCACTTCTGTGATCAGCACAACAGTAGGTATGTTCTAGGCCCTTGAGCATGTTAGAGTGCATCCAACTGAAATTGCCTCCCAAACTATTTGCAGTTGATTTATGGAATAGCATATTCCAGTGTGGTGTAGTGTTTTGTGCATTGGACTATCACCCTGGAGACCAGGGTTCAATTCCCTGCTCAGCCATGGAAACACAGGGTGACCTTGGTGTATCACACATTTTCATCCCCCATAAAACCCCATGATAGGCTCACTTTAGGGTCTCCATAAGTCAGAAATAACTTGAAGGCACACATCATCAACAACAAAATGTTGGAAGTACACTTTTGTGGTACATCAAAGAAACTAAGTACACATGAACCTGAATTTCACAGAGTCTGGTTCTGTTTCAAAAGGGTGGAGGGAAGTCAAATACACATTCCTGGCACTGTATGTGAAAAAAGGAGTCACACAACTGAAATGGGGCTGTTACTGCAAGTGTGCACTTATGACATTTTCTGTTTTGTTACTTTTAAGCCAAGTGACTAAAATGCATGAACCTTACTTTAGTGGGCGGCAGTGGAAAATGGTGGGGAAACCAGCTGGGATATCTACCAGGAAGTATACTGGAAAAATCCAAGTGTGGAAAGGCATCAGAAGAGTTGATTGCTATTCTTCCAATACCACGGGGAAAGTTTGAAATGTAGCATTGTACAGCATAACAAGAATGAAAAAGCTGCTTCTGAAGTGGAGTAAAGGAGCAATGTGAAAAAGACCTTGGTGAAAACATGAGCTCACTCCATTGAAAAAGCTTTGGTCTGAAGTGAGATAACTGTTTTAGATATGTGTGATAGGCAAGTAATCATTTGATGCTGCAGTTAGCAACAGATGAGCATGATTGTATGCTCTCTCGTGGGTTTATGCAATGCCATAGCAACCCATCTGGAGAACTCTGCAACTACACTAGGCTTCCACTTTGCAGTTATTTTTGATTGATGTACACTCAGTGTAATGCACTTATGAAACACTTGGCATTTGGTGTTTGTTGCATTCTCCAAGTGCTTCTGCAGATGTACAGTAGGTATGAGAGATGCTGCTACACCATAATGCAATTTGAAGTCCTTGCATTATGCTTTCTTCCCTGCAGCTACAAAGATGTGGTCCATCCTGTAAGTTGATGATTAGAAGAAGCACAGTATTCTTCAGGAACAGGCAGCACTTGTTAGAACTCATCACAGGAGCAGTGGGCAAGAAGAAAGAAGTTGAGGATCAAGCAGAATTTCCTGTGCTTTCTCTTGCAAGGTTCCCCTTGGAAGAATGTTGATATTTATACAAGCAGAATACAGTAGGTATCTGTACAGTATCAGTGCATCTCTATTACAAAGGGAGAGCAATTCTGGATGTTCAAAGCAAAGTTAAAATAAAAACTAAAAAAAGAATACATGTATTGTTTCATGAAATTTGTTCACAGGGAGCATTAGAAGAAAGATGTGAAATTTGACTACAGAAGTTCCAAATGCTGGCTTCTAAGGCTGGGATCTTGTTAGTGACATAAACACATATGTCAGTGGAGCTATGCATGTTGGATGAATTGTTTGTCATAAGCACAACAGGTGTACTCAGCTGACAGCAGCTGTTACCCCAAAACGTAGGTGTGACAAGGGCAGCCCTGCAATGCCAAATACCTCCTTGAAATAGTGGGGAATTAATTAGCTCAAAATCAGGAGGCTGCGAGATGGGGGCAATTTAGCAAGATCTTTTCTACCAGTGTTTATAGGCACACGCAGGAAAAGAACCAGCCAGAGATTCAGAAGTAAGCTAAAAATGTGTTTTATCGAGGGGAATTCACTCATACATGCACACAAGATACACACAATCACACATTCACACAAGAGCTAGCTGAAAGAGAAAGGGAAGAAAAATTATAGAGAGGCTGGGGAATTTGGGGGGGATTTATAATTACCAGTCCAGAAGAGTTGTGAAGAGCAGAAATGTATTTTGGCTTAGGTAGGACCTAAGGACAGTTCTCATTCAGGAGCCAGATGGACAGAGTGACGGGTAGACCTTCAAGAAACTGCACTGGGCATCCTCAAATCAGGGGTATTTGTACCCTGAAAATGGCTTGTGGCTGTGAAGGTTCCAGATGCAAGACAAAGTGAACTGTTGTGGACAATGAGTCTTTTGCCTGTTGATGGGCTTAGCGCTTTGATTGACAAAGACATGATGGGTGTTGTAATAGCTGTCTATTGTGGGTGCTGTGAGGAAAGAGGAAAGAATCCAGGTGTACAAGGGATGGAAATCTGTCAATCAGTGTCCCAGTGGGCTCCTCACAGTTCGATTCCCTGGAAAATTCCAGCTTCGGTTTAAGTCTATTATCCACAGGAATGGTGTGTGTATGCCTGACAAATGACTCAGTCTTACCTGGAGGAAGTTTTGAGTTGACCTGTCCTTCTCATATTTACAGTCAAATTCTTTCCCTCACTCAGTTTGACCTCTCCATCACCTCTCAGGCTTGAATTTGATATCAGAGCCAAAAAAATGTGTTGCCAATTAGGTATGGTGCCCATCCAAACCATACTGATATTGGAGACCCCCAAAGCGGGGCCTTACACAGCAGAAGTGTATTCTGCTGTGCATGCACCAATGCTGTGCACTGCAGTTACACATTGTGCACTGCAGTTGTATACTGGGCATTTTGGTACCACATTGGCAACCAAAATGACATGCATCAACATTAACATGTGTTGCGCAGTGCTGCCATTCTGCATGGGGCTTATGTAGTGCTGGCAGAGTGTATCTCTGCATGTGGATATGTACACTTTGCTGAGGAGATGTTGAATTGCAGCTTTGTGTTCAAATGTGCTGACAACATCATGAAAAGACTTCCATGTGTGATTACCCCTCTCTGACAAATGGCGAACACATTTTTATACATCAGACAAGTAGCTGTTTAAAAATGTCAAAAGGAAATGAGATTCCCAAGGCCACCTGGCTATCTATTTATTACCGTAATCCTGAATCTTTAAGGTTACTGAGTACAGAACTGCTCCTGTGCTTCCCAACACCCTTTACCTTCACGATCTCTTTCCACTAGCACTGGAAGGTTGCTGTCAAGTGAATCAACTGCTTTTTAGTACTAGTGTGCCAAACCAAGACCCACCTCATCCAAACATCAGGGCTGAAAGGAATCAGGGAAGAGGTCTTTGAGTTCCTTTTCACTACCTGAACTCTTAGGTCTGGTTGCTGGAGGCAACAACCTGTGTACTGGTCTCCTTTGCCTATATGCTACCCTTCTTTCTGAGTGTTTTGGAGGGTTTTTTTTAGAAGAAGATTGATGGGGTTATTGTGGCTTGTTGGGAGACTGCAGTGCCCATAAGATCCCGCACAACATCCCATCCCAGTCTTTTGTATGTCTGTATGTGTTTGAATATCTGGCAGAAGCTTGAATAGCCTGAAATTTGTCCCATGTAAAGAAAACTGGAAAACTTTGCAGCTTTGTGATGTCAGCACAGCAGCTGAGAATACATACAGAATAAAAATCCATCAATATAGCTGCAAATAGTCATTGCTATGAATAAGGCTTCTTCTGAGTGCTCAGAGGACCATTCATATGGCCATAGCTAAGACCAAGCCCGGCCAAAGAGCCACATTCACCCAGCAGCTAGCAAATAGCAACCACACTTCAAGGGCAGGATACCCCTTTCGCCTGCTGAAGCTGGAGCCAACTTTTGTTCACCTTGTAAAGCTTTTTGCATGTGTGAGGACAATATGTTATGGTCATTGGCCATGGTGGCTGGGGCATTCTGGAAGGTGTAGTTCAAAAGCGCAAGTTTACCATTTTCTGGTTGTGTCTTCCCCTCGCCTAAATGGTAATCAAGTGCATGGGTTAGCAGTCAGCATTTCTGTTAAGGTTTGCACCTTTCTCTATGGCCCTTACCATACTACATTGTCATCCTGGCAGAACAACATGTTGCTCCCAGTCCAGAATGTGTGCCATTATACAACATCATCACTCACCTGTTGTTGTCATGTCTCCATCTGTGGGAAGTGCACGCTTTTTCATTATCAGAAAAAAAAATCTAGTAACAGCTCTCTTTCTCAGCATGATCCCATCGGTTGCCTGAGTACAGTAAAGGCCCAAGCACTCAACAGTGCTTCCTTCTGCAGTACAGTGCAGGGACCAACCAATCATGGGTTGTGTGGCTGAGACGAGGTGGGGAAAGGGATTTGCCATTGAAGCTGTACCACAGAAGGAAGAACAGTGTGCCCAACACTACCCATCCATGGCAGCTGATCGGGTGCAGTGAGGAGCAGCCAGGCCTCAATCCCATCCCAGCAATGGTAATGGGATCCTGCTGGGACAATGCGTCATTGTGGCATAGTGTGATAAGGGCACAAGTCTCATTCTGTTTAGTCTTGTTCCTCTGTCTTCTCTTACCAAATTCCTTTGAAGGAGTTTGCCAAGACACAGAATTAATGTGAAGTCTTTGTGCCAACTGACCTGCTATTTTATAGCTTGCTGACTTGAAAACAATGGACCTGGGCAAGATGCACGAAGTTCCTTGCTCTGTGTGTGTGTGGTTCTCACTCATTCTATGTTTTGCCACTATGACTCAGCATGAGGATTAGTGTTCTCTGTCCCTTTTTCTTCTAAACAAACTGCCTGGAGTCATTATTCTCCTTCTTGACCTCTGAACTTCTTTGTGTTTCTTTGTCTTCTAATCCCCAGATCCTTAAACCACTTAGCCTTGACCCCCTAGAGCTGCCTGGAAACAAAATCAAGGCCACTAGAACTTATGTAGGTCCTTCCATCATAGCCTTCTTTTCAGTGCCTGTTGGAGCTGGTGAAGCAAAAGACAGGTCACTTAAGGCAGAGCCAAGAACTCACCAAAAGCATCAAAAGTCAAATTATGGCATCAAAAATATATATACAGGATACCACATGTACCAACATCAAATTAATACAGGCCTCATAATTCACAGCAAGATCCACCAAATTCAAAGACATCTTAAGGTCCACTGAAAGTCCAAAATTATAATGCAGGCCGCAAGCAAGGCACACAGAAATAGGATAGATCTCTCAGAGCCCATAACAAGTTCCTACCTGCCCCAGATTAACAGAGTCCAATTCTGTTTAGAAGATAAGTGGGATATAAATCAAATCAAATCAATCAATCAATCAATCAATCAATCAATCAATCTTTCCCTCAAATTAAAATAGCCTTCAAATGGCCAAATCAAGATATGCAAAATAAGATTTAGATCCTCCCTCAAGGTTCCTGAAAGAATATGGGCCTCAAAAGTCAGATCAAATGCTCTGGGAATGGGCTTACATATAGAGTTAGAGTTTGTGGTTAATAATTGGATCATATATAGTATTAGCAATAGGTTAAATATAGTTGAAAAGAATAGACTTAAGAATGAAATTATTATAACAATAACGAGTACAAGGAGAAAGAGATTTAGATACATGAAATAAAAATATATAATCAATGTGATACATAATATGTTGAATAAGTATATGATGATAAAGGATCTGGAGAGAAATAGTAATGTAAGCTATTTGTGTTGTAATTTTTCTCTTTTTCACATTTATATTATTCACATGGTGTTTTTCTTTTATTCTGTTATGTATTGTTCTTTTTCTTTTATATATATATATATATATATATATAAAAGAAAGGTCAGATCAAGTCATATACAAATAAATATGGGCCTCAAATTTGCCTGCAAGCCACCTGCCCCCCACCCCAAAAAACTGTTAGCTAAAAGACAGACATTTAAAAAAAAAAAAAAGAGTACATGTTTTGAGCCCTGGGTTAGATAAGGTACTAATAGATTCTGTTGTATCTCACCTCCCATGCCCACCTCCCACTCCTGTGTTGTTTTTAAACTTTTAACTGAAAATTAGAGTGTCAGTTCCATGGATCTTGGAAAAAGGAACTGCTCTCAGGGCCATCAAAAGAATGAAAAATGTTCTTGAGTGAGCCCTCTAGGGCCATTTCCGCCCTACACTGTTATAGTGCCATTATTCCACTTTCAACATCTTACGGAATCCTAAGATTTGCAGTTTAGGGAGGGGCATTTAGAATTCTCAGCCAGGGAGCTTTTGGACATCAATAAACTGCAAACTGCAGAATTCCACAGGATGTTGAAAGTCGAATAATAGCCACTATGTGTGGAAATTGCCTAGGTGTTTGCCCACAGGAGATCTACACAACAGGTGGGGTCCACTGGTGGACTGTCTGAGGTGATGGCTTTGGGTTGAGTGACAGGGGGGTTCTCAACTGTGCATAACGGAGAGGCATCTGAGGACCAGCAGTGTTCTTGGTGGCAACATGGGCAGGACAAAGTTGGGGATGGAGAGTAACAGTGATAGACATTTGGTGTGGTGACTGTGGAGAAATAAAGAGGGCCTATGGCCACTTCCAACAGTCCAGGACCCAGCTCAGTTGGAGGTGGGAGAGCTTGCCTTTCCTCCTTTGCTTTCACAGTCAGGCAGCTTCACTTGGTGGCTATCTTGCTTTCTTTCCTGGCCTAACCAGTGGCAGTTTTGAATCCCTGACAGACTGGCTAAAGTCTTCATATACAGGAATTCATATTTTGTATATCATTATTGTGTAATATACTACCAAGAAAGATAAAAGCATATGCATCCTAGTCAGGTCTCAGTTCCAGACCACTGGGGCCCACTAATTTGTAATGCATACACACTGTCAGCCGTGTGTGTATGTGTGTGCACATGCACGCTTTCAAGTCACCTGTTGACTTATGGTGACCCCATGGTTTTCACAGTTGATATTTAATTCTCCTACGTACATGTGCGTGTGCCTTCAAGTTGCCTGTTGAAATATGGTGAGCCTATGAATTTCTTTTCCATAGGATTTTCTTAGCCAAGGAATACTCAGAGGTGGTTTTGCCAGTTCCTTCCTCTGCAATATAGCCTTCAGCACTTGGTATTGTTGGTGGTCACCCATCCAAGTACTAACCAGGGCTGACCCTGCTTTGCTTCCAAGATCAGACAGGACCTGGTGCCTTTACAATATTTAGGCCCCTTTTTGGCCCTAACTGTTCTCAAATGCCCAAATGGATGAAATGGCCACATGTTCCTTTCTTCTGGGAGCATGCATTGCAGGAAACTTTTTGAAATGTTAAAGGCTGCTGCAATTGGCTATGGGCAATCTCTTTTAGGCAAGATTATGATGCCATAGGAAAACTGAACATATCTGGCATCTGACAGTTTGCCAGACCCTGCCCAATGTTTCTTGCAAGCCTGTGTTGAGGAGGCAAAATTGAGGAGGTGCAAAATTTCCTACTTATTAAAAGTCCTGGTCAGAGTTATGCCTTACTGCCCGCTTTCACTGTAGCAGCACTGCTTCCCCTGGCATTTACACTGAGATTTTAATGGAGCAACATGTGTCTGCATTCTAAGAAACTGCATAGCCAACACTTAAAGTTCATTTTCCTCATTTTGAGATAATTAAATTGGTTTTGTTTGATTTTCTTTTATATTTTGAGCTGTGTAACACATTGGTTCACTGTATTGAATATACACAAAGAAAGTGAAAGAGAGAAAGAGTATAATTTTTATATTTATTCAAAAGCCATCTTTTGGAGAAGTTGTCAGAGTGGTGCACTACATAGATCAGATAGATGAGTGATAGATGATTGATCGAATCACACTGATATACACACAAAGCAGAACATAGAGAATGCAGCATAGCTATGCATAATCCTCCATGGGGTATCCTTGTGAAGATCAGTGATTTATTACTGAAGATTTCGACTTGCTACAAATTAAAAAGTGAACTAATTACATGCTTGTGTCTGTGTCATGTCTTTGTTATGTTAACAACCTATAGAAGAAAAATCCTAATTTATGCACAGGTTAGTAGTAAAAATACAACATTAATGGAATCAAAAATTCATTTTGCTATTCTTCCATAAAAACAAACAATTTATAATAGAGAACACTGAAATATGAGGGGGTTTATATTACAAAAAAAAATCTTGTTGTGAGTGTTTATGGAAGAATTTACAGCCATTTTTATTGGTCAGCTGGGGTTTATCTTGCGGAAGGGCGGAAAAGACACTGAAATTATTACAGATGAGTCTAAACTAAATTAGATTTCAGACAAATACATTGTAAATAACAGATCAATTTTTAACTGCTGTTTAAAAGTCATAATTACATCTACCTGTGGTATTTAGAAGTAATTAATACTGAATAGGTGGTCTTAAATGTACAGAACTTAAGTGTAACGCTGCTGACATAATGTGTTATAGTCCACATTAATTAATCCCAAAGAGCTATCATCTCCAGTTTCCACAGATGACTACTGTAGCATTCTCCTTAATTCATAGGATGAACACAGGACTGAAGCTGTCATCCTGTACCCAATTATAGGAGAGTAAGGCCCTTGCCACACAACCTTGTCATCCAAGCAGAGCAGCGCATTGCTCCTGGTCCAGGACATGTGTCATCACACAACATTGTCACTCACCTGCTGCTGTCACATCCCCATCCATGGGAAATATGCCCTTTTTCATTATCCAAAAACAACCTGTAATGTTTCTCTTTCCCAGCACAATCCCTTCAGATGCCTGCATGCAGTAAGGGCTGAAGAGTTCGATAGTGCTTCCTTCCACAGTACAGTGCAGGAACCAACCAATCATGGATTGTGGGATGTGGAAGAGGCAAGGAAAGGGACGCATCATTGTTGCTGTACTGTGGATGGAAGAACAGTGTGTCTGATGCTACCCATCTGTGGCAGCTGACCCGGTGTGGTGGGGAGTGTTCAGGCCCTGATGTCATCCCAGCAATGGCAACGCTGGGATTCCACCAGAACAATGGCACTATTGGGGCATAGTGCAGTAAAAGCCTAAGTCTCCTCAGAGCAGTGAAAACTACCTCTGAGTAGGCCCATATCTGCATTCTATACTACAAAAAGGTAAGCTTTCTGAGGACTCAGCAGATCCATAATGTGATGGGATAGCCCAGCTCTTGAAGTTTAACATAATTGTAGCTCTGTTATACTGAGTAGTGACTGTTCTAGTGTAGTAGTGAGACTGGAGCTTTAGTTCTGAATATTTTTTGAAAGAAATTAACCACTGCCTGGAAAACATTAGCAATATCCTTTAATCTAAGTTTCCCCCTGATCCCACTCTCTTTGAAGTTAATAGAAACTCTCAGTTGTCCCCTTATTGTCTCCAGTCAGATCAGGGTCATGCCCTTTGCCTTCCAGTTCCACAGCAGCTATTCCAAAAGCATTGGACTGTTACGTCCTTGAGTATCTTAAATCTATCTTTTACTTTTTGGACTGTAACATTTTGCATGTTATAGTTCTAGTTTTCTGTGATATTTATACACATGCTACAAAGGAAGAAAGAAATACACATGACACCAGTTAAGTTGCAGGGTGGGGTGTCTGGAGAGATTCAATTATTGTTAAGGTATACAGCCCTTTTATTTTGCTTCCTCCTGCTAAGGACACTTAAGCTGTGCTCTCAAAATAAAGTGAAGAAAGAGAATTCATTCTTGGAATGAAAACTCTAGACTTTTGAATATCTGACTTCTGAGTATTGTGACAAGGGTCCTGCCTATGATTGTCACAGCGTCACTTGCTGGTGGGAGTGTGACAGAAATGTCATCTTCCTTCTCTCCCATCAGCCACTGAACAGACCTCCTTCATTCAGTTCAGCTGCTGGTTGTTAAGGTGAGCTGAGAAGGTCTTTATTTAGTCTGACTGTATCCAGAGCATATGTTGTGGTGGTGGTGGTGTGCCTTCAAGCCATTTCAACTGATGGTGACCCCAAGGTGAACCTATTGTGGGATTTCTGGGGCTGAGAGTATATGACACACCTAAGGTCACCCAGTGGGTTTCCATGGATAAGTGGCAAATCGAACCCTGGCTTCTAGGGTTGTAGTCCAACACTCAAACCACTACATCTCACTCGCCCTTAGAGGTTATTAATTCATAAGTGCAACGCAGAATGCCAGCCAATATTTTTTTTAAGCTCTTATATTTTAAGAACCAAGAGACAAACTGAATGGAATTTCCAAATTCTTCCTTCCCCACCACCTCTTCTTCTTCCAGCCTGGTAAATAAAACTCATAGCCTTATATGGAAGAGGAATGAGGGAGGAAAAGTCCTTCAGGTAGAGGGTTCCCATTTCAGAGAGATAGCATTCAGCTTGCTTTAGACAGGGCTTCATTCCTCTTGAACGATCAGATTTGCAGCTTTGAGATCATCTAGCTGTGTTGTTCAAGTAACCTCGATGGCATAGATGTCTTTTATCAGCTTTGACTTCTCTTAGGCCATTTCTACACTCCACTGTTCTAGTGCTATTATTCCACTTTCAACCTCCTATGGAATTCTGGGGTTTGCAGTTTAGGGAGGGGCATGTGGAATTCTCAGCCAGAGAACTCTTTGGCCTCAGTAAACTACAAACCCCAGGATTCCACAGGATGGTGAAAGTGGAATAATAGCACTATAACAGTGTAGTGTGGAAATGCCCTTAGACTGGAGTGATCTGGTTACAGTCATGCTTGATAAACTCCTAACTGGACTACTACAACATACTTCCTGTGGAACTGACTTTGAAGACAGTTTGGTGCAGAGCACAGCTGCCAGGATTTTGACTAGAATATCCTATTCTGATCATATGTTGCCAGTACTAAACTTGTTCTGCTTGCTTGCCTGCCTGCTTCTTAGCTCATTTCAGCATAGTGTTGACCTTTAACATCCTGCAGGTTTGAGAAGGAGCATCATCTCCCACTCCCTCATGCTCCAAAGTCATCATCAGAGACCCTTTCCTCTGGTAATATGCAATTATAGTTAAGCCAGATTTTGGAAAAGTTATTTTTTTTTGAACTACAGCTCCAATATCATTGACCATAGTAGCTGGGGGATTTTGAAAGCTGTAGTCTTAAAATTAACTTTCCCAAGTTTTGTGTAAAGCAGACAATAAGCACAATGACAGTCATCAAGCACACAGTAGCTGGTTCTGAGCCAAGTCCCCATCTCAAATATTCTGACATATTCTTTGTGTTTATTAAAAGCAGTGAGAGCTTGCTGTGAAGCCAGTGTATAATTAATTCCACACAAGAGGAAATAATCTTATCAGACTATAGAACCTAGAGCCCTTCCTAAAGTGTTTGTCCAAACAAGATTTGTGCCATGTGAGAAAACGCCAGTGTAGTGTAGTGGTCCGAGCATTAAACTACAACCTCAAAGGTGAGGGTTTTGATTCTTCGCTTGGCTGTGGGAGCCCATGTACTCTCAGCCCCAGAAAACTCCATGATGAATCACCATAAGTCAGAAACAACACAACAACAGCAGCAACAGCAACAACAAGATTATTTACTCACAGATCTCTGTGTGAAGACAGGAAATTTTAGTTGTATGTCTACTACCCCTCCATGTGAACACAATAACTGGCCCACACAGTGTACAAAGAAAGCATTTTGGAGACTCAAACATTTGCCTCTGCTTTCCACAAAATCAAGTTGGTTTTTTTCCTTTCACATTTTGACTGAAAGAACCAGAGTTATCCTGGGGCCCTTTACCAGATATATGGTGTGTCCACAGAGGGAATTGATGTTGTTGCCCGAATGTGTGGAACACAAAGCTGCACAAGAACATTCACAGGCTCTGATGTTAGTTCTGAATGACTAGACAAAGTGGGAAGCATAATCCAAATGGAAATGAACATGTATGCACGTTTCGATGTACATGAGCTTATGCATTCCTTGTGATACTTTTTTTGTTGTTCTGGTTTGACAGCCCTAATTTCAAACCAAAAGTAGGAAAGTTACCTTGTGCATAAGCCCACAATTCCATGGCTGTTGGCACTGGATGACTTAAAAAATTACTCAGAGTGAAAAAGAAATAATAAACGCAGCCAAGTCTTTATTTAGATACTGATGACTAACTTGGCTGTTTTCCCATCTATCCTTCCACATTCCGTATCGGAATTCTGCAGCTAGTGACTGGTTTTCCATGTCTGTTTTATACAACTGCCTCTTTTGTAGTTCTCAATGTTTTTGTATTCACCTTCTATTCACAAGAGCATCTGTTTTGTATTACCCTCATTTAATACTCTTGTTTAAAAATCTCAGGGAGCAATGACTTCCCCAACCTGGGTTAAAGGTAAAATTGAGAAAGTGTTACTTAAAATGGTGCCTACAACTAAGAATCATAGCAAGAAGGAAAAATTTTAATATGAAAAATATGGCTGCATTAAGCCATTCAGACTATTTGTGTGTGCAGGTGGTCCTTTGGAGGGACACTTGGTTGGAAAAGTATCTGGGAACATAATGAGGAAATTCTACATTCTCTTTTACACTTGGGTTATTATTGGTTTGTATTGATTTGTTTCTCCCTTGTAATTTTCTTTTGTGATGGCCATTGCTCTAAACAATAAATCTGAAAACTCTCAGCTCTCTACAGAGGAACAATGTTTATGAGCCTACAACATAGCTGGCCTCACATGAAATAAATCAGAAGTAGCAGTCATTGCATTGTTCATCATTTCTATAGCTTTGCTAACATTACAAAGGACTTTACCAGCTTATCTTGCTTATGCCCCCCAACTAGATTGGGAACTAGATTGGACTGAAAGAAAGAAACTTGTGCGTTGCCACCATTTTAAACTTGGCTCTTCCACAACAAAACTCAACCAGAACTGGACTATACCCATTTATAATACAGGATGCAGCAAAAGGAGGGATTTAAAGAAGGTACATCTGTGCAAACCTACTGGTAACACAGAACCAATCACTAGGGCATAAATGGGTAGGCAACTGTGGGGGCAGGGAGTCACTGTTAGCCCCTCTGACCCTCATAGGCTGCACAGAGTGTTGATGGCAAACCAGAAGTGATGTCAGGTCACTTTCAGTCACCATTTTTGTCTGATTTTCATCTAAGGCAGGCCTTGATCAGAGTTTGTGGGGGATACAGGAAAGCAAAAATGCTACATTTGAAAGTAATTTTTGTGCTTGGGAGACTGTTTGAGGGCAAAAGAAAAAGAAAAGAAAAAAGACCATAATAACCAGCCCTTTAAAAAAAAATGGGGGAGCTTGGGGGACTGCTAGGGGATTTCAGGGGCCACTAAAGTGGCTTTTGGGGCCACTAAAATGGCTTTTAGGGCCACATGAGCATTAGGACAATGATTCTAAACCACTGGTTTGTAATACAATAGCTCTTTTGAGAAGCATAAAAACTGTGTGCCAAAACAAGGTTTATTCTTCTACAGAAGCAAAACTATAAGTACGTTGGAACAATAAAACAAGCATTACTTCTGTGGCATCCTTTAATGAGACACTTGCCCTTCTTTGGTGTCACTTAATTTCTTTATGTTGGGTTGAGCTGAAGGACAGCCAGCAGTAAGCCATTCTCCACAGATAGTTTGTTTCATTGCTTTGTTTTTATTGCAACTATTGATGAGAACCCAGTTTCTTAAGTGTGACATTGTAATGGCATTACAGTTCCAAAGCTTTGGACACAAGCTCAGATTCTTGTGCCTCTGTGTTACCCCAAACATGCATGTCTTTTCAACAGAGAGATGCTAAGGAACTGTCTTAGTGTGTAGGACGTGCAAAGAAGTTCTGCCCAACAATTCCCTGATTTCCAAAAACAGGGCACAGACAGCAATGAGAACAATACAGCCGTGGTTCACTCGGTTTGCTAGTGTTCCCAGGAGACCTTTCTTCTGGATTCATTCCCAGTAGGACATTGTTGTTATTTTTTCTGTTGCTGAGGGCAACCACAGCTGTGAACTGCCTGCTCAGGAGAGATACAAGAAGCAAGACACATGATATACAGGTATATCTCAGTTAACAAAATAGATGTGTTCCTAGGCATTACTTCTTTAACAGAAAACTGGGTACCAAACGCAAAAATGACATGGAAAGAATAAGGATAGATTCCGAAAGCAAAACTTGTTATTCAAAACTAACAATATGCATGTGTCAAATAAAACAACTAGGTCAGGTAAGTCTTGCATAAATAAATGAGCCTTCTACAGACTTCTTGAAGGCTTCTTCCAAAATATAGTGATGTTTGCCTTGTCATTTTTTTTTCTTTTATCATGCACCTCCTCACTATAGCAATCCAAAGTTTTCAGCACAGTTCTCTGAGGCTGAATCACTGAAAATGTGAACACTAATCTGTACAAAACTGAGTTGGGAAAGGGTGTGGGGAACCCCTTACAGCCATTTATTGTCTCAGTGCCTCTTTAAGTTCCAGTAATTCTTTGTTAGCCACCTAAGGTCTATCTTCTGTCTGATCCATTGCAACGGCCAGAGATGAGATCGATCATTACAGCTTCAGGCTTGATGACTGGGCTGGCACCATTGGGAGGCCCTTCTCTTCTACCAAGGGAGAATAATGGGACAAATCTTGCTTTCTACCCATATGAGTCTAAAGGCCTTTGTAAAAACAAGCATCATTCTTAGAACCTTTGTTAACTGAGGTTCATGCCTGGGTAAGAAAAGGACTCATCACACATTCTTGAGCTGTCTTTTCAGTCAGTTTCACAACCTGACAAACAAGCTAACCAGCCAATCAAACAATGGTTTAAGCAAATAATGTTCTCTTTCCTATCTTATGCTCTCTCTACCTACCATTACCTTCAAACTATCAAATATGATCCTCTAGGTCAGGCAGATCCTCCTCCAGATGTTGTCAGAATGCATATCTTCCCTTCTCGCCATTGTCTAAGCTGGCTTGGGCTGATGGGAGGTGCAATCTAGCCATTTTTCAAGCGCCTAACATTTCTAGGGAAAATGCAAAGGCATTCTGGATATGTTGAACTAAAAGAAAGGTTAATACCTCTCTATAGAAGAGGGAATTTTGTCAGCTCTGGCTTTCCTCACCTCACCCAGTATAACATGGTACATGGGTATAGTTTTATACAACTCAAATTTATTTGTCTTAGCCACCAGCCATTAAAAAAAAAGTAAAAAGAAAGGGCATCATAAATAAATGACAAACATGAATATGGTACCAAAAAAAATAGACAAGCTAATTAGAAAGATTAAATGCTATCATTTTAAATAGCATTTAAAATATCATTTTAAGTATCAGTTTATATAACTGTGAATATTTAAATTTTATTTTAAATAAATGAATAAATTTATTTATTACATCTAAATGCCTTTGAAATATTTTGCTGCAGCCCAAGCGAAACTGGACACATTAAGCAAGGATTTCTTTGTACTCTTTCCAAGTATTGAAGAGTACAAGTTTGCTCCTCTCATGAGTGCTGAAAAAGAAATTTTCACTAAATGTTTTCAGCGAAAGAACATTGGGTATGTGAAATTATCTTTAACTCCACTCTTTCCACTGTCATCATAGGCTGCCATCTGAAGGCATATATTGCACTAGCCATGTTGTAATTTAGCATCCTTATGCCACCTAGATTTATCTTGAAGAAAGATGGGTTATAAATTAAGGTTGAGATTACAGTGAAGATTACTAAAACTTTTGGGACTTAGGCCTTTTCTGCATGGCATTTGTGCACGATTGTGAGGAGCAATCTGCACAACTCACTCACAATCACGTGACGCTCCAGGGGCCAGCAGGGACCAATCGTGCACCTTTTCATTTTCGGCTGGAAGCCAAAAATGGTGCTTGATCGCGCATTGCTCCCGGGCCCCATGCTCACTTACCTGGTGTGCAGAGCCTTCAGAGCTATGCTGGTCATGCTTCCTGCCCCAGCGCAGCCTGGGAAATTCCCAGGCTGCACTGCAAAGGAAGAGGCAGGGCTCTTGCACGAGCACGCAGCTGATGCGGAGCTGAAGCAGCAGGGACATGAGAGCCTCTTGCCGGATGCTGCTCGTGTGATCCCCACACCCCAGCACTGGAAAAAGGTGAGGTGCGGTAAGGGCCTTAATATTACACACAGTCTCTGCAGGGTTGTTGTGTGTCTTCAAGTCATTTCTGAAGTTACAGCCACGCTAAGGTGAATATATTATGGAGTTTTCTTGGCAAGATTTTTTCTGAAGGGCTTTGCCATTGCATTCCTTTCGGGGTGAGAGAGTATGACTTGATCAGGGCCACCCAGTGTGTTTGCATGGCTCATCAGGGAATCAAGCCCTAGTCTTCCAGAGTCCCGCTCCAACATTCAAACCATTACAGCAGGGGACGTGTTTTTAAACTGTTTGCTTTTGTTTTAGTATGTTAAATTATTTAATATGCTTTAGATTGTTCAAACAATTTAATATTTGGAACAAATTGTTTTACATCTCTTCCTGATCCTATTTCCTATGTTTCCCTGAGATCTTGTGGTATAAAATGGAATAAAAATATTTTAATGAATGAAACACAGAATGTGTCAACTGGGGTCAGACCTGGTTAGATGAGAGATCAACAGGGAATATCTTTTTTTTCCCTCCAGAAATCTTCAGATAATTAAAAAAAAATCCTGTCTGAAATTCTGGAGAGATTCTGTTGATCAAAACTGGCAGTAGTGGACAAGATAGACTAGTGGCCTGACATAAGATAAAGCAACTTCTTTTATTCCTGAAAATCACAGGGGAATCCCCTTGGGGATAGCTTTTCATAGGCTGCCTGCCACTTAGAAGGGCCAGGTCTTCCAGTTGCCATCCATCTTATTTCAATTGGTGGACGAAAAGCATTAGGTGCTTAACGTCATGGCTGAGCAAACTCATGTGACGGAAGGCAGTCCTTTGGCTCTACAAAACTTGATCCCAAACTTTTAGAACTTTCTAGGTAACAAAATTAATGATCCCAGCTATGGAATTCTTTGCCAAGGGAAATTACTCTGGTTCCATCATTTCTTCTGAATTTCAGGAAGGCAGCCAAGATGACATTTTGCACAGCCTTTTGCCTTTGAAATTGTTCTGGTTGTTCTCACTGTCAGGTTATCTAAATTATTTGCAAGGAGTAGCCTGATATGTAGTCTGTTTTAAAATTTGTTTTTAGAAGTTTTTATGTTGTGTGCCTTCAAATTACGGTACTTCTGTCTTATGTGGAACCTATAGTGAACCTATCATGCAGTTTTCTTGACAGTCATTCTATTAGTAACTTTGTTGTTGTTGTTGCTGCTGCTGTTGTTGTTGCTGTTTGTTGTTGTGTTGTTGTTGTTGTTGCAAACGGAGGAACTCTCTGTCTCTTTTGGGCAACAACCCTCAAGATTTATCTGGTTCTGAGGGGGCTCCCAACATAGTCAGTTAGAAGTCAGTGGAAAGCAAAGTGTCTCCAGAGAATCTACCTATATCTCTACAGCCAGACACACAATGATGAGATCATCCTTTGATTTCTCACAAGACCCTGCAAGATCTTAGAGGATGCTTTTCTCACAGAGTGTCCTGCAGACTATACTACTATGCTCCCCTCCTGTTCTCCACCATGTGGGGAGGAAATAATGTGGGGACTCCTGGAGAAGGTGAGAGAAGAGATAAGGTGGAGTTCTACCTGGGCAGAATTTTACACTCTGTCTCTCTAGGCAGAATTCTGGCCTTTGCTTTTTGGAGGACATCTCTGACTACCTCCCATGGTTGGATGACTTGGAAAGTTCTCCTCCCAGGCTTTGAGATCAAATAGCAAAGATTCAGCATGAGGTCTTAAGAGATCTGCGCCCAATTAGAGTAAAAAATATTGGGCTAAATGGACCTATAGTCTCAGGTGGAGTATAAGGCAGCTTCCTTTGTTGTACAAACTGTTAATGTATTTCATTCATTCTTTCATTCATTCCAGTCCATGGACCACAGCAGTTAAGTGCACAAAGTTCAGTGTTCCCTGTTGAATGAATACAAATATGTTCAGATATTACTTGTGGAACTGAACTTACTCTGAAGTGTTTGACTATGTGTGTATGTGGAGGTTTTCTCCTGGTCTTCAAGTGCTGCAGCTTACAGCTTAAAGCAGGTCCCATTAGTGGTATCAGCACTATTTTTCTTGTTTCTAAAGGAGAAAGTATGGGGGTAGAATAAGGAGAAACAGGAGGCATAGAATAAGGAAAAAATGAGGGGGGGGAATCCAAAGAGAAGATTGGCATGAAAAAGAAGAAAACACATATATCCACTTTAAATTTTAAGCAAGTTCCCTTTCACACAGTTGGCCAAACTGCATGCTTTTCTTGAACCTGCAACTGGCTCAGATCACAGCGTTTATTGTTACAGTCTTTACGATGAATACAACAATAAAACTTTACCACCTTTGTGGGATGCTGAGATGATTACAGATTATGTTAGTGAAAAATCCAAAGAGGAAGAGCTGCAAGAGGGCAGCAGAGAATACAAAGCGGCTGAGAAATTACAGAATTGTTTTGCAGCAGTAAGAAAATTTACCGTTAATGGCTCTGTGGAATTAAACTTGTAACCAGGACTGAAGCCTTACCAGGAGGCTTGTTCTGTGTACCTTTAAGCTAAACCTTTCTGGCTGCTCAGCAGTTCATGCCAATAATGCCAAGTACAGTACTGTAGGTTTCCAGTAATACTGAACTCTTCGTGACCCTCACAGACAATAATTGCTTTAGCATAGGATTGACAATCACAGCAACAAACTCCCCCCCCATCCAAATAAACACAAGCTTAAAATATATTTTAACCCCAGAGGCCTAAGCACATAAAGAATACATTGTCTGTCCCATTTTGTCCCATGATTAATAATACAGGCTGGAACAGTTGCAAAGGAGGGGAAGACTGCCCTAGTCCACCCAAAGGTTTCTCAGTGTCTCATGTTCCAGCCTGCAAGAAGGCAAAGAGCCAAACAACCGCTGTGACTAGACAGTTGCTTACAGAGAGGCTGTTCTCAATTATGCTGCTATCCACTAGGAACACCTTTTAGCAGGAAGTGCCATCGTATTTCCAAGTTCTATGTACGGTTGTGAAAGAAGGACACTGAAGAAAGCAAAAAGAAAGAAAATCAGCTCATTTGAAATTTGGTGCTGGGGATACCATGGGCTGCTAAAAAACAAATACATGAATCCTGGAACAAATCAAGCCTGAACTTGTCCTACAAGACAAGATGATTAAACTAAGACGGCAGCACTTTGGATATATCAGGAGATGACATGACTCTGCTAAGTATGGTAGAAGGCAATAGGAAAAGAAAAAGGCTGCATTACAGGTGGATAGATTCAGGAAAGGAAGCTATGGCCCTGAATCTGCAAGATGATAGGATGACTTGAAGGTATCTCATTTATAGAGTCCTCATAACTTGAAGTTGACTTGACAGCAGTTAACAGCAACAACATCAACAACAATGGAGGAATAAGTTCACTGAAATGACATTCTGTATTATATCTGGGATTATTCCCCTTTTCCCTCTAAAAATTAATCTTCCCAAAGCTCTAGGAACAGAAGTATAATACTTATATTGAATCAGGCCACTGGTCCATCTAACACAAGTGTTATGAACTCGATGGTTTAAGGCAGTATTCTATCCTAACCCTCATTGAGATCCTTGATATTTCCTGCTTCACTTCTTAACACACTAGGTTGAGTGAACTCAGGCTGGTGCAGTGAAAATAAAAGATTTGGGATGTATGCTGCGCTTCCTAATATGGATTCTTTTGATCTGTCACTGGAGACATCACTGTTTTCATAGGAGACATGCTTCTCTCTTGGTAGGAACCATGCTTAGGAGCTGAGACAACCGGTTAAAAATTCCTTGGATTCCAATTTCCAGCTAACCATTTTATCACTCATGTGACAGCATTATATACCTCCCTAATGACTTTTTGTGTATTCAAACACCTCTTCCCAATCCTCTTTAAGATCAGTGAAACACACAAAACAATTAAAAGGCACCACACAATGACAACATCTGCTCCATAAGTCAGGAACTTTTTGACAACTTCTAACAATAACTGCAGAGCTATAGTTCAGGATTTTTTTTCACTTGTCCCCCCCCACCAGCTTAAATATATAACTAGACAAAAAATTCCTTTCACACATAAATCATTTAAAACAAGCATCATAACACTCTCCTCCAAATCCCTGTTGGCTTAATATTGTTGAAATATACACATATCCAGGTGTTACTGTGGCTGCATAATTTTTATTTCCATTGACTTTGCTAAATTCATTTATTAAACCTTCATGTCAAATGTCATTTTAAGAAGTCAAACCATTCTTGCTTTCTAAATGCTAAATGGAGAGATGTGCTCACTTCTTAGACTGCTGAGAATAAACTCACTTTTTCCCATCGGATAAAAGCTATTTAGAAACTGGGAGTGAATGCTGTAGCTGCCTTGGCAGCTTTGTCAGACATAACATGCTATTATAGAAAAGCATTTCCTTCAGCTCCAGTCGGAAGCTGCTAAAGGCAAAGAATTCTAAATACAGACAGTCAAGTCTACATGATTCTGTAGCCTTTTTTTATTAGAAACATCCATATTTCTAAAATGCAACCATTATGAGCTTAAAACATTTCATCTTTTAAAAACACAGGGTTTTTAATAACTAAAAGGAAGAGTTCTTCTACCTATTTCAGAACTTGTAGCAAAAAGAACATGGGCCTTTCCTTGCTCCACATGTATGGTGTTGCCAAATTAACGGAGTGATGTCCTTGGAATTGTGATTAATGGAGATTAAAGAAATGTTGGCACCCTTACTGCTGCCTACGGCAGCCTTGAAAATCCCCCCCCAACTCCAAAAAAATGGCCACCTCTATGAGCTGGAAAATGAAATGGAGTATTTCCACAAAGCCAGATGTGAGCCATATGGTGACTTACTGTTACAGGCATGAGCAATAAGTCTTGGCTGAATCATGTTGGATAAAGTGCCCCAGTGGAAAGGATATCATTATTGTAGTCACTGCTATGTGATCAGAGATTTTTGGAGTTTAAAGATACAAATTGGCATTTAGGAACCTTCCTACTTTAGTTTTTCCCTCTGTTTTAGGAAAATAATCCTGGTATGTCACTGTTTCTTTGTACATGTGATTATGCTTTGATAATGACCATGCCAGAAAGCTGAGGCCTTATATTAATCTCATATAAGTATGAAAAGTCCAAGCAATAACGTATGCTTGCAGGTCCCTAATATTATGATTGGATTAGTAGTTCACAAACTATGATCTTCAGGTCTAGATTCAGATCTGACTCCTCTCAACTCTGTCATAGAGCGTTGTGGTAGCAGAAATACCCTTCACTCAGTCTAGATGCATTTCTACATCCAGTTAAAATTACTGGATAGCAGGCAGGAAGAAAGATCCTTCTCTGCTTGGAACAGCTGTGACATGCCAATCAGAACAGATAATTATGACCATTAAAAAATCTATGCTGTATAAGACAAAATGCCTATCTAGTTCAGCACTCACTTTGCACAAATGGCCAACTAGTAGCCTGGGCAAGTTAGACAGACAAATAATTTAATCCGGTGTATGATACCTCTTTTTGATTCCAGGGGACCTGTGAACAGGTTACCACGGGAGGCATTTTCCCTATCACTGTTTCCTTGCAATGTGCACTCATGCAAATAAATGAAACCAAGTTGCAAAACCCTAGCTTAATTTAATTGTAAATTACTTAGGAGTCATGTATGCAACATCAGAAGGCTAAAGAGCTAATTCTGGCCTCCAAGAACCTCTGCAGAGTGCAGTAGGCACCAAAATATTGGATTGATTGATTGATTGATTGATTGATTGATTGAGAGTGTTTATATTCTTCCTTTCAGACAAAAGGCTGCCAGAGTGGCTTACAAACTATTAAATTAACAGTTCTCTGCCCTTCACACTTACAGTCTAAGTAAGGGCCTTTCCACACTACAGTGTTATAGTGCTATTATTCCACTTTCAACATCCTATGGAATCCTGGAGTTTGCAGTTTAGGGAGGGGCCTTTAGAACTCTCAGCCAGAGAGCTCTTGGGCCTCAGTAAACTATGAACCCCAGAATTCCACAGGAGGTTGAAAGTTGAATAATCACTGTAGTGCAGGAAGGCCCTAAGACATGACACATAAGGAAGAGGGCATGACGATGGGTGAATGGGAGATAAGTTTATCAGATATTGGATGCTCTTTTCTCCTTTGATAAGGAGACCAGAAGAAGTCAAGAGAAAAAGAATCTATACTAATTAGTTACCCTTTATCTAGTGTGTGAGAGTCACCTCACCCAGTTACAAATAACAAGCTCCAGATTACAAAGAATGAATGTAAACTAATCCATAATATGTAAGAAAATGGGGTAGAAAAAATGGGTCAGGAATGGAAATAGAGAGATATAGGAGTATAAGGTATTCTCCTTCTGTTGTTGAAAAAGGACCTTCTTGGAAAGTACCAACGTCGCATTTTCCAAGAATGGAGGCATGTCTCCCTATATGGGGATGCATCAGAGTGGAAACTATTGAGTAACTATGAGATTATTTTTCCACATAACCCTCCTGCACAGGAGGCCTCTGCAGAAGTGTTTTTATCTATCTATCTTGTAATGACATATGAGGGTGGAAGCTCAGTGTCAGGTAGCAGCCCTACAAAAAATTTCTGCAGCATTGCTGAAAGTAGCTGAGATAGCTGCACTCCAGGTGGAGCAAGCAATGACCTTTGAAGGAATGGGAGCAAAAAGCAATATATGCTCTAATCCATCTGGGCAGAGCTGTGGATGAGACCTTTCTCCCATTGTTTTGGAATGGAAGAAAATGACAAAACACTCCAAAGTCTTAAACTCAGAAGAAACATAGATCTTGAGTGCCCTTCTTTTGTCCAAATTGTGCACTGTCTTTCCTTTTTAGCCTCAGAAGGAGGGCAGAAGGAAGGCTGGATGACCTTCTAAAATCTTTGGGGGGGAAAAAACTGTTAAAATGTTGAGGTGAAGGATGGATCAAGTGAGTCTGCAGGGAAGAGTTCTTCCCCGATGGAGTAAGTCTCAGCTTGCATATTGTTGTGACATTTTAGCTGTGTAAGCCTGAGCAGCTCAAACAGTGGAGCAATGAATACATTTAAGTACTATATACCCCAAAGTTGGAAAATGTAGGGCTGATGTTCATTGACCCTAAAAGGAATTTATTTATTAGAGGATACTGAAGATATTAAAATGGAGTACCTGGATGTATAGATTCCAGGATAGTTCCCAAAGCTGTCAGCAGGAGTTTTAAGACTAGAACCTAAATCTGACTACAAGTACAAAATCAGATTGATTGAAGCCTTTTTAGATCTCCCCTTTCTGCCTGCAACACCTGTAAAATGCTCTCTAGGCTAATTTATACAGTCTATGGGTGGATAGCTTACATGCCACAAGCATGGTACTTAGCACTTCTAACCCAGACCTTCTAGCTTTTCCTACTCAGTCTCCAGGTGTGCAGCTGTAATCAGCTTGGGTATGGATGAAAGATGTTTCCTTGAGACAATAGGTCTTCTTGAACTGTGAGTGGCCACAGATTACAAAATGATAGATCAGGTCCTAAAACCATGGTGTTCTGGGCCTATGTGAGATGAGATACCTTAGAATAGGAGAACTTCCTTGGCTCAGTCCATCCTACTATTGAAAAGAAAACCCAAAATATACCTTAAAACATAGAGTACTACACATTTTCTTCGTACAGTTAGGTCAATGTTTCCTCCTTTTTTCCCCTCTACATCTCTAAATCTTTTGTTTGACAAAACAAAGGATTTAGAGACAGGAAGTTAGATATGAATACCAATTTTCTATCCTTAATTCCCAAATGGCACAATTATGAAGTGTACCTTTATTGCTGTTGTTAGGTGCATCTAGTTCCAATTTATGGTGACCCCATGGCAGGGTTTTCTGGGCAAGATGAACTCAGAGGACATTTGCTACTGCCTTCCTTTAAACTAAAAAGTGTGTGACTTGTCCAAGGTCAACCAGTGGGTTTCCACATCTGACAGTGGATTCAAATCCTGGTATCCAGAGTATAATACTCTAACCATTAGATCACAATGGCTGTCACAGTTTATATTTACCTTACAGTTTAGTGTGGTTGTTGTGTGTCATCAAGCCATTCCAATTTATTGTGACCCTAAAGCAACCCTATTGCAGGGCAAGAATTGTTCAGAGGGGGTTAACCTTTGCCTTTCTCTGATGCTAAGATAGTGTGTTTCCATGACTGAGCAAAGATTCAAACCCTGGTCTCCAGAGTCATAGCCCAATGCTCAAACCACTACACCATGCTAGCTCTCACCTTACAGATATTGTAGGGAATACAGTTGGCCCTTGACATTTGCTAAGTTTAGGGATGTAGGATCCTTGCAAAAGTGGAAAATCACAAATATGAAAATGTATGTCTGTGGGAATTGGTTCAAATTAGGTCAGGAAAAGTAGAGGGAAAGGGAGTGGGGTGGCATGATGGCCCTATACTTCCTCTCTCTTGCCCATCTCCTTCCTTGGGTGTGGAGTAGCATCAGCAGAGGGTTTGTGGTACTGAAAAATTCAGCTGCAAACCATCCTTAGCTGAGTAGGCAGTGGCTGGTGGAGGAGGAGCTTTTAAAGGGCTGCATGATCTGATTGAAGCCACTGAGAGGGAAGGTTACTTCAAAAAGAGGCTCTTGAGGTGGGGGAAGAGATTGAAGAAACATGCAAATAATCAGATCTGTGAAAGTAAAACCTGCAAATGTGGAGGGCTGACTGTATTCTATTCCACCCAATTTACATAGATAGAATTGCTGGGTGAAATGAAGGACAAAACTCCTGTCCCCTTAATGCTTGTGCAGACGAGGGAATTTCCCTAAATCTTTATAGAAGGTGTTAAGTCTATAAAAAATAAACCTGCTGAATTTCCCTCTCCTACACAACCATAAGTTCAATTGGCAACTCTATTTCAGTTGGAAACCCTAAAATATTGTAAACATCTACCACCAGTCAACACCATAAACTTTTATGAAATAGTAGTGTGAAAGCAAACAGACTAGTGGAAGTTCTTTAAAAAAAAGAATATTTCATTTTTGTATCTTCCACAGGAAGTCCTGCTTCTCTAGCTTATTGTGCACTTATGTAAATATTCATACCACTAAAAATATAATATTGCTGAATCTGCAGCTCCAGCTTGGATTGTATGCATATTGTTATGGTTGTTGAAGACGCATAACGTATTCCCCTGGAAAAGTCTGTTTTCATAGTAATCTAGTTACTAAGCAATCTCGCAGGTGCCACTGTGGTGGGAATACACATCCCAGACAATTTGTAATGACTGCTGACACCAGGCCAGATTTCCCTCTCATTCCATATAAAAGCTAGCAAATCCTAAATCATCAGTGAAGCCACGGTGCTTACTTGCCCTCATCATTCAAGCATGTCTTTACATCTGGGACTAAATCTATCATGACACAGTTTAAGCAAGAAATTTATTACATGGTGTCTGAAAGCCCTTCTGAGTGGGTCTGAAAAATTAAAAGCAGGATTAGGCTTTCCACAGTGAGTATGTGCATCCTAAGAAAATATTGCTAAATAAATAACCCTGCTTTTTTAATAAGTCACCATGAAAGATATTTATATCCTTACTACACTTTGTGTTTCGAGCACACATTCTCCATATCACCCATTTGCACCCTTTGAGTACTAATGCCACAAAACCAAAATGCATTTGAGTAATGAAAAGCTGACAGGGTACAATCTCAATTTGTCAAAATCCATCTCATTTGCTCCTGCTGTCTTCAATAAGCTCTAGATAGTATCCCTTACTTCTGAGGTTTTCTTCCCCCCAGAATGAACCTGTCAGGCTATGTTCTGTGACTTGATATTAGTTTGATAAAACTGACCTTATTAGCAGTCTGGCTAGGAGATGTTATTCATACTCAGCTAAATAACAAGCTTCACTCTCTGATGCTTGAGAAATGCTTCAAACTCACTTAGTTTTATCTTCAGAGAATAAGTCAACATGGATGGTTGCTACAAATGATACTGTACCACATGCAGTAAATATATTTAAGCATGAACAAAGGCAGTATGTCACAGAGATTTGCATATCTGCATCATCTGCACACATCCACACTGCTTTAAGAAACAAAAAGGATAATGGAACACCTCCATCCAACGTTATCATACCAGTCAGACATCTTTCACAGCAACACACAGTAAAGAGAATTCTATTAAGTAGGTTTCTGACACTCAGATTATGCTGAGCATCCTGTTAGTGACATACACAGGTGTAACAGTGTGTACTGTTTGATCTTGTGGGAAGGTGTATCCAAGCACCTTCTTCAGCCAGGTAATTGCTCCAGGGCACAAACACCAAAGGCTGTTGTATGCAGCCTTTGTCTCCCCAGACACTAACTGAATTTGGTTTAGTTCTGCCGTTTGAGTACAGAGGGAAGGAGAAGCAGTCTTCCAATGTTTTGATTGAGGCACTTAGGCACACCTCTGCTTCCCATCAATGGCTGGGAAGATGAAGCTGCACCAATAGTTTTTGTGGCATATGCAGGAAAGTTACTGGGCAGAAGCAGCAGCTCCAGTAAATATACCTCAGTAAATATGATAGAGCCTTGTATAGGATCTCAGCCCTGGATTGCCTGCCAAATTGACCAACTACAATTCTTCTTTCTCTGGAAATCTTCTAGAACGCCTCCAGTTGGAGCTTTCTAGACTTAAGAAGGAAACTTCCAAAGGAAACCATGCTCTATGAAGAGCAGCTTAGGGAGCTCGGTATGTGTAGCCTGGAGAAAAGAAGGTTAAGAAGTGACATGATAATTATATTTAAACATTTGAAGTGATGGAAGATGGAACAAGCTGGCTTTCTGCTGCTCCAGAGATTAGGACACAGAGCAATGGCTTCAAATTTCAAGAAAAGATGTTGCATCTAAACATTGGGAAGAACTTCCTAACAGTGAGACCAGTTCAACAGTTGAATTGCTGCTTCACAGTGTGGTGGAATCTCCTTTGGAGGTTTCTAAAAAGAGGCTGGATGGCCATTGTCAGGAGTGCTTTGATTGTGTATTCCTGCATGGCAGGGGTTGGACTGGATGGCCCTTGTGATTTCTTCCAACTCTATGATTCTATCAGAGCCATGTTATGACCATGTTTGGAGCTACCAACGGGCCTCTAGCTCATTTCCCAGAGGAAAGAGCAGAGGAGAGCTGGGCCTGTGAAGACATCCTAGACCAGGTGTGTTTTACAGGCTTGTTTTTGCTGTGCTTGTTTTTGCTGTGCTTGTGGGGCCTTGCTTGTTTTTGCTGTGCTTGTTTTTGCTGTGCTTGTGGGGCCTTGCTTGTTTTTGCTGTTACTTGCTTGCTATTGTTTGCTGGCTATTGTCCTGGCCGTGGGCTCTGCCTGATCACTCGGTCTGACTAACAAGGGGGAGGAGGCAGCTAGCGGGGAGGAGCTTTATTAGGAGCTGCCAACGGCGCACGCCTTCAGCGCACGCACTTGAACTCCTTTACTTTCTCAAGCTTCTCCTGTACTACTCTCTGTAGTTTCAAGGATGGAAGGAGAGGGAGCTGCTGTAGTCACCTGTAACACTTGTGGCATGTTCCTTTTCTTGCCACAAGAGGTTCTCGGATACACCTGCACCAAGTGCAAGCTGGTCACCTTCTTGGAGGAGAAGGTTCACCAGCTGGAGGCACGAGTTTCTGATCTCCACCTTATCAGGGAAGGGGAGGAGTTTTTGGATAGGGAAGAGAAGACCTACCGGAACTCCAAATACACGGAGGAGCTGCCAGATCAGGAAGCCAGTACACTGCGCCAGGAAACGGAGGCTTGGGCGAATGTCACACGGAGGAGTAAAAGGTCCAAAAAGGCAACAGAGACTCTTAACCTACAAAATCGCTTTGATGTACTTGGACTTATAGACAATGAGGAGCACTACGCAGAGGGAACAGAATGTCAACAAGAAAGAATCCAACATTGGCAACAGGAACTAGATCAACGCTCCCAGCCTCAACAGAATGCTCAGGCAGTCCTAGTAAAACACGCTTATCGAGGAGCCCAGGGGAAGCCTCAGAAGAGGCGAGTTCTGGTTGTTGGGGACTCTTTGCTAAGAGGAACTGAAGCAGCAATCTGCAAAACGGACAAGCTCAATCGAGAGGTCTGTTGTCTTCCTGGGGCCAGGATCAACCACATAACGGAGAGGCTAACCAGGCTAGTCAAACCCACTGACTATAAGCCCCTCATTTTGGTTCATGTTGGAACCAATGACACTGCGAGGAGCAGCTTAAACCACATTGCAAAGGACTACGAGCGTATGGGGACGAAGCTTAAGGACCTTGGTGTGCAGGTGGTCATTTCGTCTCTCCTCCCTGTTCAAGGATACGGTGCATGTAGGGAAAGGGCAATAGTAGAGGTCAACAACTGGCTCCGCACATGGTGCCGCCAACAACGGTTTGGATTTTTGGAACATGGCCTGAATTTCCATGAACATGGGCTTCTGGCGAGGGATGGGCTGCACCTCACAAAACTTGGCAGGAATGTTTTTGCAAACAGTCTTGCAAGGAAGATTAAGAGGTCTTTAAACTAAGTTCCACTGGGGAGGGAGACAATATTATTCAGGGCAAGGACTCAGAGAACACAGGGGAAAAAGGCCCAAATGATACTGGACAAGTAGTACAAGCGGCCAATGGCGGGAGGAGTAGAATCAATAGTACAGGACTTGCAGGAAGGGCCCAGGGACTTAAGTGTCTCTACACTAATGCAAGGAGTATGGGAAACAAGCAGGATGAGCTTGTACTCCTAGTACAAGAAAATAAATACGATTTGATAGGCATCACTGAGACCTGGTGGGATGAGTCTCATGATTGGAATATAGGAATAGAGGGGTATAGCCTATTTTGTAAAAATAGACCAAACAAGAAAGGAGGAGGAGTAGCCTTGTATGTCAAGGATGTTTTCACCTGTGAAGAGATCCAGGACTTAAACCCAGAAAGCCAGGTTGAGAGCATCTGGGTAAGAATTAAGGCAGCGAGAAACAATAGGGATATTCTGGTGGGGGTTTACTACAGACCTCCAACCCAGGCTGAGGACTTGGATGACGCCTTCCTCAACCAAATGACTGCACATTCGAAGAGGAGAGATACAGTAATAATAGGAGATTTCAATTACCCGGATATATGCTGGCAGTCAAACTCGGCCATGACAGTAAGGTCCAGCAAGTTTCTTGCTTGTCTTGCAGACAACTTCATGGTCCAGAAGGTGGAAGAGGCCACAAGGGGATCAAATATTCTAGATCTGGTCTTGACCAACAGGGATGACCTTGTGAATGAGGTAGAAGTGGTTGGATCTTTAGGGGGGAGTGACCATGCCCTGTTGGAATTTAGCATTCAGTGGGAAGGAGAAGATAAGGGTAGCCAGACACTCATTTTAGATTTTAAAAAAGCGGACTTCTGTAAACTTAGGGAGCTGCTGGCTGGAATTCCGTGGTCAGGAATAGTTAAAGGGAAAGGAGTTCAGGAGGCATGGGAGTTCCTTAAAAAGGAGATACTGAAGGCACAGTCTAAAACAGTGCCAATAAGGAGGAAAAATGGAAGGCATCTGAAGAAACCAGAATGGTTGACTAAAGAACTCTCAGCTGAGCTAAGAGTTAAGAGAAACATGTATAGGAAATGGAAGAAGGGGGAAACCACCAAAGAAGAATTTAAGCAAGTAGCCAGGAGATGTAGGGAGGAGGTCAGAAAGGCTAAAGCACAGAACGAACTTAGGTTGGCAAGAGACATTAAAAACAATAAAAAGGGTTTTTTTAAATACGTCTGCAGCAAAAGGAAAAAGAAAGAGACAGTAGGGTCGCTACGCAGAGAAGATGGCGAATTACTCACAGGGGGGAGAGAAAAGGCAGAGCTACTTAACACCTTCTTTGCCTCCGTATTTTCCCAGAAGGATACAAGCACTCAACCTGGCGGTTGGGGAGCAGGGGAGGAAGCAGAGGAAATGAGGCACATAATAAGTAGAGAGGTGATACAGGAATACCTGGCCGCATTGGATGAATTCAAGTCTCCTGGGCCAGATGAATTGCATCCTAGGATATTAAAAGAGCTGGCAGAGGTCATTTCGGAACCGCTCGCTATAATTTTTGAGAAATCTTGGAGGACAGGAGAAGTTCCAGCAGATTGGAAGAGAGCAAATGTTATCCCCATCCTCAAGAAGGGAAAAAAAGAGGACCCAAATAATTATCGCCCCGTCAGCCTGACATCAGTACCCGGAAAGATCCTGGAGCAGATCATTAAGCAGTCAGTTTCTAATCATTTATAAAGCAACGTGGTAATCACGAGAAGTCAACATGGATTTCTCAAAAATAAGTCATGCTAGACTAATCTTATCTCTTTTTATGATAGAGTTACTAGCTTGATAGATGAAGGGAATGCTGTGGATGTAGCATATCTCGATTTCAGTAAGGCCTTTGACAAAGTTCCCCATGACATTCTTGCAACGAAGCTAGTAAAATGTGGGCTGGACAGGGCTACTGTTAGTTGGATTTGTAATTGGTTGACCGACCGAACCCAAAGGGTGATCACGAATGGCTGCTTTTCATCCTGGAGAGAAGTGACTAGTGGGGTGCCACAGGGTTCTGTCCTAGGCCCAGTGCTGTTCAATATTTTTATCAATGACTTGGATGAAGGAATAGAGGGCATGCTCATCAAATTTGCAGATGACACCAAATTGGGAGGGGTTGCTAATACGCCAGAGGACAGGATCAAAGTTCAAAATGACCTGGATAGATTGGAGAGCTGGGCCAGGGTGAACAAAATGAAATTCAACAGAGAGAAATGTAAAGTCCTACACTTAGGTAGAAAAAATGGAATACAGAAATATAGGATGGGGGACACGTGGCTGGATAGCAGTACGTGTGAAAGGGATCTAGGAGTCTTCATAGACCACAAGCTGAACATGAGTCAGCAGTGTGATGCGGCAGCCAAGAAAGCCAATGCAATTCTCGGCTGCATCAATAGGAGTATGGTGTCTAGATGGAGGAAGGTACTGGTACCACTCTACTCTGCTTTGGTTAGACCCCATCTTGAATACTGTGTCCAGTTCTGGGCACCCCAATTCAAGAAGGATATTGACAAGCTGGAGCAAGTCCAGAGGAGGGCGACCAAAATGGTGAGAGGCCTGGAAGCCATGCCCTATGAGGATAGACTTAGAGAGCTGGGTATGTTTAGTCTGCAGAAGAGGAGGTTAAGAGGGGACATGATAGCCATGTTTAAATATCTGAAGGGATGCCACGTAGAGGAGGGAGAAGGCTTGTTTTCTGCTGCTTCAGAGACCAGGACAAGGAGCAATGGATTCAAGCTGCAGGAAAGGAGATTCCACCTGAACCTCAGGAAGAACTTCCTGACAGTCAGGGCTGTCCGGCAGTGGAATCTGTTGCCTCGGAGTGTACTGGAGTCTCCTTCCTTGGAGGTTTTTAAGCAGAGGCTTGATGGCCATCTGTCGGGATTGATTTGAGGGTGTTCCTGCATGGCAGGGGGTTGGACTGGATGGCCTGTGTGGTCTCTTCCAACTCTGAATTTCTATGATTCTATGATTCTATGACCATCGCTAGTGCATTTCTGAAACTCATACATCCTCACTCAAAATGAACGTTATATTTTAACTTACATAGGCTACTTCCCTATGAGAGGGTGGTAGACACTAACATCTCTAAATACAAAGAAAATAAATTTCAGGGCTAAGTGTATGTCTCTCTGTATTCTCAGCCACTGTTTCTGCTTGTTTCTGGCTAGTGAAATCTGAGGATCTTAGAGGAACAAAGTAGATCCCACAAGCCCATCCCTGTTCTACTTGGTGCAAACATAAATAATAGTTTAAGAAAGAGAATCCTGTGTAACACAGATTGATGTCAGGCACTTGGGTTCCCAAGGAGATATCTAATCTTCAATAATACTATTGAAACAGAAACACACAGCTTACTGCTTAGGGAGAAGTAGATCAGAAAACAAGCCAGGCCTCATTTTTAAAGCCCTGTCTTCTCAGAAAACTAATGCCACCACTAACTGTCTGGAGAAGCTGTTGCTTGTGGAACTCATGTTAGAAATGCAGTAACAATTGAGCCAGTTCAGTCCAATTGGTGCAGGAAAAGTGACCGGCATGAACCAAGACTTTAACTGAAGAAGGGTGGCATCAATCAGGTAGGCAGAACATGTCTTTCCATATACTTGATTTCCTCTGAGTAAGATAAAACCAACAGTGACCCTAAAGTGTTGCATAAGTACGAAGCTCATCTGTAAGAAGCTCATACTTAACAATCTCGTGGAAGATCTTTGTGGCTCACTTCAGAACTTTTATAAAAACCACACAGCTAATGGTCTGCAGTGGTGCTGAACTTTATTAATCATTCCCCACTACTGCCTTTAAAGGAGGGGAAAAAACCACTATCGTGTTGGAGAGTTCAAGATGATTGACAGTCATATTACTGGGTAAATTGAAGACGCTATGATAACTTGGAAATCAAAAGGCACTTGGATAATATGCATTATGTAAACCAACTCTACACAGCTCTCTTGTGAGTCTTTCTCAGATGAGCATTTGCTATGCAAGAAATTCAACCTTGATTTAAGAACAAAATTACTTACTATATGTTTGCATTTGTTGTGTGTGTATACACATATAAAATCTCAGCTTATGTGAGAACCAGTATTGGAAACTTGGAAAGAGTTCACATTCTTATTTGGACATTGCTAGTAAAGGCTATGAGAAAACCTGTTACATCTAACATATAAAAGTCAAAGTTTGTCTGTTTGTCCATGTCAGGCAGAGAAGACCTCATATGATTGGCTGTGTGAGGTGAACACCTCATATGATTGGCTGCCTGTGAAGAATCTATGGAATCCTGAGCTTTGCAGTTTAGGGAGAGGCCTTTAGAATTGTCAGACAGAGAGCTCTTGGGCCTAGCTGGTTGCTATGGAGATGAGGCCTAGCAGCAAGGAGGACAGCAGTGTATTCCCTCAGAAACCAAGCTCTGGGCCTTTCCGCACTACACCGTTATAGTGCTATCATTCCACTTTCAACATCCTATGGAGTCCTGGGTTTGCAGTTTAGGGAGGGACATTGAGAATTCTCAGCCAGAGAGCACTTTGGCCTCAGGAAACTACAAGCCCCAGAATTCCACAGGATGCTGAAAGTGGAATAATAGTACTATAACACAATGTAGTGCGGAAATGTCCTCTGTGTTAAAAACTCTGAATATAGTTTGGATTGGGGAATATGGAGAAAAGCAGTCAACTGTGTCTGTCTCGAATGAGCTGGCTGGTTGCTATGGAGACAAAGTCTAATACTAAGGAGGAGGGCAGTGTATTTCCCTCAGGAGACCCAACCTCTGAGTGTAAATAACGTAACATAATGGATGGGGGAATATGGGGAAAAGTTACAGGTACTGGACAAGAAAGTTTGAGGAATTAATGCAGGATCTCAAATCTTTCTAACAAGTATTACCTATGAGAAAATAAAATCTCAGGCAATGTCGGGTGTATACACTAGTAAAGCTATAAAACCACTTCAGCCCCATGTACTTAAGAGACAACCTTTTTCATATGCTCTGTTGTGATATCAAAGAACTCAGAACACATTCCTCAGTCCCCTAAGTACATAAGACATGTAGAAATGTGATGTGGATGGCCATCCTTTCCATGCAGAATTCTCACATTGGAGATCTTCCAGAGTATGAACTATGGATTGCTCATAGTCCAACTAAATATCATATCAAAGGTGGCTTCATGCATTTACAGAGTATGAAATTCCACTGTGGTGCATTAACAAGCATAGATAGCACATTTATCTCAGCTGATCCTAAAAGACACAGGCAGTATATGGGAAAGACATGAACACAGAAAATATCAAGAACTTTAGAAAACAAAGAACCAAGGGATAATTTAAAATTTGGTGCTACATACTTCAAATATGTTGACCTAAACAAAGTTCTACCCTACACTGCCTTGAGGTCTGCTGACTGAAAATATGAAAAAGTATGAATGAACTAGATACCAGGAAATGGAGCAGAGGGACAAAAGGGAATCAGTCTAGAGGAGATAACAAGCAAACAGTTACAGAAGAGGTAAGTTAAGGATTACTGCTGAAGGCATGGGTGTAGATCAAGTAACAACAATGGAGGAAACAGACACATCTTCTGGCTGATGATAATCTCTGTTGTACAACCATATGAGGACTACATGGCTACAACTGGTACCAGCAAGTATTCTCTGCAGTTCAATAAGAGTCTCCCTGTTTTTTGGGGGTGGGGGTGGGGAGGAATAATTTATTCCACTTGCCCACAAGACATAATTCATGCACTTTCAGCAAAAGTTAGCTTGGATCTTAGCACCAGACTAACAAATCACACTCATTTACTGCCACAATAAAGCTTGCAGGAATTTTGTGAGAGAATATCGTGCAGACAAAACATAACGAAGAAAAACCTCATGTGAATTCTAATGTTTTCAGATGTTGACAAAAGAAATGACCAATCAATGGACTGGTCTAAGGTAATGGTTAATGTCTACACAGCCTGTCAAGATTAAATACTAATGGGACTTTAATTGAATTACAAGTAACATGAATGAGCAAAAATTATGCACAGAATTCTTATTATGAAGAGCCTGAATGCATGTTAATGATACTGCTTCAACATGGTATTTACAGTATTTACGATAATGCCCTGCAATCTTATTTAGGCAGGAATTTTTGACATAGTTTTCATAAATAAAACAAAACAATGACAGTGTTGGACTGGAAAATACCTATGCCTTAAGAGAGACAATTTCTTATTCCAAGTATTCATATTTTCCACAATGTAATTGTTTGGACAAATTTGAGCTTCTGTCATTTGAGCTTCTACCACATTAGTGACAAGGATGTTAATGTAGTTCTGTTGTGATCAAACACTGAAAGACTAATAAAGGTTTGGAAAGCAGCTTCAGCCCAAGCAGGATTTCAGGGCTTGACTTCTGTACAAAACATCTACAAAATTTATTACATAGCTGTTACTCATTTCAGTGTTTACCTGTATAATATATACTGAAGTAAAAAATCTTCCTTAAAAGCCTTGGTAATATTACAAGTAGTACAATTAGCAATAACCAGAATTTAGTTATTTCATCAATCAGCCTTTTAGACTCTCCTTTGGCATAATCCTGGCAGAATTTGCCTGGAGTAGATCAGATTGATTTGAAAGTCTCTTACTTTAATAAATGCTTGACCTCTAGGTCTGTCGAATTCACTAGACACAGAGAACTAGGGAACCAATCACCTTGGTGGAACATCCTGTTTTGCAGCCCTCATTTGATAAAGGCCTTGACTGCTTTCAACCTTTTCAAGATGACTAGATGAAAGCTGCTCTCTCAGAGTGGAAAGGTTAATCGACTACAGTGTGGTTAATCAATCACTTGAAAAGACTGAGTACTGGTAGCTCCTTCCAGTGAGAGGTTCTTGCATAGTCATATGGGACCTTCTCATACAGATTTAAGGAAGGACAGACAAAAACACAATCCATTTAGACCTGGGATGCTTGATCTAAACCTCTGTGATGGCAGTGGTAACTTTTCTCCTATTTTTAAAAGGAAAATACATTTTATTGCAGGGTTTAGCAAACTAAAATATATTGCATCTTATCCAGCTCAGTTCCCAGTCATGCAGTCAACTCTTTACCACACTGGCTGCCATGTGAACTGAGGATTCTGTGTGAACATCTGATTACACAAAAACTGGACCACATAAACTCCCCACCCACCTCCATTAAGTGACCCACACAGAAAGCTTAACAAGTGGGTACTGCTTTTTTGCTGCATTATTGCAGCATCAGATTGGCTGAATATATGGAGCAAGACAAAGTTTAGCCCTTTTACATGCCATTAATTTCAGTGAGAGAGTGAAGTAGGTGGTTAAATCTCTTCCACTGAAATGGGGATTTAAAAGAACTACACTTTGGTGGGCTCATGTTCATAATTAGGAGACAAGAAAACTTCTTTAAACTAGGAGAATGATGAACGACATTGTATCTTACTGCCTTTCATGCACTAAGTTAATCTTAGTGTAATAGCTATTGATCACAAAGAAGAGAAATAAATTAAAGCCAGGATCGAGCCCAAATTAAGCATGTTTAAGTCTCTTCAGTGAGATAATTAAATAAATGTACAGGCTTAAATCTGTTCCGCTAAATCAATGCAACTTGTGAATGCTAGTGACTGCATAATTTTTTGTGAAGTAACAACAGAAAATCTTGGCGAGTTCTTAAATACAACAAGCTAGTTTAAAGTACCTGTGGAAACCAATGCCAGTGTCAGTAAGCAACAATAAATGACCTACTTAATTCAGCCTACTCAAGTGATTTGCAGGTAGAAAACATACAATGAAATAATGCCTAGCTTTGAGATAAAACAGATGGTTTCACTTGCATAATACAGAAGGTTCTTCATGATTTCAGTGAAAATACACTAAATCAGCTTATCTCAAATTTAACTCTGGACCTTCCAGAATAAAACCAATGGGTAGCGGGGAAATGACTTTTTCATATTCTTATTGGTTATAACCCAACTGGGTTATACAGACATGTAGAAATGTTTGCAGGTCCCTCACTGACAAAATAGAACAGAGAGTGATCAATTTCTAGCTTGTCCTTGCCCATATCAGTAACACAAATTCAAGAAAAACAAATTTTTTTAGAAAAGTCTATTGCAATGTTATGTGTCTACAGCAACTAAATGAAACCAGCTTCATACCGTTCTAGAAATGTAATGAAGGAAGTAAACTGTTAATGTATTGTGGCAATTTCCACACTAGTCTGTTATAGCGCTATTATTCCACTTGCAACATCCTATGGAATCCTGGGGTTTGCAGTTTTGAGAGGGGCCACCTGGCCCCTCCCAAAACTGCAAACCCCAGGATTTCATAGGATGTTGCAAGTGGAATAATAGCGCTATAACAGACTAGTGCAGAAATGGCCTGTGTCATGTAGGCTTCCCAAAGAAAGGAGTTGCATGAATAAGGGGCCAAACCACAACATACATGTGTACACAATGGCTGGAATGCTGCTGTGTCTTGCACATGAACTAGATTCCTTGAAGAAGCAGTTGGCTGTTTTAGTCTGGTCCACAATGTCTGCATTCAGTGTGCATGTGAACGTGGTTACGCATGCAGATGCATATTTGGTTGTGCATTTGACGGCACGTTACCATTTAACACAAATGATTCACAGCACAATAAACATCTAACATGGAGATTTATGTCACAGAGCCCTGGTGCAGAATCTCAGTTGACAGCTCTGATCCAAAGATCTCACAGGAACTGCTTCCTGCAAACCACTTGTTTAGTGTGTGTGTATGTGTATCTCAGATCTAGTTTTTGATCAAATCTAGTCCTTGCTTCTCTTCTTGAATAAGTGGGGATAAATCCCATTGGTAGCTTCAATAAGAGTCAACTGCTCAATGGTAGGTCAACACTTATGTTAAGCCCCATTGATTTCAAACAGTCCACTCTAGTAGGGATCAACAATTAGACTTTACATGAATTGGCAAGATACCAGTGTTTCCAATTGAACTATGTATGTATGACTTTGTGTAGAGAATTGTGCCTGCAGCATTTTCCATGTGGCAAGAATAGCCACTGGAAGGACTGCACAACCAAAGTTTAGAAATTTTGCTATATTTAGGTGCAGTACAATCTTCTAAAACTGAGGAAAGGATGTGCTACATAGTTTGTTGACTTAAAAGACTGTACATAATCCAAAGAGTAAAGACGGCTGAAAACAAAAATATTTAAAAATCTTGCAATTTTATTTGCATATAAAGGCCGCTAGATATATAATATCGCAATAAATTTAAAGAAACAACTGCTTTCCTAAATTCCATGAAGATAACATAAAACAGAATAAAGCTCAATAGCATTTACAGTGGTAGAACAGAAATAACTATTTGCAACAATATTTTGTGCTAGCAAGATTGCATTTACACACAGTGCAAAAAAAGGGAAAAAAAGAAATGGAAAGACAATTCAAGAATATTTTAAATATAAAGGACAACAAAGCCTTATTTTAGTTAGGCTTGATTGTATTCTCTTGATTCTATACATGCCTGAAACTGCACAAAGATTTTAAACTCAAGCTCTTGAAGGCCTTGAGCACTTGGGAAAAATGTGTCACATCTCTCATAGTTTAGATGTGCTGTACAGCATAATTTTGCAGATGCTACACTGGCAATATTAAATGCCCCACTTAGTTATAATGCACAAAAAATATATATATAAATCCATATTTAAAAGGAGTCCGCATTTACATGTTTTTACTGCATGGAATACCTGCTCATTGCAGTTTTCATCCCCGTATTTTTTTAAAGCTAAAATAATTTAAGAAATTCACTCAGAAAGTGACAATTTAGATAATCACACAGAAGATGCTGCTATCTAATTGGTCATTAAACAGGCAGAGACAAACTAAATCTAGAAGGCTATTTCCCCTTCACTGATGCATTACGGTTAACAGGCAGTGTTTACAGTATCCAGTATGCATATATATCAATGGACAAATTGATTAACACCTGATGTAGCAATCTGCAGTGGGCACACTTAGCTCTGATGGGTTCGGCCAAGATGGAATCCTCCATTCTTCTTAACAGAAGGAGCTGATACACACACTTTAATACAGACCATCATCTACCAAAATGAATGGAGACCCCATGTTCTCTTTTAGAGCTTCATGGGCACATCCTATCTGTTTCATTAGGTTTATGTATATCTCATTCTATGTTGGATTGTAGCCCACTCTTTTGTGTGTCCTCGCAGTCTAGTTGAAGGAGCTTATTTGTCTTACTTGTGATAATTAAAATGAAAGAAGAGGAGAGGGTGACATCTTTAGAAATATTTTCAAAAAAAAAATATCAAACAATAACAGTTGTGCAACTCTGGGTGTGTTTTTTTTAAACACTGCCTTTTACAATCTTATTTAATAATATTAAAATAAGGTGTCTCACTCATTAAAAGAAAGCTTGGCTGTCCTTTGAGAACACTAACAATTTACAATGGCAAGATAATTAAGAAAACATAAAACTTCATTTTACAAATTCACAATGCTTTATTTTAAATTTTCAACGGATGCTGCATTTCCCCCCCAAAAAGCACAACCTCTATCTTTTTTTTTTCCTTTTGTACCAACGATTACAAAAAAAGCCCCACATTATTTTTAAAGAAACATGTTAGGAGAACGTATGTTTTTTTAATTAGAAAAATGGCAGTTTATAGACCTTCCCCCAGTGCAGTAGTGCTTCATGATCCTTGCGGGGTTGGAAGGTCAAATATAATTGGTGGATTCGTTGGTTGAAAGCTGACTGTACATGTTGAGGCATTAATGTACGTTGTGTAACCGTCTGTCATAATGCCGTAACCTGTAGGGAAAAACGTGTCACACTTACTATAACACAAACAAACAATGCTGACCTAGTACAGCGCCTTAGGCTGGCAAAAAGAAAAGAGTTCTTGTAAGTAAGCATTTGGAACTGTGATCAGCTAAGCCTTTCAAAGCATTCTGAGCAGTTGAAAGTCACCATGCAATTTCCATTTTAAAAAAATGCAAAAGTCCTTTTTGCTTTTGCTTTAATAAGAACCGCCAGTTCAAAACAAATTTGAAGCGTTTGCAGCAAAAGAACTGAACACAAAGGTACATATTCCATCTCTATCCCATTTCCCTATAGTTCCTCGTTTGTTTGTTTTTATAATCTAGTATTTCTTAGCTTAGTTGTTTTTGGCATTTATATGTCTCAACCCATAGGGTCCATGAGGTGATGTACAATATAACGTAACAGTTGCTATGCATACTTGACTCTTTTCAGGTGCTATTAGCAGCCTATACATGCCTATTCAGAAGTAAATCTCTTTTGTTAAGTGGAATTTATTCCCAAATAATTCTTTACCAGGCCTTATGTTCGTCTTTTTCAGTGACAAAATAAACCTGTTAAGGACATTAACTTGTAACTGCTAATTCATATACTTGCTTCTTTTTTATTCTGTTATTCACATGGAGCTTTAAACAACTACAGTTAAAAAAAAAACACTAGAATAAATGGGAGAGGAAGAAATTTGTGTCAGGGGAAAGTCAGCACTTTTCTTCTATTCCAGAGTTATATCAGGGAATAGGAAACCTCTGGTTTTTTAGGAATCCACATGCACTCCTAGCACACAACTCCTTTACCCTCTGTATGGCCCTTTCTGCAACTCACCTATTTTCGGCGCTGGGGTACAGTGCTCGCACGAGCAGCCTCTGGAGAGAGGCTCTCGCTTCCCTGCTTCTTCAGCTCTATACAAGCTTCCTGCTCATGTGGGAGCTCTGCCTCTTTCTTCCGTGGTGCAGCCTGGGACCTTCCCAGGCTGCACTGAGACAGGAAGCATGACCAGCCCGGCTCCCGAGGCTCTGCATGCAAGGTAAGTGCACGCGGGGCCCTGGAGTGATGTGCGACCACGCAGCATTTTCGGTTTCAAGCCAAAAATGAAAAAATGCATGAGCGGTCCCTGCCGGTCACTGGAGCGTCACGCAAATGTGAGTGCGTCATGTGGACTGCTCCTCACATGTACACGACATTCACGAGCCCTTTCACATTGGACATGCCATGCAAAAAGGGCCTAAGACATCAGCACTCCAACATCTCAGAAGCACCACAGCCTCAAGGATGAAGCTTGTAAAACTAGGGGTCCTTTCATCCCCTAGTCCCCTTAGGGGCCCTTTCATTAGCACTATGGTTATACTGTAACTGCCTTGGTTCCCTCTTGTAGAATGCTGGGATTTTCAATCTGAGGAGGGACATTTAGAAATCTAGTGCTTCAGCATAACCACAGGATTCAGCCAGAACAGTTAGCATGGAATCATAGCACTACTATAATTGCTCTAGAGGGAAAGGGCCCCAGGTCTCCCCCTCCATGAGCAGACCTTTCTTTCTGCCCTCAAAGAAGATGTTCTACTGCCTCTGGAATGCCTTCCTAAGTGCCCTACACTGGAAAGTGAACTCAGACTAGAGTCAGTAAAGGGTACCTGGTTTAGATTATAATTCATGGCTCCCCTCTCTGCTGCTGACAGAGAGTTAGGATGTTGCAAATTTGCAGATTCTTTGTCACTTTAGCTTTTAGCACTTTGTTCTATTTAAAGAATGATAGATTGATTTATCTGATCTAAGCATTAAGAAGAATAATTTAGGCCAAATCTTAACTCTGTTTATTTTAATGAGCAGTATGATGGGACAATCCATACAAGTAGAATTTGACTCATCTTCTGAATGCTCATTAAATTTCTTTTATATTTACAGCATGCATTACCAACATAGCAGTAAACAATGCTGGGCCTCACAGTAGTTTTTCATAATGATCTCCCATGCTAAGATCTTCTTGCTTTCCATCAGTCTAACACTAATATTACTAGAAGGTTTGATTACTTTCAACTTTCACTGAAACTACAAAAGCTGCAGGCAATTTGCATGCTGTAGTAAAGTCTTTTCCCCTGTCTTATTTTCCTCTTATTTTTCTTTCCTCTTTTAGCATTGATGTACGTGTATTAATATTTATACAAAAATATCCAAACCCTCCCTAGATGGATAAGGGTACTTCTTTGGCTGCTTCTGTGGTGAAGTCTCCGTCACTGTTCTTCATTATAAAGTCCTTGTTTACAGGACTTTACAACCCAAGGATAAAACTCATTTGCTTTACAGTCATGTGGACTGGGGAAAAATCAACAATTCCATGCAAGAGAGCCATCTTCTTTCTGCAATGTCTTCCAACTCTGTGAGCCTATGGAGAGCATAATTAGAGGCAGCAGAGAAGCCACCGTGGGGTGGGGGGAAATGTGAAGTATAAAGCATTTAGATGTGTAATTTTTAGTTTTAGGGTCACAAAGTCTTGCTCTTTCTCCCAGACAGCACTTCTAGTATTTATCTCACTAGGATAAAAAAGCTACAGTTCATTAAATATTTAAGCCCTCTACACAATGTATTTTAAGTAATCTCATATTACCTCATGCCCAGCAACGGAAGCGTATTGTGCTACAAATTTCCCTGACTTGAAATTAACATTATGGCAAGATGTTTTGAAAAGCTCATCTGAACTATCTACAAGCTATTAAAAGAAATCATGTGAAATTTAATCTAGAATATTCTTTAAAATAAATAAAAAATGGCTGTTTTATCTCACCACATGATTTAGTGTTTGGGATATGTTGTCCACATCTTGAATTACTATAACTATGCAGAATTAAGTCATTTATTGCACATAAAGCAATAATAAATGGCCTGTTTCCTTTGACCGCTTCTTGGTCCTTTAAAAATATTCTCTGTGTTTCTGGATAATCAAGCATGCTTGGCCAGGTTTCAGTGGACAGGGCAAAAAGTGCATTCTGTTCTTATCTAAGCCCTAGGATGAATCATGGTGGTATTTTGAATCAGAGAGACAAAATATACAGAATTTTGTGCCCTCCTATCCCTTTCTCCTCTGAGTTCCATCAAGAATAGGAAACTAGAGTAAGTATCACTGTCTATTTTGTACCACCTGAACTGGGATTTGTTGTTGCTGTTATTTACTGTTAAGTCAATTTTGATTTATAGCAATCCTAAGAATGAGAGAACCCTAAAAACAATAAGGCCATTTCTGCACGACACTCTTATAGCACGATGATTCCACTTTAACCTCCTATGGAATCCTGGGGTTTGCAGTTTTGGGAGGGGCCAACCGGCCCCTCCCGGAACTGCAAATCCCAGGATTTCATACGAGGTTGAAAGTGGAATCATCGCGCTATAAGAGTGTCATGTGGAAACGTTCTAAGAATCATCCACAGATCTGCTCAAGTCTTACAAATTCAGGACTGTGGCTTCCCAGACTGAATCAATCTATTTGTAAGATGGTATCTCCTTTCCAACTGCCTAACAGTTTACCAATCATTACCAATAGTGGCATAGTGTTCAATTCTGCCTATCACAGAGTGACTAAGATTTCTCTTTTAATACTGAAAATCAGAGTTTCTCAACCAGGGTTTCCTGGAATCCTGTGGTTTCACAAGAGATTGTTAGGGATTCTGTGAGAGATCATGACTGAAAGAAAGAACACTTTTTATGCTATAGATATAATAAATTTTTATGCAGGAGTTCCCTGAGAAGTGAAAATTATTTCAAGGGTTCCTCCCAGGTAAAAAGGTTGAGAAAGGTGCTGTGGAAAACCAGTGTACCTGAAGCATTAGAAGCCAGGTATGAAGATGTATCTTCTTTTCATTTATTGTAACCCCAATGTATAGACTTTGATAAAACTGTGACTGACATCAACACCTGAGTTCAAGAACAAATCCTTCCCTAGATCAACACCATTCTAAGGTTTAATAGTTCAAAACTTGAGACCAACCATAAATTATGTCACACTTGTCAAAATGTTTTAAATAACCTTGTGTTATTATCACAGGCGCTTATTGTAAGCAACACGTATTGTAGCATTAACCCAAGACATTTTCCTAGACAAAGCAAAAAACAAACATTTCAAAAGGTCTTTGCTGCACCATTTAATTCCATCATTGATTTTTTTGCCCCTATGCTTTAGATGTCTTATCTCCCTTCTCCTATCTTGCAATGGGCCTCACAATGTTACATGTTAAGGCCTGATCCCACCCTTACACTGTCACAAATATAACTAACAGTTGAATCCTATGCATGTTTAGCCTAACAGCCATCCATCATTATGCCCTACAATTACTACTTTTCCTATCACAAATTTAATAATATGGGGCTGGGGTTGCAAATGTTTTTTGTATCTGTATGTTCTTACAAAAGTCTCACTCGCATAGAAGTTCTGACTAAATTGAATGTGTGTTTGTGTGTATGTGCCTTCAAACTGCCTGTTGACTTATGGTGACCCCATGAATTTCAGAGGATTTTCTTAGGCAAGGAATACTCAAGAGGTGATGTCTGCCAGTCCCTTCCTCTGGTATTCTTTGGCAGTCTCCTATCCGTGTACTAACCAGGGCTTAGCTTCCAAGATCAGATGGGATCCGGTATCTTCAGGGTATTTAGGCTCTGTACTTGGTATTAGTTTGACAATCCTCTTCTGATTTAAAAATGCCACAGAGATTTGCAGTACAGGTCTGATTCAAAAGATGTGCCAAAAGATGTGGGATTAGGAATATTCAGAAGTCTCTTGTGTTGTAATTGCCTTCTAGTGGCTCAACTCTTCTTATGCCAGCATAATACTCTTCTATCAGCTGATCTCAAAGATAAGCTAGCAGAGGGATCTGCCATACAACTGCACAGCTGACTTAGGCCATTTCTGCACTAGACTATTATAGCACTTTTATTCCACTTGCAACATCCTATGGAATCCAAGGGTTTGCAGTTCTGGGAGAGGCCAGTCAGCCCCGCCCAAAACTGCAAACCCCAGGATTCCATAGGATGTTGCAAGTGGAATAACAGTGCTGTAACAGTCTAGTGCAGAAATGGCCTGGGTATCAGCTGGCAGAACAAAAAGCGGCACAGAGAAGGGGAAAGGGAGGAGCTGAGTTATGCCAAATACAAGCCTCCTTCAGGTCAAAGAAAACATCCATTATGCTGGCACAAAGTTAGGTCAAGGCAGTGCTAAGAAATTTCTAGCATCTCTACACTCATGGAGGTTGGGATTCAATGGCCTGCTGTTGGCTCAGCCATCTTTACAAGCTGGGCTTGTGTTCTTACTTTGGCACTGCCTTAGCAAATGTTAAGTCTCTTTCTTACCTTCATGGATTCCACCGAAGACATGGAGTTTTGGTCTTACTCGTCTTTGTACTGTGTTTAACAGTTCCACGCAGCCAACTCTTTGCAGCTCCTTTGGAACCCAGTCTCGAAAACCTAAAAGCAAAATATAATCAATACTCTTAATTTTCGCTATTCAGGTAAGATTTCATGTAGACTTTCAGGAAACCATAACTCACAGAAGGTTTATTGCATTATCTGTAACCCTAACATTTCCATTAAAGCACACAATGGCTTTTAAGAAACTTTTCATTGTCATTCTGCCTCTTATAGGTTCCTGGGTTTTTTTCCCCCACTGTGAGATTTGCCCCCACCATTCCAATTAACATTCTTCTCTACATAATTTGATTTATTAAACTACAGGTATAGAATCTTCTACATAACATTAGGCTCTATGACATTTATTCCCAGCAGCAGTGCATCTCCTTTCTTCCCCCTTCCTTGGTCTATCTTTAATTGCCTTTGCAGATTGGTCAAATAAGATTGCATATAATAGTTACTTTCTCCACACACGGGACAGTATTAGCCTTAGCACCTCATCTGTACCAAATAGTCAAAATACAAGTAGTGTAAATCTCATGAAGTAAACATAATAAAGCTTGTGAAAATGCCCTTTTCTCTTTGGCCTTGAGGAACAGTCAGCAGACAAATGCGACTGTGGGTACAGAGTATTCCTTTATAATGAAGACAAAGGGGAGTCCTACCTTACACAGAATTTTGTGTACGCCATACAAAGCTTTATTTTTATACTGAATAATTGGAATGAAGGAGTTTTCCTCCTGTGTTTATGCTTTGTAAATATGATGGAATTCTATGTGGAAGAGAACAGAGAAGTGTCTTCATGGCAGCTTGCATGCTCACTGCAGCTCCCGAATCAAGCAAGGAACCACCCATGACTCTGAGACAAACAAGGTCTGCCAAAACTCTTGTTATTACTGTGACCTGGCCAATAAGGAACCAATTCCAGGGCAACTGTGAAAGGACTCTTAGTGGGTTTGCATTAATTGAATACTCTTAAAGAAAAAGCTGCTAGGTTCTACATATAATGCAGAAAATCCATAAGACCTGACATCAATTATTACAGAAGTCTGTGGTCTGTAATATTGCATGCATAAAGATCAGAAGGGTGGAAAGATCTGAGTGGGGGAAGAGCTAAATCAAATATGAATGGAGGCTGCACATTCATCCTTGGTGTTACTAAATCAACTTCAAAGATGTTACACCAGGAACAAATTTGGCCAATGCTATTTCATCACAGTGGGACATTCATTCAGCTGCTTCATGTCATTCATTTCTTATGTAGCTAATATAAAAGTAAAGTTAAGTACAAAGTTAAAAAGCAGAAATTGTGGCATAATTTTCATACAGGTTAAGGTCTAGTATGTGAAGGATAAGTAATAAGTTGGTAATTATATATAGCAATGTGACTCACAATCTAAATTAAAGAAACAAATTGAATCCAACATCCTGGTAAGACTACTGAAACATCCTGCAATTAACATATTCAAATACTCAGTGAAAGCAAACATAAAGTTAGAAATCATTTCATCCACTGTATTTTAAGACATGACTAAAACGTTGTATCAAAATGAGAAGCCCCTGACCAAATTTCAGCTAGCACTGAGCTTCAGAAGTTGAGGGCTTACTGTTGCCTCTTGAGGATGGAAAGCAAACATTGGAGAATAAAAGAATGATGAAGAAGAGAAAAGGAGATTACCTTACTAACTTGTAGTTAGCTATGGAGAGGATAAGTGGGAAGGGAATCAAATGAAGAAAAAACCCAAATAGCATAGGTGGCAGCTGCACAACTGTGTATCATCTGGGGGAAGAGGAATGGCAGTGCTGGCACAAGTTGACAAGAAGGGGGAAAACAAGTTGCTCACCTGTAATTGTAGTTCCTTGAGGACTGTGAACTCTCTGTGAACTCACAAAAATGGATCATCTGCACCCGTGCAGTGCGTTGTTTGGAACCTTCTAGAGCTATCCACTACACATTCTGGCAGCAGCACCTCCTTGTCTGGCACATGTGACCAAAGCAGTTCTCACTCAGTTCCTCAGTTCCCTGGATGCCGTAGCAGCAGCCAAGGAGGTAAGGAGAGCACTACAAGAGAGAGGAGGAAGGATGGGGTTGTGTGAGATCATAGATGACCATTGAAGAACTACAGTTACAGGTAAGCAACCTGTTCTTCTTTGTGGTCTCTGTGACTCACACAAGTAGGAGATAGAGGGCTGTTCACCATGGGAGGAGAGAGTATCATACAAGGCAGGAAAACAGCATGGCTCTCTCAAATGCAGCTTCAGACCTGGACCTAGCATCCAATCTAGAATGGGAAATGAAGGTTGAAGGATGGGACCATGGGGCCACTCTGTAAACATTTTGCAGTGGGACACCCCTCAAAAATGCAGTTGATACAACCACTGTCCTGTTGGAGTGGCTCTGCACATGAGCAGTAGAATCCCACTTCAAGAGTTTTAGGGCCCCAATTTGAGTAGTGCTGCCAAAAAACTGGCAGCCCTTTTTTGCCAAACAAATAACAAAGGAAAAGTACTTGGGATCTGAGGAAAGGAACAGTCCTGTCTACATAGAATGCTAGTTCCCATCAGACATCTGGACAACAAAGGGTGCATGCAAAATCTCAAGTGGGATTCTGCATCAGAGCAGGCAATGTAATGTTCTGATCAGGTGGTAAGCTAAAATCACCTTAAGTCAAAATGGATTGCAGACCACACTGGGTGATGCCTTCAGGGAGAGTGACACTAAAATGACTGTCTATAGAATTTTTGTGCAGTGTTTAGAAGAAGGGCTTCCAAAGGGGTCACTTTTGATCCCTCCTTCTCTCCCCTTGGGAGTTTTCACATAACACTGAGGCTTTCTCTGACACACCAGAAACACCTTTGTGAGCAGAGATGATGCAAAGAGGCCCTCTGCCTGTCCAATCCACATGAACTGAAGTTTTGAATTGCCACCTGAAAGGGATCAAGATTGGAGACCAAAAGTGTGGGAGAGATTCTCATGTGAGCTTGTGTCTGTGCTCCAGCCTGTCTTGCTATTAAAGAAGCCACCCTTGTCAAATCTGAAGTCTTCAACTGGTGTGAAAGGTCCAAAGAATGGAGCTGTGCATATCTCCATAAAGTGATGCCCCCTGCCAGCATCCTCCTACTGCAATGTGCAGTGTGTCTGGTGCTGTTTATTTGCTGAGCCATCAGTCTGTTTGCTTTTCTTCTCCCCTCTAGGGAGAGAGTCATTCTATCACAGATCTTCCTCCACCTGAAGAATGACAGCCACTTTTCTGTCCTCCTCTAAGAGCTTGTCAATAAATGGAGCCTTTTTCTCCCACAGGAGTTGCTGGTATGCTCCCACGCATGCCTCATTATTTGATATACAGAAAGAAAGGGCATCTGTGGAGTAAAACTTACATGCCATGGCATCCACCTTCTTGCCTTCTCTATCCGCTGCATAGGATGTCTCTTTTGAAGGGACTTGGGAATGAGCCACCTCCACGATAACCAGATTTGGCTTGGATGGTACAAAGCTAGGTGTATCCCACTCCTATAACAAGATACAGCCCATTGATCTTTTTAAATACATCTTTTGAATTAAGACAGTGATGCCTAGGCCTTTCTCACAACTGTCTGAAAGGAAGGCAGAAGAAGAACGGATGCTGATGTTCAGGCTTGGCTTTGTATATGGAGGTATACAGAGTTGGAGACCTCAGGTTCTGGCTATTTCAGATCCAGATCCCAGGCATTTGCCATCTTCAACATCTGATCTGCAAATGATCATCAGGTGGAGAAGGTGGGCATGTTCTCGAATGCCACCAAATGATGCAGAAGAGGAATCAGAATCCCCATCAGACTCTGGTGACTCCTAATGAGACTGATCACCTGGATACATTGGCAAGGATGAAGGGAGTTTGTTCACCTTGGTTCCAGAGACAGTACCAACAGCTGATGCAGCAAGGCTGGTGGTGATTAGTGACTTGATGCTGCAGGCTGTGCTGGACCCTATGCTGGCTCTTGAGAAGGGATCGAGGTCCCACAATGATCCAGAGATGCAGATTGTGCTCTGCTTGGTACCAAGGTAGATGATAACAAAGTGGGTTGTGATCTTTGGTCCCTGCTATGGTGAAGCTTGCAAGGATTGAAATCTCCATGCTGATAATGTCAGTCCTCCATGTACTCATCATAGACATACTCATGGGATGGAGAGCGTTTGTACAGGTAGCATGAACCTGAAGAGAGTAATACCTGTGTACCTCTCTATATTCCTATGACCATGTTACCCTGAGTTCTGACATCACTCCGATATTGACATTACTCTGATTTGTATCAGTTGTGGTGGTGCTCTCCTCAACCAAGGAGCCAAGATCAAGATCTAAGTGACTATGATCCTGAGTGAGAGCTGCTGGATTCCAACCCTGACCATGAAAGGCAATGCCAACCAGATGGACAAGGTGATGAAAGAAGAGGACAATCCTTTACAGGTGGCAGTGAAGGAAGAGTCTGCCAGTGCAATCCAAAGGAAAAGAGCATGTCTCAGTGATGCCTCAACCATTTCACCCTCCAACTCTGCTCCAATGGAAAGAACTTGAGGAGACTGCTCTCTCCGACGACTCCCTATTGCTGTCTTCAAGATGGACAGGTAAGCGTCCAGACCCACTGAAATTGGAAATCCAGTGAAATTGGAGGCTGTAGGCATGCAGCCTATCATTGAGGTGGAGAAGTCTGAATTTGAGGATGGGTTCCTTTAATATCCTTTGCCCTCTTATTTTTGTGCCTTCTCTTCTCAGTATGGTTAAAGGACTCTGATGGAGGACAAACCTCAACACTGATTGATCTGCCCAGCAGTTTAGACTGAGCAGCAGACCCCAAGACAGGGAACATGAAAGTGTCTCTTGGTTTCTTGGCATGGGGAGCTGTCTCCTGCACAGATCTCTTCATCACCACCCATGCAGAAGAACTAGAGGTAGTCGGAGTTAAGGTAGATCACTGCATCACAGAGGAACAGCTAGAGGCAATCCCAGCAGAGGCCGAGTAGAGAGACCTATTTTCTGCTGCTGTACTAGCTGACTTCAAAGCATTCTCCCAAAGGAGAGCTTTGAGTCTAGAGGAGCAGTTTTGGTGTGCATGTGGAGTGAATGCTTGGGAATGTGTGGAGGCCCCCCAAATCAGGGCCCTCACCAAAGCACAGTAGACACTTGGAGTGGTCTTCCTTCTCTGGGATTTTGGCTTCACAAAATAAACACCTCTTAAATGAGTCCAAAAAGGCCATAAGCCCTTGGTAGCTCACTCAAACAAGAATGAAGCAACGAGCTGAAGCAATAAGCTGACCTCTGCAAACCAAAGTCAATCAAGTCCATAAGTCATGCCAGAAAAACACTGAAAACCTAGCCAAAATGCAATCTGAGAGAAATAAGAGAGAAATCCAAAGCCAATTTTACTGTATCCATAAGACAAACCAAAAGTCTCAAGAAGGACAAGTTGCCTACCTGTAACTGGAGTTCTTTGAGTGGTCATCTGTGAACTCACACATATGGGATTATCTGTGTCTGTGCAGTACTGTCTCAGAAACTTCTAGAGCTCTAGGCTTAGCATTTTGGCAGGAACTCTGCTCCTTCCCCTGATGGCATATAAGGGCCCTGGCGCACTTGCCATTAGTTCCTTGACCGCTGCAGCACATCTGGCACCAGGAAGAAGGCATGGCATGAAGAGGGGAGGTTGGCCAGGATTGTGTGAGATCACTGATGAGCACTCGAAGAACTCCAGTTACAGGTAGGCAACCTGTCCTTCTTCTTCATGGTCTCTATGACTCACACATATGGGAGATTAGCAAGCTATGGTCAAGGAGGCGGGAGTGCCATGTGGAACCTAGACAACCCAATCTATTGTAAACATAGCCCACCAAGAAATGCTAGGCAAGTACCAACATGTTTAGCTTTATAATGATCAAAGGCTAAAAGGAAGTCAATAATAACATAAGGCATAACGGTTCAAAAAGGACATGTACAAGAACAATTATCACATGGGTGATATCACTGAACTGAGGAGAACAAAACCGTCCTCCCAAATGCAGCATCATTGGAGAAGCGTTGGTCAATTCTATAGTGAGAGATAAAAGTCATGGACTGTGACCAGATAGCAGCCCTGCAAATGTCTTGCAGTGGAATTTCTCTCAGAAAGGCTGCTGAGGCTGAGAGGGCCCTGGTGGCATGGCTCCTAATCTGAGGAGAGGGATCCTTCCTTGCCAGTTCATAAGCAAGTCTAATCGTGGAGGTCACTCATTTGGAGAGTCTTTGTGAAGAAACAGGCAGTCCTTTTTTTGTAGAAGAATAACAAGGAAACAGTCTTTGAGACTTTCTAAATTCTGCAGTCTGTTGAATATAGAAGGCCAGGGCTCGATGGACATCCAAAGCATGTAAAGATTTTTCCAGATCAGAGGATGAGTTTTGGAAGAAGGTTGAGAGAACAATACCCTAATTAAGATGGAAGGCAGAGACTATTTTCAGCAAAATGTGATATCAGCCTGAGGACCACCTTGTTCTGATAAAAATGAAGGATGAAGTGTGCACAGTTCACTAGCCCTCTGTGCGGATGAGATGGAACGAGAAAGGCTGTCTTCCATGAGAGCAGTCTGATGTCACACGTGGCCATTGGCTTGAAGGGCCTTCTGGACAGCTGGAAAAGTACTAAGGAGAGGTTCCAGCCGGGGACTGGTGGTTGTACTGGAGGGTATAGGTGCTTGTACCCTTTAGAATATGTGTGCAGCAGTGGGTCTGCAAAGCATGAGGGTCTACCCATATGCTGCAGGTGAGACAAAACTGCCAATAAGTAGCATCGGACCGATGAGAAGGAAAGACCTTTCTCAGCTAGCGAAGAAAGAAATTCCAGAAGGTGCACAGTATCAAAGTGGTTGATATCAAGCTGGCAAAGTCGAAAGAATTCAATGAACTTCAATACCTTATAGGAGTAGGCACAGGTTGTCAATGGTTTGTGGGCTGCCTCTATGACTTGTCGAATTGCCAGAGGCAGAGATGTCACATGAGCAAATTCCACACTGTGAGCTTGAGGCTAGTGACATCCAGATAGTGGATGGTCCCTTCATTCAGGATCAGCAAGTCTGGTCTGGGTTGAAGCCTCCGATACCGAGACTTCGATAACAGCAGTAGCGGGGCAAACCAAGTTTGACGTGGCCACCACGGGGTGATTAAGATTGCTGATGCTTGGTCTCAGCAGATCTTTTCCAGTACCCTTGTGATGAGAGGGAATGGTGGAAAGAGGTAGACAGTCGGGCCTGTTCATTGGAACACGAATGCGTCCCCCAGGGACCCCTGTCCCAGTCCGCTCCTCAAGCAGAAGAGGTGGCATTGGGAATTGGACGGGGAGGCAAAGAGATTGATGAGCTGGGTCTTCCACATGTCGAATACTTCCTGAAGAACAGACTCCTCAAGCCCCCATTTGTGGGATATTGGGGTTTGACTGAGGTGGTCTGCTGTCGTGTTCTGTGTGCTGGGAAGGTTGAGAGCCATAAGGTGGATCTGATGGGGAAGACACCAGTTCCATAGTTGGAGAGCCAATGTTAGAAGAGACTTCAACTGCATGCCGCTCTGTTTGCTTATGTAGTAGGTGACCGTGGTGTTGCCCATTAATATTTGTACTGTCCAGTTGGCGAGTACATCCTCGAAGGCTACGAGTGCCTTGATAACTGCTAGCATCTCAAGGGCACTGATGTGGTATGTGCTGAACACGCTCGACCATCGACCTCTTATTGTTAGGTCCTGGGAGTGGGCGCCCCAGCCCTCTAGGGAAGCATTCATCGTGATCAACATCGAGGGTTCTGGGAAGATGGAATGGCATGCCGGTCAGGATGTTCCGTGGCTCCTTCCACCAGGCAAGGGACAGGAGAACTTGTCTCGGGACCGAAAGGTGGGGGTGTGGGCTGTCAAGAAGAGGGTCGAATACACTCAGAAACCAGCTCTGCAGGGGTCTCATGTGCAGCCTTGTGAGTGGGACCACGGGCGTTGTCGAGGCCATAAGGCCCAGAAAGACCTGGATCAACTGAGTAGAGGTTTACCAGTTTCTTTGCAGTTTCGATATCGAGTTGAAGAGTCGAGTGACGTGGTCTTGTGGAGGGAAGGCGAGTTGACGAGTGGAGTCGAGAACTGCTCCGATGAAGCTTATGTGTTGAGCTGGGTGAAGATGTGACTTGTCCAGGTTGACCATGAGGCCCAGTTTCTTGAGAAGATGAAGAGTTATCTGAAGGTCGTGGAACCTGGAACTGGAGACAATTAGCCAACTGTCTGTATACAGGAAGAGGACGACCCTGCGCTGCCGAAGAGCCGCTGCTACCACCACCATATTATTTGGTGAACACACACGGAGCTGTGTTCAGGCCAAAGGGGAGCACTTGAAACCGGAACGCCCTCCTGCCAACTGCAAAAGCAAGGAATTTTCTGTCATCTTTCCAAATGGCAAAATGAAAACATGTGTCTTTGAGGTCTAGTGTTGCAAACCAGTCTTCTCTCCGAAGGAGGGGAAGAATGGACTTGAGGGACACCATCTGAAACTTGTTGGGCTTGATGTAGTGATTTACTCCTCGAAGATCCAGAATGGGACGAACTCCTCCTCCTTTCTTGGAGACCAGGAATTTCAATTTCAAATTTCAAAATTTTATTACGGCAAAGAGCCAGCAAATTTGAGCAGAATTAAAACAATATAATTGGAAAAATAATTAATTTTGTTAAAATCTCCTACAGACATCAGACATAAAATATAGCGAGATAAGCTTAACATTTCAACTTAAAATGAAATTGGAAACATAATTTCTAAATTTATAACATTTAAAATTTTATATGTACATGTGTATATATGTATGCATGTTTGTGTACATTTATTTTAATCCAACATAACAAGTAATTAATCTAAAAAGCAAAATATAATAGTAGGATACAGTTCCATAATAAAAACCCTGGAAGAGACAGTTTTGGAAAAATACCAGATTACAAGGTAAAAAATTTTAAGACATGAATGTAAAATATTTTGTGTCTTAAATATAAAATATATGAATCAAATTAGTGTAATAAAAATAGAACATAATATTGTGATCCCATTTGTGCTAAGGTAACATCCTACGCCAACAGGTAATAGTTGCCGAACAAAAGGTCGCTACCTTAGCTATGATTTCAGGGGACTGATCCGCCAAAAGATAATCAATATAAAATGTGTCTGATCTCCCAGGTATACCTTGTAAAATAGGAGTAATAAAGCGACATCGAAGATCTTGATAAAAGGAACAATACAGTAAAACATGTCCCAACGTTTCTATCTCCTCCTCCTCTCAAGGGCAGAGATGATCACAGTATGGTACATTGTTATATCTACCCTTCAATAATGCAGATGGAAGCACATTAAACTTAGCCTGGGAAAAGGCTCTCCTATATTTAGGTATAATTAAATTTTTCAAATAAGCAGCAGGGCGGAGGGCCTGCCCTCTTATCTTTGAAAACTGGATAGATGGAGACTGTGCTTACATAATCCTGCAACTCAATATCCCGAATACGCTGGCACATAGTTTCTTTTGCTTTTGCATAACCCATGGCAAGAATAATACCTTGTGAAAATCCTAGCCTTAACATTTTCTCTCCAACTGTTTTTTTCCACCTTGAGTGGAAAGAGTCAATTAGTGTCAGAGGAGCCAGGCCTTTGGGCATAAATAACAAATTTAACCAGTAATTTAACTTATAGATCCATATCTGGGATGTAATGGTAAGTTGACCCGTCTCTAGCCGTGTGAGAACATTTGGCACACAGCTAGGAAGACCAAGAATAGTTCTCAAGAATTTTGTTTGAACCGATTCTAAAACCGCAGTATTGCTGAACGTGCACAATTGTGCTCCGTAAAGCATTTGTGGTAAGATTTTATTGTTGAACACCTGTATTGCTGCCGGTACAAACTGACTTCCCTTGGAGTAAAAAAATGAAATCAATGAATTATAACTCCTTTGTACATTTGCAATGGCATAAGACACTTGAGCTTTCCAAGAGCCAGTGGATTGAAAAATTACTCCCAAATACTTATAAAAATTTACCTGTTCAATTGAATGGCCGTTTAGTTGCCAACGGTGTTTACACCGTTTCCGAGTGAAAACTAAAACTTTGGTTTTGTCATAATTAATTTCCAACTCTTCAGTGCTACAATATGCATCTAACGCTCTTAGAAGCCGTCTCAAACCTACACATGACAGTGAGAGAAGTACGGCGTCATCTGCATACAATAAAACGCTCATGGGGAGACCAGGAAATACCTGGATGAGAAGCCGGTTTGAAGGGTAGAGAAGGGGATCGGTTCTATGGCGCCCTTCCTCTGAAGGGCACGGATCTCTTTTAGAAGGGGAGTCGATGGAGGTGTTATGCGAATGGGCATGACTGGAGGCCTTGCGAAGAACTCGATCATGTACCCTCTTGCCACGATGTCGAGGACCCTGGCATCTGTGGTGATCGAGGACCAGACATCGAGGTGCTTTCTGAGCTTGGACCTGAAGAATGGGTCGGGCAGATGGTGTATAGGTGGCTCTGGTATCGCGGCCATCCTGGTGCCTGCGGTGGTGGATGGATCTACAGAAGACAACTCTGTAGAGGTGGCATCAGAAAGGTCAGGATTGTCCTTGAAACTGTCAAACTCAATATTTAGGGAGGGCACTCTTCTTCTTGTAGACAGCCTTCTGTGGATGCTGGGGCAGTTGAGAAGGTTGACCTGGTTGAGGTTGAGGATCGTTGGGACTGATAATGGCTATAGGTGTGATGGGTCAAGGGGCGATAGTGACAATAGTGATATTTCTGGGTCTGGAGTGGTGGTTTCATGCCATATTTCTTTATAGAGGAGTGCATTTTGTGTGTGTGCTCCAATTTTTCATCTGTGACACTGTTGAACAGCCTGGCGGAGTTGAAGGGCAGATCTTCGACCATGGTCTGGGATGATTGTGAGAGTCCGGAGGAATGAAGCCATGAGTGGTGTTGAAGAGACACCAAGGAGACGAAGGTTTTAGAAGCGCAATTGATGATATGCCTTGCTGTCGTGATTTGCTGGTTAGTGAGGTGTCAAGTCTTCTCCAGGAATATGACCGCCACACATTTTTCATCCTCCAGTAATCTGGAGACAAAGACACTGGTCTTGTCCCAAAGCTACCAATCGTATGCTGCCATCCATGCCGAGTAATTTGCCATCTTAAATATGAGGGCTGCATTGGAATAGTTCTTGCAGCCCATGGCATCTAATCGTTTTCTTTCCTTATCTGGTGGAGTGGCATGTAATGCTTGCGAGGTCTTTACTTGTACCACATCAACAATGACCAAATTGGCTTTGGGGTGGTTTTGTAGCCAGGGTTCAGTCATGCCTATGACCTTGTAAAGAGAGTCCAATTTCTTTGAGGTGGCTGGAGAGGAGGCAGAGGCTGACTACGGTTTCTTGAAAATGTGGAGCAGGTAAGGCAGGAGTGGGATGGCCAAAACTGATGGGGCCTGCTCCTGTGGTTGATGGAACGCCTCAGTGGTGAAGTTGAGGTTCTTCGCCATCTAAGATTATAAGGTCGGAAAAAGCTCATACATCATTGGATGGGGAGATGAGCTCACCCTGGGAAACAGTGGTGTCTGAGGCCTGCTCCTCCCTATGCTCTACGGAGTTGGTGGAGCGAGTAGGGGTCCTGGAGGAGGACTAATGGCTTGGTAGGTCAGGAGATCCCACTCTCGATTCCCCTTGTGCCCAAGTGACAGCCGTGGTTCTGTCTGAAGGATGTGGAACAGTTAGAGGTAAAGGTTGCTGGGCAGCTGTTTCCCTGTCTGTGTGAGATCGTGGCCAGTGAGAGCCTGGAGTCAGAATCGGTTGAGGTCGGGGAACAATGTCAACACCGAGAGACAACCTCCTCATGGTATCTGTGGTGTCTGTGATGACATCGAAGTAGGTATATCTCCTCTGGGGAGGACTCACCAGACAACCTGGATGGTGAATAATATACATAAGTGCGACGGTGGTGAGAGTGGAAACAGTTTCGGTAAATATACCTCCGATGATGCAAGTGTCAAGATCGGCCAGAGGAGGAACATGAGGTGGACTCTGACTGCCTTCGATTAGAGCTCTGACGATCCTGTTGATGCCAGACAGCTGCCAATCTCGAAGAAGAGCGAGATCAATCCCTCCTGGACCCATGGGCTGGTGACCAAGGAGACGATGTGCAGGGAGGAAGGGGACGTGGATGGGCCTCAGCTGATCTCTCTCGGGCAGCCATGCTCTCTGTCTGGATATTGACTCCCGATTATCGAGGGAGGTCCTGCAGTGGGGTATGCTCCACTATTTCACTGTCAGAGGGTTGAGATTTCTCTGAAGGTGAGGAGGAAGGTCGATCCTCGAGTGCGGAAGCCCGCGGGGGCGGGGGTTCGCTCTTGCGGGGTCTGTTCCTGTAGGGCAGTGCCTGTCTCTGAAATAGTCACCACTATCAGAAGTTCGATCTGTCCCTGGGTGGGTGGGGGGTCTCTCTTTGTCCTTCCTCCAACAGGACCTAGCAAAGTCCTTCTCAAGGGAGTGGCGTGGGGTAAGGAGTACCTCCACCAGTGTTGATCTGGAGATCGGGGGCCTCGATTTGCTCAAAGTTGATGCTGTAAGGTGTTTTGAGCAGGAGGTCAATGGTTCCGAGGTTGACCGATTGGGTTGAGCCTCCTTTGAAGAGGGATCATGAAATGGTTCCTTGGAGGAAGAACGATGAGAGGGAGTCCTTGAGGGGCCCATTATGGAAGACCCTTTTAGACGTAGTCTTGCTACTCAGAGGTGTCGAGGCTGCTGAAGGAGCCGATACGGATGGAGCCGATGGAGGTTTCAGGGCCTGCTCATAGAGGATGGCTCGAAGCCTGACCTCTCTGTTCCTCTGAGTTTGTGGGGTGAATGCCTGGCAGTGAGGCAGCAACGTTATGAGTTTCCCCAAGGCAGACGAGACACCTGGAGTGCCCGTTGCAATCTGGGATCTTCGCATTGCATGAACAACAGTGTTTGAAAAAATGACATCGATGCCATAAAAGGGAGACCCAAAGTCATGGGTCTATAAGACGAAGCAGGATTGGTATTGAAGAAGCGGTAGGTAAGATGCTCAATGGAAGCTCCGAAGCCAGCAGACGCGATGGAAAAAAAGGAACTAATGGCAAGCCCGCCAGGGCCCTTATATGCCTTCAGGGGAAGGGGCGGAGTTCCCACCAAAATGCTGGGCCTAGAGCTCTAGAAGTTTCCGAGACAGTACTGCGCAGGCGCAGATAATCCCATATGTGTGAGTCACAGAGAAAACGAAGAACAGTTCCTTTGATGGTGATACCTTGGCGGATGAAAAGAACTGAAGAACTGAGGAGGAACCATGCTGGTCACATGTACTAGTGAAGCAAGGGTTACCACCAAAACACTTAGCTGATAGCTCTACAAAGTTCTGAATGATACACTGCACAGGTGCAGATGACTCATTTGTTCACAGAGACTATGAAGAAGAATTTTCTGAGACAATTTTGACAGAAGAGAAAAAAACCAGGCAGTGGCAACCTGCTGCAAAAATGTCTTTTATACATTACAGGTATAGTGTTGAGGGGAAAGAGACATTGCTTTTTTGTTAATTCATCCTCAGAAAAGACCCATTCATACAAGAGTAAAGGCAATGGTGTTGTTTTTGGCCTCACTGTTATCTTGAAAATTAAACTGGAAGAGTGTGTATGTTTGGCTTCACCCAGCTTCTGCTGAGCTTTTATAGCAACAATGCAGAATGAAACCACAGAAAGTCAACTCCCTTGCAAATGTTGGAATGTATAAAGTAGAACAGAGAAAACAATGGCCCTCCAGAATGTATTGGAATTTAATTCCTGTCAGTCTTACCCAGTCTAGCCAATGGTGAACAACAATAGCACTTGTAATTTAACATTATCAGGAGATCCATGGGTTTCCCAACCTGGAAGGTACAAAGAGTAGTAAATAAATGTCACAGCAGTGACACTTCTGGTTTACATGGCTCTCACTACAGTCCCTACCTTACGTATAATGTTCAGTGCAGGGATTCAGAATTGCAAGTAAAAACCTTCTTGAATCTGAATCTAGGTCTGCAACCCTAGATTTAAAACAGAGTCCTAATTAGTTTCGAAAGGGTTGTTATTGCTGACCAGCAGAAGAAAAGGATACAGGAAACAAGTTTTATTGCACAGTATTTAGTGGCTCTAGTAGAAATTACAATTGCATACTGTAGAACAGTCAGGTGACTAACTCCCCTTTCCCTTGCACACTCTTGGTTTATATATAGCCCTGACTGTCTCTTAATGACCAAGCTGAAATGTGCACTGGCAACACTCTTTGTTTAAGACACTTGAACATAATCAGTTTGTTGTGTCACTTACCAAGAGGAGGTCCATGAGTCATTAATATGTCAATGCCTTCAGGAATAAGATTCCATTTGTCCAACAAAGATTGACCTCTGGGTAAGTTAAAGCCCCATCCATTAAACCATGGTGTCCTTTGAAGGAAAGAAGATACACTGTATAACTATGAAAGAATAGCTTGTTTTACAAATTTGTGTAGCAATTCAAATTCATTGCAGAAAACACTTCAAGGTCACTTACAGATAAGCGCAATGAAACAAACTGTTAGACTGAAATGAGTCTAAGCCACAGTCATATTGATCCTACACAGTTGGCCACAGTGTCCAAGAAAAATAAAGATGAAACATTAAGCAACTTTTTTGTCACAGAGAATAGATTTAATACAGAAAGGCTATAATTTGCTATATTAATTATACAAATGATGATTACAGAATTGATTCTTAAGAAAAATTACTTCCCCATAGGGCACTGTGGTTGCCAAAGGTCATTCTTCAAAAATTGATGCTTAACTGGGCAAAAAGGTTGTGCTGAAATGCCATCTCTTAGAGTAACAGAAAGATTCACATCAATTTATACTCAAGGTCTGCATTTTACCATCGTATAGAATGACAGACCACAGAAGATGGATGCAAAAAGAAATACCAAACCTCTATAAGCATCTGAAAAACTTTAGTGTTATAGAAGGCGATGTCATTGGCAACCTATGTCGACAGCGCAAATCCTTTTGAGTGACAGGAGAAGGGAAAGTCTTCTCTATGACACATTGTCTCAAGGCAGTAAGTCAACTAACCTAAGCTTCTGTTACTATCACCATCTTGAACTAGAGCCAGCTTGTCCAACTAAAATTTAACTAACAGCACAAAATCCAAAATATTCAGTAGATTGCCTGGTCATTTTAATAGCTCATCAGGCAACTAGGAATGCTATGTTGGCAAGTCTGCAAATTTCCACATAAATGAACTGAAGAACGAATGGATCATTCCCTCTTTCTTACAACATTCTGCCTGCAGAAAATATACATTATAGGTCTAAAGCAGGAGGAGTGATTTGTTCAATACCAAATTTAGGGTTTAAGTGGCAAATTAATAATTCAACAATGTTTTTAGATAATTGCCTACAATAATTGTCTCTTACAAAGTCATGTTACCACAATATAAGTTACACCTACTGCTTTTTATCTGGAAGTCTCTTTTTTTTTTATCTTTTAAGAAACCAGAAAATACTATTTGGTTTATGACTACTGTAATTAACAGAAATATTTGCTGAAGCCATGTTGGCCCATTATATGGGAGAAGCGGGGGACTGTCTAGACCAAGGTACTAAATGTTACTCACTTATCAGCTCTAGTGCTTCATTTCCAACCAAGTGCCAGTAGGAAAACCATGCTAAAACATCTTGAATTCTCTGAGTAGATTTGCCATCACATCAGATCACCTTGGATAAAGGTTTTTAGTCTTTATTGTATCTCTTACATTAAGGCCTTTGAGATGCTATGACAAATCACAGCTATGATATCTGACCTACTGTTGTCGTTGTTCTGTACCTTCAAGTCATTTCTGACTTATGGCAACCGCACAGTGTTTTCTGGGGCTGAGTATGTGTGACACACGTAAGGTGAGTACCCTCCAATAAGCAATTTATTGTTATAATGTGTTTTCAAGTCAATTGTGACTTTTGGCAATTCTACCATAGGATTTTCTTGGCACATTTTATTCAAAGGAGGTTCGTCATTGCATTTTGCTAAGGCTAAGACCCCTAGGCTGCAAACCAGTGGGTTTCCATGCCTGAGCAAGGAATTATCTCTTAGAGTCTGAGTTCAACACTAGAATTACCACACGACACTGGCTCTTTTCCAGTAAACAACAGTTCACCACAAAACCAGAGTCTGAGAACATAATCCCAACAGAGTGTTGAGTAGAGAAGGAAAAACAGTTTTTTCTCAGTTACAAGAAAATTATACAAGGTTTTAGCCAGCTGGAAGGAGTTATGAGTTTGGAAGAAAGTTAGGGAACCAAGAAAATGTAACTAAGAGAGCATGGGGCCCAACTTAGCCCTCTATTTCAACTGAAGCTAAACTGAACATCACTAAGACTAAGCTAAAAAACCTCACACATGCACATGTTGGAACTTCTCTCCTGGTAAGAAACACAATTCTATCTGCTTGCTGAACAACAGGCTTGAGAATATTTCCAAGCTCCCCTTTTTAGAAAGTAGGATTTTAAAAAAAATACTATGGCACAAAATATAGTAACAGATACTGCAGAAGACCCTTGAAATAAATATCCCAGAAGCACTTTGGATGAAAGAATGCACAGCTTCCATGCACAAAGACTGTATAGAGAAGAAAATGTGTATGTAAAGTAGCCTCCAATACAAAATGTGTCCAATCGCCCCTATTCCAGATGACTCTTTGGGTTGTGTTTTCTGCTGCTCAGATTTGCATAGGACTATTTCTTTTCAGAATATTCATTACAGGTGCTTTCACTGTTTGCTGATTTTAGGGCATTTTGAGGGAGGTATTATACCAACTGTAAGAATGCACAGCTATGCTACATTTCAGAAATAAGTAAAGGACTTCAAATAACCATTTCTCAGAAGGGCAGTAATGTCATTGTTCAAGCCATAAGATTTTTTGCTACATTGACCTAAGGTAAGGTGACCTTTCCCTTTGGCTACTCCCTATGTAAGGCTTCCCCCCTTTTTTTGGAACAATTGTGAAGGTGGCCACTGTACTCCTGTCAGTTGATAACAAAGCAGTTACCATAATCTGGGTTATGAATGACTAAAAAAGAAACTGATTTCACTTTTGACATACAAGCGTTAACCTGTTCTACAGCATACTTAGCCTAATTATTAGTCTAATGATTAATCCACCTTCACTGCTTCCCTAAATAGGTATAGTAGCAGCAACTAGCAGCACTCTAGACTAAATCTAGACATAAAGGGCTGCCATCTGGCCCACCAGTTGTTAATCATACACTCTTCCCTCTTCTGCTTGTTTTGGCACACTGTCCCAGTTCACTCAGCTGCCAACCTTCCTCTTCCACAGCACCAGCCTCAATGCTTGTGATTTTTTCCCCCATGAATGTGCTTTATACCAACTCAGTCTGCTGCTCTATCTAGCCTAGTACTGTCTACTTCGCACCTTTGAAACCTGACTTATTTGTACTACAAGTCCCAGAACTTCCCACACTACTCTGACTAGGAGGGTTTTCATGACCTCAAGATATATTCAATGCAATAGTCTTTAACTACCACGGTTGTGGAATGAAGGCAAGGGCTATAATATGTGAAGCATGCACTCTGCCACTGAGATATGATCCTTTTGTCTCCAAAGCCTAACACATGTAAAGATTCTGCTGGCTTGTTATTTAGATGCTGGAAGGATGGGAGAGGAAGAATAACTATATTGTGGCAAGGTCTATTCCCTAGCAATGGCCTTCAGTAGTTGCTTACTGAAGCAGAAATCTTTCCAAAAACAGAGAGCAAGAAGCTTCCCAGCCTCAAGAAGAAGCACTGCCCTGTACAAATGAGTCCTAGCAGCTCAACAGATCCACATTCAAAGAATCATATCAGTGACACAAACCTTGTAGCCAGCCCTCTTTCAATGCTGCTACAGCATCCCCAATGGACATCCAATCCTCTGCTTAAATATCTCTAATGAGGGCATGAACACTGCCTTCTGAAGCTATTTGGCTATACAATCAGCACATACTTTCCCCAAGTTCTTTCTACTGAAATCACTTTCTTCAAATATGAACCCACTGGTTCTCTGAAGCAAAGAAGAAGACAGTCTGTTCAGTTTTCTATGTGACAGCTTTTCAAATAATTCACAATAGCTATCGAATTGCTTCTTAATTATTCTTTTTCCAGTTTACATGTCACAAACCTAACTGTTTAAAATTTTCCACAAAGAACATGATCAGCAGGCACCACCTTTATTATTCTCATCTGGACTCATTCATTCTCTCTCTCTCTCTCTCTCTCTCACACACACACACACATACACAGGACCCAACAACAAAACAGTAGCTTTTAACAGTGATATATATGTATTACAAACAATTCCTTTAGTTCTGAGGGCTAGATGCTTTTGAGATGTCCAACTGAATATGATCCAAATCATGCTAGTAGCAATGTGTTTGTCTGGCATCTTATTAACCACACCACAAAGAATATCAAGAAACTCAGCAGTCACTAGTTTATGTGGTTACAGGAACCTGTGTAGTTTTATTTTTTTTTAAAAAAATGAAATTTAAAACCAAAACAAAAGCTTACACTGCACACACAGATCTCTGGCGGCAAGCAGTTTTTCCTTTAAGTACAATGAACAAATAGCTTGGGGACAAATTTTTGAACTATATTCTTTCTACAGCCTGCTCATATCTCAACTCCATCTCAAAAGGAAACATTCACAAGTAATAACAGTAATGAAAGGCTTTTTTATTTTTATCAGCACTCAAAGTAAAAGGCACAAACACCAATGATTACTAGGGAGGGAGATTATTCCATTTGCAGAACAAAAATTACAGGACAGGGCATTAAATATGCATTCTCAGGATTGTTCAATTACAGGACTGCCCTGTAAATATGGCCTGAGAGTATCTATTTCAGTTTTACATTTTGGAATGTAATAACAGAGAATGTCCTAAACTGAATAAACTGAAAAGGGAACAGGTGACCTTTTTGCAAAATAAAGAAGAGCCTTTCAATAAAACGCAGAGCATTTTCACATATTTGCATGCATCTGTGCCCTTTCTCTATTTAATGAAGTGAATGGAAAGAGCATGTTGGTAGACAGAAAACTATTGTAAAGGTTGAATCCATAGAGAAAAACAAGAACCTTTAATTTGAAACACAAAGATACAAAACAAAATCCTCTCTCTCTCTCTCTCTCTGTTTATATAAAAATGTTTTGAGAGGGTTAAGATGTTAAGGTTTAACAATAGTGACTCATGCTCTTGAGACTAGCTGGTTGTTATTAATTTATAAGGATTCGGAAGCAACCACCTCATCAAGACTGTGCGGTTTATGAAGATTAATATCACATTCATTTAAAAAAAAACTTGTGATAATCATGATAAGGATATTCAGGGTTCATCACTAAGCAAAGTGATACATTTTCAGTTTAAGACTGGGAATGATCTTTGGACTAGACCAAAGACAGCTACAGCCACAACACCTGAATGGATGGGCCAGTGGTCTGATTCAGAGGGTAGCCTCTTATTATATTATTTTCCACATTCGTCTACTATTGTTTCTTTATTTCTTATTCCATGGGACCAATGACAAATATTTGTATTTGTGCATCTCTCACATTTGTATCTCATCATAGCTCCATTGCGTTAAACCAGAAGTAGTTCCATTTGATCCACACAAAAATCCTGTGAGTCCTGCTACTTGCTTGAGCCACCTTGAGTCTCCATTCTGAGGGGAAAGTAGGATTCTTCTTCCAGTGGAGATTTTTGGTGAAAGACAGCCAGTGGGTGCAGTAGTTTTGAGCATTGGCCTATAACCCTTCAGACCAGGGTTTGACTCTCTGCTTGGCCATGGAAACCCCCGGCTGATCTTGGGCACGTCACACAGTCTCAGCTCCAGAAACCCCCATGACAGGTTTGCCTTATGGTTGTCATAAGTTGGAAATGACCTGGACTCTCTTTGGATGTAGAACTTCAGTTCATTAGACGTCAAAGAAAAAGATGTATCCACAGTCTGGCACTGCAAGGCAGTTTTTGCAATGGTGTCTGCTGATTCATTTTCCAGTACCCCTATATGTCTGGGCATCTGACACAGAAAGCAGGGCTGACAGCTGTTCCTTACTTATAAGGGATGTGCCTTATTGGAGGGCCACAAAGCTTGCTCCTTATGGGGCTGGTAGGTATCCTTTACCATAAAGAAATGTCCCCTATTTGAGGGATGGAAAGCTTTATCTTTTATATAGACCAAATAAGATACCAAAACCAGTCAATAATTGTAATTTGTGGTGTGGACACTTCACAAACACAGGAATATATGCTTCATGTAATTTATGATTATAGGCAATATATTAATTTTACAGTGAAATACATAGCTATGTGAAATAAATACTTTCATTTGATATTTAGATAGAACATAAATTTGTTAACAGCTACTTCCTCAGCATTAACCCTGCCGTCCCTTATTGCTAATTTGAAAATCTAGCAACAGCAGGGGACAGGGAAGAAATAACTAAAAGGAATGAATGAATGGCTAAGATTCAGTGAACAACTAAGGTCAACAAACTATGACTGAAATATTTTTTCCCTGTTAGGAAATTTAGGAATTTATTGATTTATTAGAATTATTTATAAATTGCTTTCCCGCCCACTGGAGTTCCCAAAGCAATGTATGATCAAATCACTAAAAAGATAAAACGAACCAGACACTATTTAATAATGCCCAAGACCAGTTTTAAAAGGCAAAGGTGTCACAAAACAACAGTCAGTAGGAAGCTTTTAAGAAGCCAAAGTCCACACTGTCTGTTAGAAGCTCATCAGAAGCCAATCTGATCCCTTGGGAGAGAATTCCACAAACAAAGGCCATTTCCACACTACACTGTTATACTGCTATTACAGTAGAGTCCCGGTTATCCGACACTCGGTAATCCAACACTCCGGATTAACCGGCGTCGCGACGGCCTGGGGGCGTGGCTGTGGGCATTTCCGCGCCCCCAGTCCCGCCCCGACACGCCCCAGTCCCGCCCCGACACGCCCCCTGACACGCCCCCAAAATGGCGGCCGCCACGGGAGTCCGGGTAATTCGACCTTTTCAGTTATCCGATGCTGCGGTCGCCCGTTTGCGTCGGATAACTGGGACTCTACTGTATTCCATTTTCAATATCCTGTGGAATTCTGGGGCTTGTAGTTTACTAAGGCAAAAGAGCTCTTTGGCTAAGAATTATAGATGTCCCTCCCTAAACTGCAAACCCCAGGATTCCACAGGATGTTGAAAGTGGAATAACAGCACTAGAACAGTGTAATGCAGAAATGGCCAAAGTACTGCTACAGGAACAGGCCAGTCCTGAGTACTCATTAGCCTCTCAGGTTGATGTGAGAACACTTAAGAGGGTCTCCACTGAAGATCTCAAAATCCAGGCTGGCTCAAATGGTAGGGGGTGGTTTTATATTCTGGTGCCAAACTACATGTCCGTTTCCCCACATGCAGTTATCTCAGGAGGCATATGGGAAGCCTGTATGTATTCAGCTTTCTATTATACATTTCTTGCAGCACTTAAGTAATAAGAATACAATCATCCATTTAAAAAGTAGTATTTAGTATAAAGCCATATTCAGATTAAAGAAATATTTAGGGGGGGATGATAAAAATCTGTGAGGAGCACCTGCATGTATCATTTCCTTTTCTCCCAAACCACTATGGAAGAACACTACAAGGAAAGGCTGTTGGAATAGGATCGGCATGTGAAAACGAAGACAGGAATTTCACATCTTAACAGTTGCACAGAAGGGGAAAATTAAACATGAGTACATCTGCTTGGTGGCCTAGTCCCTAGGAGCCAGCGCGAACCAAAGGGAGGTGGTATTACCCAAGTTTGGAGGAAACTGGTCACAACGTGAATTGGCCTGGCATGAGGTGAAGATCTAGTGCTCTAAAATCAAAGACCAAACTATCTCAATCATTCAAAGCAATCCAGTCTCCTGACCCAAGGCAGGAAGCAGCCACAGAGATGGCAGCTGAAAAGCCAACTGGGTGCACAACCATAGTGTGATTCTCTGCCATCACTCATTAACAATGTCTCAAATCAGGTGATTGCCAAAGGGAAAAAAAAAATGAAAAACACACATACTTGATTAAAGGACTTGAAATGCCATTTGGATCTGTTCAGATCAAGAAATTATGCAGCTATTTAACTACACACACTTAAGTCCAAGACAAGGAACTTGACCAGGAGACATATTAGACACACATTAATGGTGTCTAGAATCCATTGTGCAGAGTTCATTCTCCCTCACCAGGGTCATGCACTGCATTTGTTTTGTTTGCTTGTTTGTTTCCTTTGGTGCAGTGGGATTTTCAGACTGCTAAGAATTTATATTAGCCAAAGGAAAGGTCAAAGAAGGGCAGTTTGTACTTGGAACGGAAGGGAACAATGTTCAAGATGGTTTTTCATTTACAGAGAAGTGTGTTTCAAAGCCTTGTACAGCCTACTGCGAAGGCTCTTGCTTCTCCCTTCACACAGAAAGTTTACCCTTGGAAAACATTATTCCATTGTACCTAAGGAGATGTTGACACTTGTTTAAAGAGATGTTTTTAAATATTCTGGCTCCCAAGTATTATTTGATTTGGAGCTGATTGGTTAGTCTGTGGGAAGTAAAGACTGGTAAAAGCTATAAAAGTGTAAAACATCTTAGATGAAGTCCTGTTACAATGCTGTGTTATTACCTAAAATCTCTTCAAGGGCACTTTGGGACCAAAGGAGCAAGTTACAGGGCCACTAGAGAAAGGAGACTAAAAGCAGCTTCAAATGTGAAAATAATGCAAGGCGAGCAGGAAGCACAAGTGTCTTTTGCTTTCTATTTCCCCTTGTGCCCTTCTTTTCCAAAACAGAATTTCTGCCTCTGGTAGGAAGATACAAAAGCTGTTACTGCATCAGGAATGTATACATGCAGACTTCTCTCCCACTTCCTTCCATTTTTTCCAGTTTTTTAACACTATAATTCTGAACATACTAATTTTCTGACTACCATTTGAAATGGTTGTGCTTTTGTATATATGCCTACATACCCCCCCCCAATCCATCTCTCTCTCACTGGTCTAGATCTCAGCATTAAAAAAAAATCAACATTTTGAAATTAAAATTTATGTTTTGCTATTAGGTCCTATTAGACACATTAGGTATCTAAAGCTTTCCCAACTTTGTCCAATAAATATTTCTTAGGAGGCAAGGAAGTTCAAGTTGGAACTTCAAATACGATCTGTAAAGCTATTTTAAAACACTCTGCTGCTTGTCTGGAAACAAAAAGCCCTTTAGTCCATCTGAGGTGTCCTAGCTGCTAATTATAGTGCAAGATAGTTAATGAGCTCTAGGCAATATCTGAACACAATCTTTTGAAAAAATAATTTCTAAATTGACTTATATAGCAAGTATTATTTCCCTTAAAATTAAAAGCAAACACAAAGATACAGTGCTATACAGGTGTATCTCACTTTACTACAATTCACTTAAGACTACTTAACTAATATGATGCTTTTCAATTACACAGTGTAATCCCATTTTGTTACTGTGCTCGGTCTGTTTACAACTTCTGTGGATTTCGTGCCTCGGTTTCATATTCTAATGAATGATGGTTTAAATATGTCTTTAGGATTTCAGATGCACTGCCAAGTGGAAAAAAAAACCGGTTGTGATTCACTTTAAGGTGATATTCACTTTAGGTCTGAAACCTAACCTGCCATGTTAGTGAAGTATGCCTATACACTGTAGGTGCTTAGAGATGTGAAGTTTCATAGTGTTTTTATATCCATCTCATGTGTACGTATACATCTGCTTCATACACTCCCACAAAATTTTAGCATGCAATGTCATCTTTTTCAAACAGTGTCAGGCTGACACAAAATAATTAAAAAAACACAACATTTCTGTTCTTTCTTTTTTTGTTCTTTTCTGTTTCTTTATCGTAGTAGTGACTGTAACATTTAGTACTTTCTGTATTGGTTACCTCTATAATTTATTTTCGTCGTAAAATGAAATGAAATGAAATACAATTTGACTCATTTCGGGAGCTCAGACCATCCAGCAGAGAATTAAAAGGACTACTCCAAGCAAGAAGAGGAAAGAAATAATAGTTTAATGACAGGGTCACAGGATGGCAAATGCCTATAACAATGCTGTGAGAAGCGCATCAAACTTCTCCCTGTATAACTTCTAGTAATTTGTACTGTTGTGTGTGTGTGGGGGGGTATCTATATTAAAAACAGAACAAATGGTCTGAGAAAATGTTGTATGTGATAAATGTGGCATTTTAAATAGGAGATCCTGCTCCTCAAGTCTATTTGATCAATGTGATAGAGTCAACTAGTGTTTTAGTCAATATGGTACACATCTGGGTTTTCCAAGACTTTCTGACTTTAAAAAAAAATCATTCTCATACATTGTTCAGGCTCTTTTTAAAAATGTTTTTAAAAACAGTGGGACAATACAGATTAAAAGGTATGCACAAGACAGAAAGGGACTGTCAATATACAAAAGAAAAATGTGCAGTGCTGTCAGTGACATGATACCATAGAAGCAGTTTCTGCACATATTAAAATGCACTATCACCACAGACTTTTTAAAAAAATGTTTAAATGTACATATATATACCCAAGAGGGAGGGTTCAAAAAGAAGGTCTACAAAGTGCTCAGCAATTATAAGAAGGCAAGAGTGTTCCACCATGGAGTGTGGACTTCAAAAACAAAATAAAAAAAAATGAAACTGAGGGCAAATTGGCAGGAAAATGTAACTGACATGTGCATTGGGAAGTGGGAGGAACTCCTACCCAAAATGCTGGCTCAACTGTAGAATGTGTCGTTCTGTGCATGCATTAGAAAATCTGACCTGTGTGAGCCACAAAGGCTCCAAAGAAGAAATGGTGGCTCCTTAAGTTATTTCTCACCACAGCTGCACACATAAACAAGTGCTATTATTTCCCCCCTTTCCCCTCAAATCATCTGTGGAATGTCTGTGAAAAGAAACATTTTGTGAAAGATTTATAATTTTGATGATTTTTTTTAAAATGTGGATTCCAGGATATAGTGGTGGAGATGGGGGCATTGCTCCCACAAACAGGTGTTCTGTACCTCAGTACAAATTTCTTTCACTCTCTAAACATCTAACATCGCAAAAAGTGAAACTTTGAAAACTATTGACACAAACCATTCTTTTATTTGTTGTGTTCACATTCCCTTGGTCACTTCTGCTAGCCCTCCCTTTTTTTTAGGATACCGAAACTCTATTTCTAAATGTTCAACTGAAGATTTAAGTTATTGCAATGCAAGAAATTTGGGGACTGAAGGAAAAAAAATCATGAGGAGGGACAGAATTCTCGGGAGTAAGAGAATGCCCTCATTTTGCATCCCCCGCCCATGTAGCTAAATTCCTGGCGAATTCTCTCCTTTTAAAAACAAAATTCCGAGAAGTCAGGTACAGTTCCTAGAATGCTCGTGGTCATACTTCCAGAAAGAACAGCAGGTTTAGAAACACTGGAGACAACTATTGAGTTAAAAACAAAGAAAACAGTATTACAGGAAGAGTGTACCATTCCTAGTTTAAAAGAACAAATAAATGCAAGCTGGACAAACCCCTGAACTATCTTGCAAACAAATTCACACCAGCAAGGTGAAGTTTCACTGAATGAAAGTGAGGATTTAGTGTAACACTAAAACACTGAACAGCCAAGGCGAACCAAACTGTATTTATGGAAAACATTAATGTTATATGGACACTGAAGCAGACCCCTGTCTGCCTCTATTCTTGCATTTCCCCCTCTGTTCTGTCAAAATTATTGCAATATTATCAGTTGGAGAACTACAATATGTAGAAGCCCAGCAAGAACAGGGCTATTTGCATTAATTGTGCATCTATATGGTATCAGAGGAAAAGCTGCTTATAATTTTTGGGTGTTGGCTGTGAGTGTTGGCTAGGATACTGTAAGGACACTGTAAATAGCATTGCCTCACTTCTGTTCTAACTCTAATGAGAATCATCAAAGAGAAAACTATGCATATTTCCTACTTTACATTTAAAATTGTAACTTTTCTTGCTGTGTGCTTTCATGTTGTTTCCAGGTTATGGTGACCTTAGGCCAAAATCATCATGTTTTTCTTAAGTTTCTTTTTCGGGCGAGACTTCTTCAAAAGAAGCTTGCTGTTGCCTTCCTATCAGGC
>CAOLHI010000149.1:600000-851141 GCA_948474755.1 Ctenosaura bakeri
TTAAAAAGTATCACATGCCATAATTTCGCGAGAGGAGGAAAAATCAAAGACAAACAGTATAATACTATGCACATCTAATCAAAAGGAAGCTTCACGGAATTCAATGGGGCTTAATTCAAAGTAAATGTGAAGAAAAATGAGCCAGAAAAATGTTTCTTTTTTGGGGAGCAGATTTCATAGAATAATTTTCCCTTGACATACCAGGCCAATGTTAGGATTTTTGGTTGAATCACTGTTTCTCCCTTGTTGCAACAGCTTCAATTGTTGCAACAGCTGCAATTGTTCTGGGCACAATTCAAAGTGCTGGTTATGACCCTGAAAGCCCAATAAAGCTTGGTTCTGAAGGATGAGGTTACCTAGGACTGTAGTTTCCCATAGTAGGCTGCCTGTGCTCTGAGCTCCTCTGTGAAGAGCATTCTCTTTGTATCCCCATCTTCCACAGGTACAAAGTTTATGCATTGTCCTTAGCATGCACAGTTTCATGCTTTTCTCCTATTGAGTTTATCAGAGGTGATGGTAGAAACATGGGAAAGGTCCTTTTTAGTGGCTGCTTGCAGGTTCTAGAAATCCCTTCCCAAAGAGGCTAGACTGGCACCCTGCTTGATATCTTTCAGATAGGTTAAGACATCATCATCATCATCATCATCATCATCATCATCATCATCATCATCGTCATTTCAACAGGCCTTTGAAAACTTACTGACTGAACATTCAATGCTGTGCTCTATTATCTCTCTGTGCTTGGTTGGCCTGTATCAGCTACCTAATTAGGTATACTTAATTAATTAACCTCTCTTGGCCTGACTGGACCTCCAGCCTCATGGTTATGTCATTCACTTGTGCTACAGTCACCAGCAGAATGGAACTTCTTCTCTTCATGCTGCTGATGCCAGGTAAAGTAGTTTGAGGGACATGGGTGGAGTTACAATTTTGGCAACAGTGTCACAATTGTGACTAAGCAGTTATTGTGCAAAGAGAACAGTTATCAAGATTTACTCAATTGTAACTGTTCCTAATTTACAATTGCTAATAAGGAACACTGGCCATTAGCTATTCTTTTTTTTTTTTTAAAGTATGCTTAACTAAATAGCTGATATAGAATACCGGTCAACATTTCTTATCTGATTTTGATTTTATGGACAGCCTGAAGATATTTTTAATTTTTTGCATTTGGTGTGTTTTTTTTAGCTATATTCTTTTCATTGTTGTAAGCTGTCTTGGGTCCCAGATTGGGGAAAAGGTGGGATATAAGTAAGTAAGTAAATGAATGAATGAATAAATGAATGAATGAATGAATGAATAATTTTCACCACTCTAAATGGCACCAGGCATTTGTCTGATTAGTTAGTTGCTTAGTTAGTTAGTTTTAAATAAGCAGCAGGGGATACTTTTGTTTGCACAAAGTCTTCCAAAAGCTGCCTGAGGCCATTTTTTTTCAAAAAAATGTAGTTTCTTCCTTCCTAATTGCAGGGCTAAGCTATGGTAATGCACTGTACAGAGGGCAATTGATAACTGTCTAAAACTCCAGGAACTGGGTGTTTTTGGCAATCCTGGGCAGGAAGAGAAAAGCCCAGGGGGCTGCAGTGTCAGACAGCCAGGGCTGTGTTCTCCCCCTACCAGATGCTCCAGTATTCTGGTTCCTGGCAAACAAGACTAGGAAGAAACCATTAATAGATGCAGATATGTCAGGATGAACTCATAGATAGGAACGTTTTGTAGGAAAGAGTTAATGCATTTTTGATAATTACTAAGAAATTAATCCATCTAATTCAATTGTATTTACATTAGAAAGAGAAATAATTTAACTATTGAGTTGTTGCTAACATGGTCTAAGGACCATCACTAAGTTGGAGTCTTTCTAGGAATCAGTGAGACAACTTTCAAACCATGTTGCTTTTTGTGATTGTACGCTTAGAGGTGGAAGACTTCAAGGTCCCCCCGCAATGCCAGCATCTCCTTAGAAATGGAGGGAATTATAGCTCAAAGGAGGCTTGTGAGAGGAGAGTAATGGCAGGACCTTTTCACTGTGGATACCAGTACTAACTGTAGAGAGGACTCCAGTTAAAGGTTAAATGGAATATTTTTGGACTGATATATATCAGACGCTCAAATATACAACAGATGCTCTTAAAAACCAAACGAGTCTTTTGGACAGTGAGGCAAGAAAGTTTGGAAAGAGAGAAATTGGGTGGAAAGGATGATAGTTACTAATTCTGAAGCAGAAGTGGAGTGACTCAGACAGTGACCATTTCTGCACTAGACTGTTATGGTGCTATTATTCCACTTTCAACATCCTATGGAATCCTGGGGTTTGCAGTTTAGAGTGGAGCCTGAAAATCTACTGTAAAAATGGCCAGTGTATCTGAAGGTAGCCCAGCAGAACAGGGATATGGATGCCATGTTTTACGCCCAAAATGCTATAAATTATTGGTGCTGGGGTTGGGGTTTTTATACCTTATTTCTTGCCCTGAAGGAGGGTGTGTGGAGAAAGCAGTAATGGCTTTCCCACAAAACTGACAAAGAAGTCCAGAATGGACTGATTTCTGTAACTTTAGGTGACAAAACATTGATGGGAATCCTGACAATCTCTTAATAATAAATAATAATCTTTTTATGTGTTACTCACCGCTCTTCAAGGCTCGAGTGGGGTACAGCAGATGTTAAAATACAATTAAAACACATTATGATTAAAATATACTGAGATAGACTAAAAACATGCAACCTTTCAAATATATATATCATAATTAAAATATCATAATTAGAAATAGACTGTGTAGGCCTGCTGGAAGAGATAAGTCTTTAACACTTTTTAAAATTCAGACAGCATATTTTGCTGTAGGACCTCTTCCAGCAGGCCATTCCACACTGTAGGGGTGGCCAATGAAAAGCTCCTCTTTTTTTTATTATTTATTTGTATCCCGCCTCTCCATATAGATCGAGGCGGCGAACAACTTACAAATAGCATGTATTTTGAAACATTTCTATACATGCCCCCAACAAGCTGGGTACTCATTTTACCAACCTGTGGAAGGATGGAAGGCTGAGTCAACCTTGGAACCTGGCAGGATCGAACTCAAAACCTTGTGGCTTGCAGTACTGGCATTTAGCCACTGCACCACCAGGGCTTCCTGGTGACCATCGCCAGTCTAGTTCTAGGCAGTTTAAATACATGGCCCCCAGAGGACCTGAGTGCACGGGGTGGATTGTATGGGGGGAGGTGATCCTGTAGGTAACTTGGACTCAAATCATGTAGCACTTTAAAGGTAATAACTAATACTTTGTACTTTGCCTGGAAACTAATAGGCAGCCAGTGGAGTGATTTTAACATTAGTGTAATATGTGTAATATTAGTGTAATGTTCACTCCTCGCTGTACCCGTAATCAATCTGGCTGCCATATTTTGGACCAGTTGGAGTTTCTGAACTTGGTAAAAAGGTAGCCCAATGCAGAGTGCACTGCAGAAGTCCAGTGTTCACAACTTAGTTTTTGAAAGGATTATCACAAGCCCATCAGCATCGGGCTTTCCTGCCTAATCCTCTCTGAACTTTTGACCTGGTCATATCTGAGATCATCCTGACCTGGCATATGCTGACAGCCAGTGCATTGTCAAACAGGTGTTCCAGCCATGAAATAAGTCCAGTTGTGAAAATAGCATATCCCACAATCATGACTAAGCAGTGACTGTGAATACAGAACACTTGCAGATGAGTAAATGTAGGAATATTTAACTAAGCAGCTGATACAGACTACTGGCAAGTGGTGTCATTCAGCTGGTTTGCTCTGGTTCTGGCAAACCGGTTGTTGAACAGCTGTCTCTCAACACTTGATTCTGATCTCTTTCTCTCTGCTGTCACTGCGACCTCCTTTGGCCAGTCTTCTATGTGTTGAAGTTTTCCTTCTCCTCCATGAAAAGGAGTGGTTGGGATGTAGCATTTTCCAGATGTGAAAGAAAGTGCCAAAAGTAAGGAAGATTGGCTCAAAGAAGTCATGATAGTCATGGTAACAGCAGACAGATGGGAACTCAGAGCCTGTCCAAATCAAGCCAAGCAGTGATTGATGATCACCAAGTGAAATAGTTGAAGAATAGACAGAACCTGTAATAAATTATTGTGCAAGACATCATTGATACTGACCAGTATTTTTATTCTTGCTGCTAATACCACTACTCTGTGATAGCCAGCAGAGCTATCCCAGCAGAGCTGCTGCCAGGGTCACCACCAGATGCTGCTGCAAGAAGGTAAGCTGCAGAAAAGGCCATACATTTGGAGGAGCCACAGGAGAAATTGCTGCCATTGAACCATGCTCTACATTTTAGCTGCTGAAAGGCCATGGATAATGTAAATCAGATCTAGGCCAACCCTATCATTAGGTAGATGGCACATGGTGTAGTATGTGGAGAAGTCAATGAATGCTGGAGGACAGGACTATTTGTGCTGCATGGCCCATCCTGCACTAAGATAGCCTGCTGCCCTCAAGTACTTTTAAGAATGTCATGAGTCAGCTTCTGTATAAGGGCAGCAGTCATCTGTGTGTATCTCCATCTTGCGTGTCATTCTGTCCTTCACTTCAGGCAGCAAAATCTCTTGGACAGGCCCCACATCAAAAATTCCTCACAACTAAACACTTGTGACAGTGGTAGTTCATTAATCTACAATTAAACAAGAATGGAAATGCACAGAGGGCAGACCTTTGAAATAATTTGTTAACATTCATTTGTTGTTCTTAATTCATCAACATTTTTAGCAATGGTTTAGAGATATATTATTTCAATGTAAATGATTTTTAAAGTTGTTTAAAATATTTAACTTGTTAGGCAACAATGGCATTAAGAGGTTGAGTAATTAATTATTAACCAATTATATTTAACTAAGTGGCTGATACAGAATTCTGCCTAATGAAAATTATTTAAAGTGATTCCTAAAGTCTATCCCAAACCCCAGGTTACCACCAAAAGTAATGAGTGAAAAATAACACGAAACATTAATTATATGTTATTTTCACCCATTCATTTTGGCGGTAACTGGGGATTTGAGCTAAACTTTCAGAATCGTTTTAAACAATTTTCATTGGCTGGAATTCTGTATCAGCTGCTTAGTTAAGTCTACTTAAGTAGGCCATTTCTGCACGGGGCGAGGGAATTGCCCTGTGCCACTACTTACCAGGTCTTTTGGCTCCCTGGTCCAGTTCAGGCTGCTCCGGAGCAGTGCGTGCTCATCGCTCTGCACTGCTCTGGCGTTGAAAATGGCGGCTTCCGGTTGGTTGAGGGTCTCAACCAATTGCTGAAGCTCACCAGCCTAAGGCCCGCCCCCAGCAGATTGCAGGCTCGCATTGGTGTGAGCCTGCAAATCTGCACAAGGGAGCAGGCTCGCAGGCTCCGTGCTTTTGAAAAACTGAAAGAAACTGGTTTTTCAAAAGCACGCTGGATGACCACTTGGGGTCGTTCTGGAGCGGGCTGAGGTGTGGATCTAAGTTAAATAGTCCATACCCAGTCTGCTCCCAGATGCAGACGTCCTCCCTGGAGGATGGACTGCACCATTTCAAATACCCTGTGCGGAAATGACCTATATCTCCCTTCCAAATTTAATGGAAATATAATTCATCTGTGGTCTTGTTACTTTGGCTCAGGCCTACCCAGTGATAGCACTAGATATCTATTTTGATATCAAACCATTAGGCCTTCTTCTACCACCCCACTCCACGTGTTTGCGAGGTCTCCGGACAAGCACGTAAACAGGGGTGGCCGGTAATTGTTGGACATTCCATTCTCCACCTAGGCAGGCAGAACAGAGCCACTCTGTTGCTTCAGGGACCTCTCCTGCAAACACCCTTGCTTAAGCGCGACTCTAAACAAAGACGCCCGGTCTCGAGCTGACAGCCTTACAAAGCCAAGCTAAGCACCGTGCATTTGCATGCTGGCTACACTATTGTTGATTCTGCGCTAAGCCGATCATGTTAAACTTGATCTTTTCCAAAGCTTTGTCTCGCTCCAAACTCACATTGTTCTCACCGAGTATGGCATCGCCTGCAGTCACAACTCACCCTATATAAACCCCCTGATTCCGAGAGCACCTTGGATCGCTCCTGAATTCCAGACCTCCTTGCTGCTGTTTTGTTCAGCGAGCTCCCCTTGGCCTCCATGCTGAGCTTTCTTCCCTACTATCTTCCGGCTTCTTCAGGACTACGAGAAAGGTGTCGTATCACCCAGTTCCCCCAAAAATCCTTATTTCTATTTCTTCAGATAGCTGTGTGATTGTGGTGTCTTTACTGTTTGTTTGTCTTTTAATAAAAACATCATTTTGCTATTTTAAACATGTCTGACTGCTTGACTGACCTGACTCAGTAGACATTGGGTTGCAAGATCCCTGCTAAGTTACCCTGCCTCTCGCTAGCTTTAGTGAGTGCTCCGGGTAATTCCCCCACCTTGCGTCATTGTGTTTTGGTTATTTGGGAGCCCCTCCCAGGACCCTCAGAGAACAGGGTAAGGACCCCCAGAGAACAAGGTAACAGTCTGACTGCAGGCAGATTTCCTTCTTTGTGTGCATCTGATAAGCAGTAAAGCAGGCTGGGCGGGGAGTTACGATCATGACAACAGTATGAAAATCATGACGTAAGTGGTGATTGTGAATATGAAAAAGTTACCTAGACTTACTAACTTGTAATTGTGTCATATTCATGATTGCGACTTAGTCACAACATTGACACGATTGCCAAGATCATAACTCAACCCCTTCACCTATTTTATCATTCATCAGCTGCATGGGGAGAAGGAGTTCCATTCTGCTGGTGATTAGAGTGAATGAATGAATGAAGTTTCTGTCAGGCTGAATGGGGATAGAACCAGGAGAAGTTACTTAGTTAAGTTACAAAACTAACTTATGTATATCTAAGCAAGTAGCCAACACAGGATTCCATCCCTATTCTTTTTTTTAATTCCTTGTTGTTTTTAAAGTTTTAAACTACCATTTTACTAATGTGTCATTCACTTTTAACATGACAAATCAGATTTTACATTCTTCATTAAAATGAGGCAGATTGATGTATTGAGTCAAAACAGTAATGCTAGTGTAAGCTGCTAACATTTTGAACCTTGAAAGTGGTTCCTCTAATTATCTCTAGTAATACTAGAACTTTAAGTCACCTAATTAAATTGATTGGCAGTCATTTTTGGATAGACAGAGACACAGTGCATGATCAAAGAATTTACTAGCTGAAAATGTGGCTATGCTTTCTAATTTTCTTCAAAGGACAATTAGATAAATTTGTGGTAGAAGAATGATATGTATAACTATATACTGGACATGAATCAACAGGGGAAACATTTTATATTTAAAGATGCACCTAACTGGACTGCTTTTGGTTGCAATGAGAAATGCAGCGTGGTGTTATGGAAATTTGGGCAATAGCAGATTGCATTGAGTTTCAGAATCTTGCTCTTGAACATGTACCATTTTGAAAGACATAGGGATGTTCTGACAATCAGCCCAGAATACATTACAGAATTCATTGTTGGTGTCATAACCTATGTAAGTTTCCTTACTTGTGTGCTTGTGATTTTTTCGCTGTTTGTCATAGAAGTATTTAGTTCATGGTTGCATAAACAGACTTCTGCCAAGTTATCATCATTTTATATGGGTCTAAATCCTATTTTTAGTTCCAGCCAAAGCAGAACCATTAACTCTTTTGGATTTACCTACATGTTGACTCCTTCCTCAGCAATTGATTGAATGGGTCTACTCTAGTTGGAGTGAACCCATAAGATTCCAGCCATGTATTTGTGCATTCTTGTAATTTTAAAGGATCTAATCAAGGTCTTCAATACTGCGCCCAAAATTAATTTCCTTTTAAAGTTTGGACAAATTCTGTCCCTGAATTAGTTCTCCTTCTAAAGTTTAAACAAAAACTCAGAACAGATTCACTGCCTCATTCATATGGGTGCCATGAACTTTCCAGTGTCTGGTATTTTATGGGCCAGTGATTGTTCACTAGTGCATTCAGTGGCTGAAGAGGATATCATGAAACAAAGTAGAGAGAACAGGAACAAGATGCTGTTCTTGCTGTCCTCAATGATGACAATGATATTTATAGGTTGTTGTAGGTTTTCCGGGTTTTGAAGCCGTGTTCCATTAGTATTTTCTCCAGATCCAGGTGAAACATCAGGAGAAAATACTAATAGAACATGGTCTCAAAACCTGGAAAACCCACAACAACCTATGGATTCTGCCCGTGAAAGCCTTCGACTTTACAATGCTATTTATTTATATCCTGCCTTTTCCCCAGTTAGTAACTCAAGGTAGCTTACACCAGTTAAAACAAAAGTAGCTAAAATTCATGGCATACACAAGTTAAAATCAATTAAAGCATCATAAATTTAAAACTAGTTAAAAACAGAAAGCATTAAACAACAAGAAATAAAAGTCCAGCACATCATACAAGACCTGCCCACCTCCCAAAAAAATCAGTTCCCAAGAGCTTGTTTGAAAAAGAAGTTTTTTTCTTGCTTGTGGAAAGATAGTAAGGAAGGTCCTAGTCTAGCCTCTTTGGGAAAGGAGTTCCAGAGCCTAGGAGCAGCCACTAGGAAGATCTTCTCACATGTTCCTACAAAATGTATCTGTGAGGGTATTGGAACAGAGAGAAGAACCTTCTCAGAAGACCTCACAACATTGGTAAGTTTGTATGGGACAATACAGTTCATCAAATACCTGGACCTTTCCCAACCATACCTATTCTAGTATAGTAGCTGAGGCAGTAAAAGGTGAACACCCAAGACTGACCTGCTCAACCCAGCTATGTCTCCCCACCTACAATCTCTCTATCACTCCTTCTCTTCACTCTTCAGTACCAACAGGGTTTATTTCAATTCTGTTGGAGACTGGAGACATCCCAAAGTCAATGGGATGCAGAATCTACTCTTAGTGCTTGGCCACATCTTACAGGGGCTAATCCAAGGTACTTAACTCTATCACTAAAATAACTTCAGCACTTTGGATAGCTCCTTCAAAACGCAGACCATTTCTGCACTAGACTGTTATTGTGCTTTTATTCCACTTTCAACATCCTATGGAATCCTGGGGTTTGCAGTTTAGAGAGGGGCCAGCTGGCTGGCCCCTCCCTAAACTGCAAACCCCAGGTTTCCATAGGATGTTGAAAGTGAAATAATAGTGTGATAACAGTCTAGTGCGGAAATGGCCTCAGACTACATTTCTATCCCACACTCTGACAGACAAGCATCTGAATAAAAGGGAGGACCTGATTTTAGCATGGGTACACTATAATATGTGAGGTGCTAGGTCACCTTATACTGTGCATGTGCTGGAGCACTTTTCTGCCCAACTAACATTCCTGACTAGATGTTTACGTTATCTTTCCAGCCTCGGCATCAAAACATACTTCTTTCAGACTCCTTGCTATCCAAAGACATTTAACCCTTATCTGTCAAGGATGAAGAGATATGATGAGTACAATTCTCGCTGTGTCAGCTTATTCTTTTTTCTGTAGGAAGAGTCCCAGAAACCAAGGTACAGAGTTCTAAAGAAATGCAAGTATTTTTCTAACTTAGCCCAAGCCATTTTAGAGTCTCCTTCCCCTTCAAATCCCATTATTAGTTCTAATAGTAGTAGACCCATTAAATCAGGGCAATTTATATAAGTTTTGATTCACCATTCAACACCTGATTCAGTGGATCTACTCTAGTGGCATCTACTAATAGTCAGTGGCGGAGCTTGGAGTGTGTGGAGAGGAACCAGGGCTGCGGCGTGAGGAGCATGGTCACTGTGCAGGGGGCATGGCTGTGGTGCATGGGGGCATAGCCAGGACATGCAGGAGATAGCCAGGGTGCACGAGGGCATGGCTACAGGCTGGAACACTCCAGAAACATTGCCGCCTGGCATTGCCGCCTCTCCACCTCCACGTTCCTACACTACTGCTAATAGTAGGGGCGGGAATCAGGTTGTTGGTCTGCACATCCAAGCATCTCTCACCATTGACTCTGCTGGGTAAGCCAGTTGGACTTGATGTTCAGTAACGCCATGTGATTTCCACCCATGCCAATAAGGTTCTGGTCACTGTCAGTTTCGCTTTGTCATCTGGACCGCAAAACTGCTGAAATACTCTGGGAGGTGAAGAGTGATGGATAAAAGCTTCCCCTGCTGATAGTAAATGCAGCTTCAGCCCCACTCCATGAACAGAAAATTGCCACCTGCAAAATAGGGGACCTTTCAGATGGCTGCTTTTATACATAATTCTGCTTTTATTCTTTTTTTTCAAAATGACATTTGCAGCTATAAAAAACCTCCTGATTTTTTTAAAAAATGAAATAAACCGAGGCTATGAAAACATTTGTACTTTTTTTGTTTTGAATCACAGACCTGACAGGCCTCAGATTTCCTGGATGCTTTTTATTATTTTTGTAAGGCATGTGTGGGGAAGAAATATTCACAACTAGGAAAAAGTTTTGTGACATGAAACCATTGGGGATGCGCTCAAGATGCCTAATCACATTTAGGATTTTTGCCTGAGGAAGCATTTCTATGTTAACACTCACATATAAATATCCATAGATTTTATCCTAGTATGGATAACATACTAGGATAAACTGCAAATCCCAGGATTCCATAGGATGTTGAAAGTGGAATAATAGCACCATAACAATCTAGTGTGGAAATGGCCGAAGTCGCAGGCAGAAATTGTGGGGCACTTGGGTTCCATGCGGCCCTCAAAGGCCTTCTCTGTGGCTCTTAGCCCTCTTCCAGGTATCCTATCATTGCCCCCCCCCAAAAATGGAAACCCGTGTCACCTGAAGCTTCCTGGAGAGCACAATTGTCCATTTCAATGTTATTTTAGGTGGTCTTGCATCTTTTGAAGGCCCAAAGTAGCATTCTGGAGAAAACTGAAAGTGCCCTTCAAGGTACATCCCCAGGACCCTGTACAATTATTCATTCCTGACTTAGCCCAGGATTTTGGAGGTGGTTTCTGCTGGTGTAAGCTACTGATTTTGCCAATGTAAGTGCTTTTAATCAGAACCAGGGTTGTGCAATGGTTTGAATATAGAAAGCCAGAGTTCAGATCCTTGTTTGACCATGGAAACCTTTCTCAGGCTCAGAACAAAGCAATAAAAATTCCCTTCTGAACAAATATTGTCAAGAAAACCCTATGATAGGTTCTACTTAGGGCCCCTGTATGTTGGAAGCAACTTGCACAAAACAACAAATACTTTTAAAGAGATTATGGAAGTGGGTAGCCATTGTCTCCTTGTGTGACATATTTTCTATGACGTGTAGAGGGGCAACTAGAGGTTCCCCTGCACAGCTCCTCCTCTGCACAGGAGCCACTCAACTCTGGCTAGGCATCCAGGAATGAAGCAGCAGCTTCTGCTCTTGTCCAGAGATTGTTGATTACTTCTTTCCCTGCAAGAACAGCTGTACCCCATGACCAATCAGTGCCCCATGAGCAATCAGAGAGTGGAGGAGGGTCCAGGAGCCTCCAGCTACTCTTGGATATCCAGGAAAGGAGGAGAAGCTGTCATTTCTTGACCATTGGCAGAGCTATACTGGCAGAGAATTATACTCTGCTGGAGGTGGTTTTGGGTTTTGTGGCTAGTGTTTAAAGACAATGGCCCTTTCCACACAAGGCGGTTAAAACAGGTAAAGGCGTCCAGGCACGGATATTTTCCGCACCTTAAATCGGACTAGGTGCGGACTATTTAACTTAGTTCCACACCTCGGTCTGATCCAACCCGCCCCCAAGTGGTCCTCCCCCATGCTAAGTAAAGACCGGAAAAATCAGATCTTTACATTTTCTGGAACACGTCATTGCGTTCCTACTTACCTGTGCAGATGCGCAGGCTGGCATCAATGCGGAGGGTGGGCTGTGGGTGTGGCCAGCCCCAGTGGTTGGTCCACTCCCACAAAGACACTGGAAGCCACCATTTTGAGCTGGAAGCCACAGGAAGCCGCCATTTTGAGCCGGAGCAGTGAGGATCTACAGGCCTCACACTGCTCTGGTTTGCCCTGCACCAATGGAGGAGACCTACGCAAGGGCTCAAGGGACAGTGTGCATTACTTCAGACCCAAGAAGAGCCGGTATGTAATGGCACGGATCGATTCACTCGCCTCGTGTGGAAAGGGCCAATGATTGCCTTGTTCTCCTCACTACGCAAGTTCACCTTCACATATTTGTTCACATGTTGCAGGTGCCAGGGACATTGGGAATTGTAATTTTACTAGGGAGACAAGAAATGTTGCTATAGGTTTGGGTGTTAGTAGGCCATATACACCATGCTTTGATATGGTTTAATTGGCAAATATGATTAATTGTCATAAATATAAATTATATTCTGCTATGGTTGCAAAGCCATGCTGGCTAAGAAGAAAAGCTGGCTGAACATGAGCATTGCAAATTAAGTCCAGCAACAACCTCAAGGCATAGCCGTGTCATAGTCAGGAAATCACCAGGAAACTCCAAAGATGATGGAGTTGGCCTCCAATGACTCAATCTTTAGAGACAGTAGTGTCCGAGATGTTCCCAGAAGTTGACAGATTGTCTTAACTTCTTTTCTTCTAACCAGAAAAACTTCCATGTTGTCCCCATACCTCTCCAAAAATTAAAGAGCCATTAAGCCTACCATCAGTCCTTTCTCACCTAATGCTAAGACCATTAGCTCATTCCAGACCCCATTGCTCATTATCCAGACTTCATTGTTTACTCTGCTAGAGAGCTATTAACACCCTAGCCTCCAGGTAGAAAAAGAATATTCAAACCTCAGTTTTTGACCAGTCAACTCACAGTACACTGATTGCTGGTCACTATTCTGCTGCTCTGATTTCTGTTTGTGTACTGTCTTTAGACTAGTGTCTAAGCCACATTTCTTCTTCACTGCTCTTCTGGATTGGGAAATATTACCCGCATCACCCTGAAAACCTTGGTATCCATACTTTCCCCCCTTTTGTTTCTGCTAGTCTTGTGTGCTTGCGTGACTGCTTGGATCTTGTGTATGTGATTGCAATTCCCCCAATAAAACAATTATGCTTATTTTTGGATCTCCAGCTGGTTCTCCCCTGCATTATTACTAGCAAACATAGGTGTAAAAGATCTTGTAAGGTTGCCCTACTCTAGCAGACCTCATTTTGAGCTAATATACTCCACTATTTCACGGAGGCACTGGCATTGTGGGTGGACCCCTGAGTCAGTCATGTTTTGGGGTAACATAGGAGAAGTAATACATCTCAGAAGACTGCTGGTACTTTCTATACTGGTGCTCCTAAGCAAAGTATCAAAGGAAGGAGGCTTCTGGCAGTAAGTGGAGACAACTGTTGGCATAAGGATATGCCAACATAACTGAGACCACATAACTGAGAATGAGAATCTAAACCACAAAGGGAGAAATGGTATGGCTCCTGATTTAAAATTGGATAAAAATGAGTCTTGTAGCCAAGTATGTGGTTAACCCAAAATGTGCCTGCTCAAGGTTCCAGCCACAACATGGGATATTTATTTGTTTATTTAATATTTAAATTCCACTTTCTATTTCAAGATCTCAGGGTAACATACAATGAAATAAACACAATCAGTTTAAAACAATTAAAACAATAAAATTATTTTAAAGAGCTAAAATATATGTTAAACAGTTCACCAAGTTAAAAAAAGAGAAATTAAAACCAGCTAAAATATTTTAAAACAATTCAAAACCATGTACATATGTGAATCTGTATGAAACCAGTTAGACCTCTAAGGATTTTGTTTTCACTTCCACCAGAATGACAGCAATGTAGGTGCTAATCAGGCCTCCAATGGGAGGGTATTCCATAACTGGGCTGTCATAGCAGGGAAAGCCTTCTCCTAAGTTCCCCAACTGTACATGGCCTTGACTGATGTCATACCTTCCAACTGTTCTAATTTGGCTGGTACTGTTCCAAATAATCATCACTTTTTCAGCTGTTTTTAAAATGTTCCAGTTTCTCTCTCCTTCTCCCACTTTCCTTCTTTGTCCTTTGGTTACTTCCATTTGTACAAGCCAAGTTCAATATGCAAAGGTAATTTGCACTCAACTAACTCAACAAGGGGTGGGGAGAGGGGGTGGCAGAATCTGTTCTTCCCAGTAGGCTCAGGGGAAAGTAAGCTGCTGTAGCTTTTTGTATCCTGTCTGTTCTTCCTCATTAATAACATTTGCAATCTTGACCACCTTCTGACATTGCTTGGCCACACACATCCCAGTTTTCATATGTAACATCTTAGATGCTATGTCATGTGATAGGACACAGAGGAGCTGCTCCTCAGCTAAACTTCAGCAGGGATATGTAGGATGTGGTGGTCTTTTAAGTATTGCCAAACTATAAGTATCATAATGGTCATCTGCTCATAAAGACAATTAACACCTTCAGGGATGAAGAATGGACAGTTCCTCCAGTCTCTAAGTGGGAATGAAATCTGAATCCTACTTGTTATGACTCTGCTCCAAGATGTCACTGAAAGAACATCCAGACTGCCCAGAAATCACCTGACCAGGAAGTCCTTGTTGCTTTGAGCCATGTTGCCTTAATCAACACAAATGGAATCTAATTGTGCATGACTTGTTCTTGCTTAGTAGTGTTCCTCTGCTAGATCTCTCTTCTGGTTTCAGCAAAATGTGTAGACATAGGCACAAGTTAGATGTTGTGCTGGGAGTGGGCAAGTGTAGTGAAGGAAGCATCCAGTGAAATCCATAAGAGAAAAAAGGAGATATGTCTCAGGATGCTGAAAAGATAGCTTTTTATTAGCTAAAAAACTCAAGGCGATTTGGCATGTGGGTGCTGTTAAAGCTTTCTCCAGGAAGCCACATAAAACTGTTGAAATTTCTGAGCCAGGAACTCCAAAGTCACTTCCTATCAGAATGAAAGAATTTCCTTTTGCCTCATAGGGAAGAGGAAGAATGAGCAAAGTGCTGTCAGCCAGAAGTTACAAATTCTACCTCCAAGTGTGGTTGGTGTTGTTCCTTCTCTCTCCCTTCCCTGAAGCACGCAAGAGTGTGGAGGTGCAAAGGTGATTGTTTTCTCAGCTGGAGGTTGTGAATACCTGCTAGTAGTGTTTCACTTTCTCTTCTTCTTCCCTATGAAGAGAAGAGAGGAAAGGAATGAAGCAAACTGCAGTTGCCTCAGCTGGCATTTGCAAGCTATTATAGTGTATCAGTTCTTCAATTTTCCATTTTCGTAATAATGTAAATTAATATTTTTATAATACAGTGAGAAAAACAGAGGACAGGTGGCCTGGTCATTATGGGGAAGAGATGGTTGACTGTACTGCAGACTAGTGTCATTTTGTCATGGAGCAGAGGAAGGCCTTCTCTGATACAGGACCTATGGAATGATGTCCCCTGTTCTGATCAGTCATAATCCCAATGTAGAACATTGAAAAGTTACTTGTTTACTGTGATTCCTTACTGTTCTATTGGTTTATTGTTTTTGCTGTGTGCTTTTGAGGCATTTCTGACTTCTTTTAATTTTGGAGAAATAAGTTGCACGCAAAACAATTTGTTGATGTTGTTGTTATGTGCCTTCCAGCAGTGATGTGTTTAAGTCTTTTACTCCAAGTCTCAAGTCAAGTCTCAAGTCCTTGAAGATACTTTCAAGTCAAGTCTCAAGTCAAGTCTGGAAGCCAACGTTATACCCCAACCAAAATTCTAGAATTATGACATAGAGAGAAATAAATTCAGTTTTAACATTTAAGCAAAGTCGGTTCTCCACATTTGCAGTTTTGCCATCTGCAGCTTTGGAAGTGGGGAATAGAATACTATCTTACTCCCCATGACTGAAGATTCAAAAGATTTAGAAGGAGGGATCCTTCTTTCTCAAGCCTGTTGCCTAACACATTTACTGTTCCCCTCCGAGAAATGCACCCTGCACTCTGGGGGTGAGTCTTATCTTTTGCTCTTAGGAAACGTTTTAGAAGTCTCCTATGATATGCAGCAGGGACAGGCTGCTGAGCAGACCTCAAGCCTGCCTCAAGCCCATTGCCTAACCTATTTGCTGTTCCCCTCTGAGAAGTGCACCCACAATTTGGGCTTGAGAGAGATTGTAATGTGACTAGTAGGCAAAAAGAGATGGAGGCATTGTTCAAAGTCGTAAGGTTTCTGGATGAATGTTTTATGTTACTGAACAAAGGGCATCAAGTTAGTCATTAAAAATATATGAGGCTTGAGTTGAGTCAAGTCAGTGCATTGTTTATGGCCGAGTTGAGTCTGAGTCGAGTCACTGAAGTGACTTAAGTCTGACTAGAGTCCATCAACTCGAGTCTACATCACTGCCTTCCAGTTGACTTCAACTTATGGTGACCCTATCCTAGTGTTTTCTTGGCAATATTTATTCAGAGGACATTTGCCATTGACTTCTTCTAAGGTTGAAAGAGTTTCCATGGTCTAATGGAGATTCTAAACCTGGTTTCCCAGAGTCCAAATCCAATACTCAAAATTGCTACACTGCACTGGCTCTCTCATTATTGCTTCACTACCAGAATTTATCTTATATTGTGGGTATTAACAATGCAATGTGGTGAACCACTCTGCATATTTTTGAACTGAAAAGAGGTACAGAAATGTCTTAAACAACCATACAGCAAATCAGTAGCAAGTGATTTGCTTCCCTTTTGCCACATGTAAAATCTTGCTATGTGAGGCAGCTGCTTCACCTTGCCTACAGGTAGGGCCAGATGGGGAGGGCTCCCACAAGCACTGAAGAGTACTATCATCAAAGCAAACTCAGCCTTTGAATCATTATAAAAAATGACAGAGATTTTCTTTTCAATAGTTGGACCTCAGAGCACACAATATTTATCAGAAACACTGCTCACTTGACAAGCAACACACTGCAATGACAAAAGAGAGGTGTGTGCAAACACGCAAAGGGGAGATGACTCAAAGACTAGGGATTGAGAGAGGAAGAGGGCAAATGCCTTCAGCAAAATGTACCATCAAGGGAGGTGAAAAGATCAAAGGAAGCTGTATACACCAAACAGAGATCACACTAATAATAACCTCTCCTCCCAACGTTTGACCAGTTTGACCATCGGCAAAATTGCACTGAGGGGAACTAGGAGAATGGCAACAGTAATTGATAGCTGTTTGAATGCTATGACTGAACTCAGAGTGCAAAACTGAAGGAAGTTTCAGGGAGGCGGAACTTTCTCTGGTATGCACAATCACTTCTTCACTCTCCATGTCACCAGTGATCAAGATATGCTGTGCAGCTTTTTGTAATGGCACAAAGGCTGTTTTGACTTGAGGCCAAAAGTAGATCAGTATATACATCATACGCTTTGACCTTGCATTCACACTTCTTTCAAGTGCCTGGAGAAAAAATAATTTTTAACCACTTGAAATGGCCTTTAATTTCTACATCCAGTCCAGTCTATATCCAGCTTTGTTGGAAAGCCCTCTCACTCTACATTCTTGTTTACTGAGCTAGAAAAATATTAATGCTTCACATTTAGATAGCACTTTCCCTGGCATTTTCTAACTGTAACCCTCACAAAAAGCCAGCAGGATGCAGCAACTGAGGATTAGACAGGGTGACTTAGAATCAAACAATCATAGAGTTGGAAGAGACCATAGGGGCCTCCATTCCAACCCCCTGCTATGCAGGAACACACATCAAAGTACTTCCAACAGAAGGCCATCCAGTCTCTCTTTAAAAACCTCTAAAGAAGAAGACTCTTCCACACTCCAAGGCAGCATATTCCACTGCCAAACAACTCTGACTCTCAGAAGTTTTTCCTGAGGTTCAGGTGGAATCCCTTTTTCTGTAGGTTGAATCCATTGCTCTTGTCCTAGTCTCTGGAGAAGTGGAAAACTCTTTTATATGACATCCTTTCAAACATTTAAAGATGGCTGCCTTGAATCCAGCCAAGAGCTATTTAACTCTGTATATCCACCACTTTAAACTCACTTGGAAGCTTATTGACTGTCTGTGTGTCTGGCAAAGAACTGGAGTTCTGATTTCAAGCTGTAGATGTACAGAGTTTGGGGGGGAAAAAAATCTACTGACATCCTCCCTTTCCCTCTCTGTGCACAGTTCGATTGTAGTAGTTGCTGTGTCAGATGATATCTGTCCCTTTCTTTGCTTGCATTTTTGTCAAATTTGTACATTTGTGCACTTTTTAAAAAAATCACATACATTGCTAGAATTCACCCCTGAAGTGTTTTGGAAGAGTTTTAGAAACATTTGCATCATTTGCAAATTTTTCTATATGTTCTTTTAAAGTGTGAACACCTTTTCCCCATAGATCTACACAGTCATCCATCAAGCTCCATGATTCCAAAATAAACATCCTGTTGTCCCGTATAGAATTGACTGAGTATAGAATTGCCAGTACCGAGGACACACTGGTACAGTAGCCCCTCCACATTTGTGAGGGTGAGGGACACAGAATGCTTGTGAAAGTGGAAAAACCTTGAATAACTCCCCACCAACAATTCCCCTTCCATTCCCCTCTGGAGCTTCCCTGCTTCCATTCCTTTGCCTCTCTCTCCAACATGGGAGAGGGAGAAAAAAACAGGGAGAAAAAAGACGACCTAAAAGGCTTACTGGTACATTCCCCTCAGACAGAGAAGAGGGAAGTTCTGGAATTCTAATTACTTCCAGCAGCCGTCTTGAGAAAGGAGCACCTGACCAGTCAGCAGCCAATACACACCAGAATGTGCAAACACATGGCAGAGAGGCCACACTTTCAGCAATGGGAGGAGGCTTTGTTCACTCATAAGGAAAAAAAAAATGTCCATTTTAGACATAAGTTTCACAAGTCTGGAGTGAAGAATACAAGAGATGGGAGAAGGAAAGTGGTGGGGGGAAGCAAGCATGTGCCTCGTGAATAATCAAATTCATGAAAGTCAAACCTACAAATGTAGAGGGAGGACTGTATTACTTTTCCTTTTCAGAGCAGTTCTGAGTGTCAGCTTACCATTTACCCTAACCTTGCTGCTATGAGATCAAGATGGTGTAGATAAGTGGCTTGTAGTCTTTGGTCCTCCAGCCATAAAGTTTGGAGTTCAGCTCCCACAGTCCCTGAACATTGGCTAAGTTGGCTGGAGCTTTTGGAAACAGGAAGCCTAAAGCATGCCAAAGGCCAAAATCTGCAAACTGCTATGTCTTCCACTCTACTTATTCTTTATAACAACCCAGTGAGTAGGTCAGGCTGAGAGAAAGCATGTGGCCTCAGGACACCAAGAGAATTTCATGGCTTCATGGTGACAAAAATGTTCCCACAGATGTCCCCAATTCCAATTTACTATTCAGAGTGTTACATTTATTTATACAGGGCGGAAGAACAGACTGCAGAAATGACTTGGAACGAAGTGGTGGCGCAGTGGTTAAATGCCAGTACTGCAAGCCACAAGGTTCTAAGTTCGATCCTGCCGGGTTCCAAGGTTGACTCAGTCTTCCATCCTTTCGCAGGTCGGTAAAATGAGTACCCAGCTTGTTGGGGGCATGTATAGAAATGTTTCAAAATACATGCTATTTGTAAGTTGTTCGCCGCCTCAATCCATATGGAGAGGCGGGATACAAATAAAATAAATAAATAATAAATAAATAAATAAATAAAACGAAAAGGGCCAAAATATTGAAACATGTTTTCTTTTTCATTCAGCCCCATCCTGCTATGCTGACCACCACTTGAGGGAGACTATTGGATTAGACAGACCTTGGTATAATTGAGAGCAAAACAAATCTTATGTTCTGTCTTCTGTTAGTCATCTTTTGGAGAGAGAGCAGAAAGCAGAGGCACAGAATCATTATCATCTTTATGAAGCATCACAGCGCATTCGATCAGAGGCCTCTTCAATTTCAAGTGGTAATCAGGAAGTGTCTGTCTTCCCTTTTTCTGCTCTCAGGTTTTGTCAAGACAGAGTGACACAAGAACGCAATATCGAAAATGGAAAATTAATAATTTACATGAACACGCATGCCTACAATGTTAACGCCGATGTGAATGCTTTAGAATACAGGTTGCACAATGTTCTTCCGTAATTGTGGGGATGGTACACATGAACGTCCTTCCTTGTTCTTTAAAACTAAAGTGTCTCCCTCAAATAGTACAAAGCAAGAAATCAACTGCTGGTAAAAACTGAGAGTGCAAAGCACAGGAAGCAAAGAAAATGATATGGGGAAGGACTTCAGTGGGTTGTGAGGAGCTTGCATGTAGCAATTTGCCAAAGGAAAAAAGAAAAGAAATGAAGCCAAATATAAGCAAATCTAAAACGATTGTAAACAATCCCTTTAAAAGCCATCTCTGGTGGCTGAGTGCTATCAAGGCTGCAACCAACAGAAAGAAGCTAAGTAACAAATGGGAAGTATTGAAATACCAAGGGAGAGAGAAGTACAACAGACAGAATTCTGTATCAGCTACTACAGTCCTCCCTCCACATATGTAGGTTTTACCTTTGCAGATTTAATTATTTGTGAAGCACACACTTGCTTTCCCACCTCACCCCCACCCCCATTCTCCTCCTCCCATTTCCTTGAGTCCCTCACCCTTGGCTTGTGAAGCTTGTGTTTAAAATGGATGTTTTTTTTTTCCTTTTTGGTGAGCAAAGCCTCCCCTCTACTGTTGGAGGTGTCTCCTCTCTGTGGCTGGCTGCACATTCTGCTGTTTAGTGGCTGCTGATTGGCCAGGTGCCATCTTTGCTCCTACCCTTCCCCTCTGGGAGGAATCTGCTTTCCTAAGATGGTGATTGGAAGTAGCTAGAATGCCAGAACTCACCACTCTGTTCTTCTCCATCTGAGGGGAAAGTACCAGTAAGCCCTTTAATTTGTCTTTTTTCTCCCCCCAGGAGTGCTGGGGCTGGAGGCAAGGGTATGGGGGGAGCTCTGTAGGGGAATGGGAGGGTGATTGTGGGGGGAGTTATTTGCGGTTTCTCCACTTTATAAGGGTTCTGCACCCCAAACCCTCACAAATGTGGAGGGGCCATTGTAGTTAAGGATACTTAACTAAGTAAGCTTTCCTGGCCCAAAACCCTCAAACCTGACAGGAATATCACTCATCTATGCTCCAATTGCTGGAAGAATGGACCTCCTTCTCCCCATAACTAGATCCTTGATAAAGTAGGTTGCAGAGAAATGTGATTTAAATATTGGCAATAATTTATTGTTGTTGTGTGCCTTCAAGTCATTTCCAACATATAGTCACCCTAAGGTGAACCTATCATGGGATTTTCTCAGGCTGAGAGTGTGTGATATGCCCAAGGTCACCCAGTGGCTTTCCATGACAGTGGAGAATCCATCCATCATCTCCATGGTTGTAGTCCAACACTCAAACAACTACACCACACTGGCTCTCTGGCAACAGTTTAGTTCTCCTCCAATATTCCCTTTTTTTGGTATGTTTTTAGCTGCATTGTTTTTAAATTGTAGCCGCTTTGACTCCCAGTTTTGGGAGAAAGGTGGGATATAAATAAATATATTAATAATGACAATGATAATCCTTAGCAGGCATTGGAGCAGGATGAGGTATCATAAAAATCCATCAAGTGGGAAGAAGGTACCTGTCAAACCCCAATTTTCAGTTGCAGCTATCCCCTCCTAGCATAGCTATTGTCTTGCCAGTGGAGGTGATGGAGTATAGAGGAGCACGTGCTGGTGGTTCCACATCCCTTTCCCCTGCCAGCACTGGCAAAACAGTAGCCATATTGGGAGGAAACAGCTGCAAGTAAAAACTGTTGTTTGAAAGGTACCTTTTATCCCGCTTGATGGAGCTTTATAACTCATCCTGCCCCAACATGTACCTTTATGCCACTTGACAGAGTTTTGTAGTATCTTGTCCTTCTCCAAGTTTTGTTAAGGATTAAAGTTACAGGTACTCATCTCAAAATCACTCTGGTAACTCTAGATAGGGTGGATTTGGCAACCTGATCTCATAATTCCTTTTTTGCTTTTTTTTATAAACAACCTTAAAACACTAAAACACTTTTTAACTAGTACAACTCTGAATGGGAGCCAGCATGGTCTAGTGGTATAGAATCACGGAGTTGGAAGAGACCACAGGGGCCATCGAGTCCAACCCCCTGCCATGGAGGAACACACATGAAAGCATTCCCAACAGATGGCCATCCAGCCTCTGTTTAAAAACCTCCAAAGAAGGAGACTTCACCACACTCTGAGCCAGCATATTCCACAGCTGAACAGTTCTGATCATCAGGAAGTTCTTCCTGAGGTTTCAGTAGAATCTCTTTTCATGTAGTTTGAATCCATTGCTCCTTGTCCTAGTTTCTGGAGCAGTGGAAAACAAGTCTGTTCCCTCTTCGATATGACAGTCTTTCAAATATTTGAACATAGCTACCATGTTCCCTTATAACCTTTTCTTCTGCAAACTAAACATACTCAGCTCCCTAAGCTGCTCCTCATAGTGCATGGCTTCCAGACCTTCCACCATTTTGGTCACCCTCCCCTGAACATGTTCCAGACAGTATGAGCATTGGACTATGAGTATTCCTGCCATGGAAACCCACTGGGTGACTTTGGGCAAGTCACACTTTCTCGGCCTCACAGGAAGGCAAAGGCAATCCCCTACTGAACAAATCTTGCCAAGAAAACCCTGTAATAGGTTTGCCTTTGAGGTACCAAAAGTCAGAAATGACTTGAAGGTATGCAGCAACAGCAACAACTTTAATGGCAAGCCAGACTTCAGCCACAATAAACCAAAGCCATCTCCTGTAGACAAGCAATGGGAATCCACTCATTGTTTTTGCTTTGAAATCCGTCATTTCAATTGATGTGAATTAGTTGCAACAGAAGGTCTGCCCAGGCAAGAGTATCCAAACCACAAGGTTCATTCCCATATTTATCTGCAGAATCCCAAGTAAATAGCTGCTCTATATGAATTTCAATAAGGCACAGTTGAAAATTATTACCTGTAACTGTCTACGTTTGCTTTCTTTGTTGACTGAGGAGATAAGTTTTAGCCTAAAGCTGGCGTGACTCAAATATTGAATAAATACATTGAGTTAACTGGAGCACACAAGCCTGCTGCTTCTTTGATACAGAATTCCCAGCCATAACCTGATATGTATTTAGGCTAATGGAAATCACACTGGATTTTGAGGAGGATGAGAAATGAATCCTGGCACTGTATGGAGATTAAAACACATACTGCAGACAGGCAAGTGCAAATGTCTAAGAACTTCCATGCAAGACTACAGAATAGCCAGGCAAACAGCTACCTAGGAGATGGGTTTTTTCTCATGACTGGTAGATAAAAATACAGTAGTTATCTTTCACATGATTTGCTTGGGTGGCTAGATTAGCAAAGTGGAGATCTCCTTCCTTCCTTCCTTTCAAGCATTGGCATAATGTACCACCCAAGCTTGGTAAAATGACCTTTTAGTTACCACTGCTAAAGGGAGCCAAAGAAGAGATGGACCCTCCAGTGATTTTACCTCACAAGGTGAGGTCTGTCTCTCAGGACTGGTTAAGGCGTCCAATTACAGATTGCCTACCCTCCAACTTTTCACAGTTTAAAGCCAGGGCCTATGTTGTCAAGCAACATCAGAGTGTGGTCAAGATGGCAAAACTTATTGATGGAAGAACACATTTGATAGGAAAGGGTGCAGCAGTTTACTTTTTCCTGAGCCTATTGGAAAAAGCAAGATTCCATCCTCTCCTCTCTCTGCAGCACTGAGTTAACTGAATGTCGACTATGTTTGCACTTTGAATTTGGTTTACAACAACTGGTGTTGGATGGAGACAAAGGTGGGAAAAGTATGAGTAGAAACTGGAACATTTTAAAAGCAGCTGAAAAAGTAGGATGACAGAGGATTAATTGGGACCACCCCCATCAAATCAGAAAGCTGTTGGTCATTCACCAGGTGTACGGTAGTCATGGAGCCCCTCCTCTGCTGTGGTTCCTATCTCACAACCCTTGCTGGTAATTGTATTAGAGAACTCCTTTAGGTAACCCACCACATAGGGTCTTTTCTGCTCCATGTCTTTTTTAGTGTGATGGTAGCTTTGTACATGTAATGGCTTTCAAAGGTTTTGATCTGATAAACTTCTTGGTGACAGCTCCTGGTCTGGGGAGTGGTCTGGAAGGCCCAGCTTCTCTTTGCTTTTTCATTGATGCCAATTTCCTTGCCACTCTCCTCCTGTAGGCCCAGTTCACACCAGTACTCAGAGGCGGAGAGCAAGATGAATGGGAGAGAGATGCTACTGGTCCCTGCCATTATTCACTCATTCACATGGACAAAGCTGGTATCATCCTAGTGCTAAGGGAATGCATGGCTTTTCATTAAAACTTTTGGGACCCTGAGTTGGGGTTGTAGTTTTACTGCTCTAACTTACTTTAATTGTCTGGTTTTAGCTTTCCAAATGGTGTAATGTGAGTTTTTGCTATACCATTGATTAATTAATTCATCTGATCAATCAATTAGCTAATTAATTTCCCCTTTCTCCCAAAGGCCTTTCCATACTACACTGTTATAGTGCTGTTGTTCCACTTTCAACATCCTGTGGACTCCTGGTCTTTGCAGTTAAGGGAGGGGTATTTAGAATTCTCAGTCAGAGAGCTCTTTGGCCTCAGTAAACTACAAATCCCAGAATTCCACAGGATGTTGAAAGTGGAATAATGGCACTATAACAGTGTAGTGCATAAAGGCCCTTTGACTCAAGGTTGCTCACAAGTAAATTAAAACAAGGTACATGAATTTAAAACTATCAATAAAAAGATTTTTAAAACAATTAAATAAGCTATCCTGTTAAAACATCAATATATTCAATTGCTAAGAAATGATTTAAAACTATGACAAAGTATATATAAAAAAGTAGTATACATACCCATTAAAGCCCTTTCCACATATCCTATCATTTTCTGTGGTTTAAATTGGTTAAACTACTTTTATTGTATGACACCCTGAGATTGAGAAGAAAAGTGAGATATAACTCTTTCAATAAAATAAAATAGTGAACAGATAGAAGCATTGAAGAAATGTTATAGCTTAGGTGTGGAACTGTAAAACTCAGCAGTGTCCTCTGTTGGAACATGGTACTACATCTGAAGGAGTGGCTTTATATCCATGAAAGCTCAGGCAAAAATAAAAAATAAATAAACCAGTTACTCTTAAAAAGTGCTGCACATGAGTCTTGAAGATACTGCCACCTTTCTTTCCCCTCTGCTTTCTCCTTTTTATGCTGCAGGAGACTAACATGGCTACTTCTCTGAAAGCTGTTGTAAGATGGGCCATTTCAGCACTACGCTGTTATAGTGTTCTTATTCCACTTTCAACATCCTGTGGCATTCTGGGGTTTGTAGTTTACTGAGACCCAAGAACTCTCTGGCTGAGAATTCTAAAGGCCCCTCCCTAAACTGCAAACCCCAGGATTCCATAGGATCTTGAAAGTGGAATAATGGAACTATAATAGTGTACTGCAGAAATGGCTGTCAATACATGCCCATGACACTAGAGAAACCACTAGCGTCAGTGGTTCTCAACCTTCCTAATGCCGCGACTCCTTAATACAGTTCCTCATGTTGTGGTGACCCCCAACCATAAAATCATTTTCGTTATTTATTTATTTATTTATTTATTTAGTTAGTTAGTTAGTTAGTTATTTCCAACATCAAATAGATTAGAAACACTGCCCTAAATCACTGCTCTGGATAGACTTCTAATGCCTAAAAACTGGTAACCCTCCCCCTTTTTTTAAGCACAGAAAGCGTCCATCAATGCCAGAATTAAGACAGTAGTTCTCGTTCTGAATGTTGGGTTTCCACAGTTCAAAAAGCCAGTCACTCCCAAAGGCAATGCCGAAACAGCCCACATTTTACATGAGGGGAGGGAGGAAAGGACAGGGAGAGAGGAAAGATGGCAGCGGCATAAGCAGACGTGTTTTGTTTCACTCCCTCCCTTCCTCCCTCCCTTAAAGGGAGTGCGGATGCTGAACATACAAAAAGCGGGGAATGCAAGACAGTCAGAGCGAAGAACACAACACGTGCATGTGGCAAGCGCCAAGGGTCCATGCACAACAAAAGTGAGAGGAGAAAGTCATCCTGGCTATTTCTGCACTAGACTGTTATAGCACTATTATTCCTCTTTCACCATCCTATGGAATCCTTGGGTTTGCAGTTTGAACCCCAGCGCAGGGGTCTCAGAAGCACTGCTCCCATTGGCTGTGAGGCCACCTTCTTTTAAAAGGGGGGGGCAGGATTGAGGAGTGGCGACCCCTGTGAAATGGTCCTTCGACCCCCAGGTTGAGAACCACTGCTCTACATCATAATATAGTCACAGCATTTGTAGAACTGTCTTCAAAACTGACTTTACAGCTTCCATTTTTGTCTTGCCAGGTCTTCTGTATCAGGCATGCTGGACAGAACTTGTAGAGCACATGTTAGTTACTCCTTTAAATGCTGAACGACACCGCATGGAAAATATCCCAAACTGTCAATAGCTAGATGCTGGTATATATTAACTCTAAAAGCATGGTTGAGTTTCATATATGGAAGTCCAACATCTAAGCCAAACATCAAGAACTAAATAGAGGAATGCTTGGACTGGAAACCCACCTCAGAAATACTCAGGAAGTATTAAGAAGTTGTTGTTGTTGCTGAAGCTAGTATTGTTTTCCCCTCCTCCTCCTCCTCCTCCCCCCCATATCCCACCTTTTCCCCAATACTTGAACTCAAAGTGGCTTACAAACTATTAAAACCAGTACAGATTAAAAACATACAAGAACATCAATTATATACATATAATAATATTTATATATATCGACACACATAGGCTATTTCCACCCTACACTGTTATAGTGCTATTATTTTACTTTCAACATCCTGCAGAATTCTGGGGTTTGTAGTTTCCTGAGGCCAAAGAGCTCTCTGGCTGAGAATCCTCCCTAAACTGCAAACCCTAGGATTCCACAGAATGTTGAAAGTAGAATAATAGCACTATAACAGTGTAGTGCAGAAATGGCCGTACACATTCCAAAAAATCTATAGAGTTAAAAACATTAAAAGGCAAAATACCACAAAAAGAGAGAGTTCTAAAGTGTGGGAGCAGCAGAAGGCCCTCTCCATAGTCCCCACCAAACATTCCTAAGAGAGTAGTGGAATAAAGAGAAGGACTTTGCAGTTTATACTGTCAAGTCTTTTCTGTCTCATGATGTCCCTAAAGTAAATCTATCATGGGGTTTTCTTGTCAAGATTTGTTCAGTAGAGGTTTGTCTTAGCCTTCTTCTGAGGCTGAGACAGTGTGACTTTCCCAGTGTCACCCAGTAGAGTTCCATGGCTGAGTGGGGATTTGAACCCTGATTTCCAGAATCATAGTCCAATGCTCAGACCACTGTGCTATGCTGGCTCTCAGAAGAATATCTGGAGAAAGTTAAACTTCAATATTTATTGGGGAAAATTTGAAGAACTTTTGGAGAGGCCTCCTCCCTTTCACTCTTACAGGACCTCAGAAAGGCCAGAATTCTGTTGGAGCCCTACAATAGTGTATAAATGGTTGTACTGGTAGTTGCACTTTCTCAGAGGTGCCATAATGGTACTTTCCCAATTGTTCTGCCAACATCTCTTTCCTTCTCATTATTGATAATGCATGAGAAACTCTTCAACCATTGCATGACACATGAGCCGGCATCTTTCACTCAATCAGCCATGCAACTGTGGCTTCCAGTGTAGCTCTGCAGGTGCGTACAGGATGTTGTACAAACCTGGTGTATATTTTTGGCTTTAGCCCCTTTAACATACACTGCAGTCATTTTTATACCTTGACACTCTGCATTTAGTCTGATTTAAGACCTCCGTTTAGCCCTCAGTTATTACCAAAAAAAAAAAAAAAGCCATCATTTTAAATATTGCAACCTTTGGTTCTGCTTGTCACACGTATTAGAAAGCCTCGCAGCTCATTACAGAGGTGACAAATGAAGCTATGGTTGGCGGGCCGTGGACTTTGAATCGCTCATTGACCTCCACTGCTTTTCCCTGCAAAGAACCAAAATGTGCAGATGACAAGCTCTGTCAGGTTCCTGTTGAGTTTAATTGGTATGTTCATTCCAAGTGAAGCTGGTAACAGAACCCGCTGACTTGGTTTTGTCTAAAAAATAAAACAGAAATAAAAATGAACATGCTTTATCTGCTATGGTGTGATAGTTTGCTCATGATTATCACTCAAGAAACCACAGTTCCAGAACCCAATAGTCAAAATGAGAAAGTAGATGGGCCTTCCACTTTAAAATAGTTTTCTGAACATTTCCAATCTTAAAAGGTCCATATCAGCTGCAGAGTTTTCCAAAATCATTCCTCAGAGAAGCACTCATCTACAGAGGAGTCCCCAGCAAATTGTTCATGGCCATGCAAATGATTCTGGGAAGCTTCAGGAGCATGCACTCCGACCTGGGCTGGAATCCTGTTGGTGTCATGTAAGCTCTCATACATATACAGGCTGCAACCTGATATTCCTTCCACATATGCTACTCAAGCACTATACAATGGCCTTGCAGAATAGCAACTGTGGCCATTTCCGCACAAGGGAATTAAAACAGCACAGTGCGTCCTTTCACGGAGGTTGTCTGCACCTTGGAGCGGACTAGGTCCGGACTACTTACCTCAGATCCACACCTCAGTCCGCTCCGAAACGCCTCCAACTGGTCCTCCAGTGCTCTTTTTAAAGAATGGTAGAAAACCCTTCTTTAATTTTTCAGAGCGCACCATTGCGTACCTGCTCCCTTGTGCAGATTCTCAGGCTCACACCAATGCGAGCCTGTGATCTGCGGAGGGCGGGCTTTAGGTGTGGCGAGGTTCATGGTTGGTTGGGACCCACGAACAACTGGAAGCTGCCATTTTCGAAGCTGGAGCAGTGCGGATCTAAGACCTCGCACTGCTCCAATTCACCCTGGACTAGACGAGGAGCCCTGTGGAAGGGCTTAAGGGACAGTGCGCATTGGTCCGTGCCCAAAAAGATCCCATAAGTACCGGCACAGAGCGATTCCCTCACCTTGTGCGGAAATGGCCATTGTGTAGCACATAGGTGCCTTTGTTGAATTCACAATACTAAATGCACAACTGCAATCAAAAGTACAGGATGCAGCACCATGATGCACAAGGCACTATCCCAGCGTGCAATGCAAAATGTACCACTTGTAAAGACAAGGCACAGATGAACATGCTGTCTGTCCACTTCTGCTGCTTTCAGCAGGATGTGTCTATTGTGCAATGGTAATTTTTTGGCACCACATATGTACAATCATCCCTCCACATTCACTAGGGTTAGGGGCACAGGACCCTCGTGAAAGTGAAAAAAAATGAATAACCCTAGGCCTTCCCAAACCATATTTAACACACAAAAAAACTATGATCACCATATTCAACCCACCATGGATTCCTTTGAGGCATCAGGGTTCCTTCCCAAGGCAGAATTGGTGGCTGGTGGGGCTTACTGCCACCTCCACTGCTGCCCCACACCATTTTTGATAGGGACTTACTAGCCTTATTTGCAATTTCTCAGTCTCATGAGGTGTAGGGTAGGCAGCAGAGGTGACAGCAAATAATCCGTGAATAATCAAATCCGCAAAAGTGAAACCTGCAAATGTGGAGGTCTGACTGAAGTATGACTTATTTATGCATATTTAACAGAATGCAAGCCACAGATCGACTTTTTGGGCATTCTGCTATGCCTTTTCTCAGCCCATGGTTATATAAATTGTGTAAGTTGCATGTAAGTAACTATTGACTTAAATCCTATTGTTGGCACAACTATCCTGTGTGTATGAATGCAGGTTTTTCCTATTCAAACAAAATGTTGGCTCTCAGCTGTTTTGAATTCATCGTCTGTGCTGAGCCAGGTGGCTACAGGTTCAAATCCTTAGCAAATGACCTTAGGCTAGTTACTATATCCCAGATTAGACAGATGCTTGGGATTGTTGTGGGGACAGACTAGGGCCATTTCCGCAGTACAGTGTTAAACTGCTGCTATTCCACTTTCAACGCCCTGTGGAATTCTGAGGTTTGTAGTTTACTGAGACCAAAGAGCTCTTTGACTGAGAATTTGAAGTGCCCTTCCCTAAACTACAAACCCCAGAATTCCATAGGAGGTTGATAGTGGAATAGCAGCACTTTAACACTATAGTGCGGAAAGAACATGACAGAAAATGACAAGAAAATCTGTGTTGGGTTGTTTCAGCGGTTTTATTTCCCTTTTTTGGATTATATCATTCAATACATACTGGGAATGTGGTTCTTGTAACAAGTCTTTGGCACACACTCTATGGAATTGCAGTCAAACACAGCTGTTGGGCAAGAGGTCTCTAGATAAGAAAATCTGGGTTTGGGCACAGCCTGTACTTTATAATTTGGTGATATTTTCCGGCTGCTTGAGCACTTACTGAGTCCTCACAAGCCTGGCTGCACAAAAGCTTTTTGATGGTCAAGTCATCCGTCTTGAACTGTTGTAAAAGATAGATAGATAGATGAATACATAAAAACAGGCTACTGTTTCAGAGGGACTGGAAACAGGCTCCCTTTTGCAGAATGATGGTGTTGGTGGTAAATGCTCTTATGGGTTTCTTCCCATTCTTCTGGTAAGAACTGGCTCAAGGGAAAACTCTGTCGTCAAGATCCAACATCAGAGTTCTGTGGAGTAAATATTCTCTGGCAGAGGTTCTCACTGATTGTGCTACACAACCCTTGTATTAACTCATAACTGAATGTGCAACCAAATGTGAAATCCAAAGTACAAGAGCACACTGTATCTTCAACTTCCTTTTCTGTGGCCTTGAACTGAATGCAGACATTCTGCATTTGAAAAAAATGTCCAGCCACCTCTATAGAGACTTTCACAAAGGATTTTGACCTCCATCTTATTTCTCCTGCTTGCATTCTTATCCTATTCTTTATTTATATCAAGTTGCAATGTTTTGTTCTTATTTCCTGAATAGAAATTTGTATGCATTTGTGTGTGTCTTTTTCCTAATCTATGCCTCTTTGTGTGCATTTTTTCCACAGATATAATCTTGCTTATGCACATTTTTCAATTGTATGCATTTTTAAATATTGAGATTTTTATACTATGTGCGTGATTTTACCCCTTCCCTCCCTCATCCCTGATCTGAGGGACCAAAGTAAAGAAGGAAAGAGATGGGAAATTTAATTCTTCATTCACCTCCCAACTACTTAAGAAGAACTAAGAACATAAGAAGCATGCGGGAAACAACAACGATTACAACAACAAAAACTTTGGCTAGCATCCTGTTAAGCATTCACAATCATTAAATTAGATATATGACCTTGTAAATTCTGCTATTCACATTGCATGCAAATGTCTCCTAAAACCCACCTTAAAAGCCAAGCAACCACACCAGCTCAAAAAGTTCCATGGCACTGGTGTGTGAGGTGCTGAAAGATGGCACCTCCATCTTCATGCCAGTAAGCTGACACCTGACAAGCAGCTGCAACAGGACTTCCCAGCTTTTTGTTGTTATTCTGTTCCTTGAAGTCACTTCTGACTTATGGAGACCCTAAGGCTCATTGAGTTTTCTTGGCAAGATCTGTTCAGAGAGGATTTACCTTTGCCTTTCTCTGAGGCTGAGAGAATATGACTTGACACTTGACACTAGACTATGCTTGCTTTCTCACTGCTGTTGCTGCTGCTTTTTCCAGTACAAGTTTCCCTGCTGCTGCTTTTCACACTGTGGTTCCCTGGAGGGAGGGAGCTGGATGCATCATTTCTCTGTGTCCTGCTCACCAGTTTCTCAAAACTCCCTTGGTTGGTGAGTCTACCTTGCTTTTAAGATGGGTTTTGGGAGGCTGGATACTTCTCCCATGAAGTCTTTATCCATAAATATAATTAAAATATGGACCCACCCCACACCCATAAACAATTCTCCACAAAATAAAAATAAAATCAAATCTAGGGTAGATATTAGCTAGAATCACTTTAGTAGCCCCAATTACAGTACACCCAATAAATCAATTATTGAATTGTGAGTCACTTAGGCAAATCCAATCAATTCTTTGGCTCTACTCTAATTGGCACTAACAACAGGACCTAGGCCATTTTTTAAAGAACAACAAGAAGACCAAATCTTTTCTTCTTGGTCAGAAATATTTTGGAGAAACAGACATTACAGCAGTTAGACTGTATTTCTTACTTCCTCGGGGGCGGTCATTCTATTCCTCTTGTTCAACAATTCTTCTCTGTCCCTTTCTTCTAATAATAATATCCAAGATGGCCTCTCATTTCTTCAGAAGTGTCCTCTGAAGGACCAATGAGAAAAGTAATAAATCCAAAGAGAAAATTAGAAAGAAAACTTCCCATTCATGACATATTTAAAATATTTAACACATCCTTTGGTCTATGAAAACTAAAAGCAGTCTAGAACAATTGTTACCCTGAGCAATGCTTTCCTTAAACACAGCCTAGTTTGGCTGAGATGCTTATTGCCAAGCAGATGGAAGGAGTATTGGGTGGCAGGAAAAGCTGCATCTCACCAGCATGTCTTCCTCCTTTCTAGTTATAAGAGTTAGAACAGTTTCATATATGTACCAATGTCCCATGCTATTTAAGCCTCCAGCTCTTTAGTTCAGTGGTTCATCAAAAGAGAAATCAGAAGCAAAACCAAAGGTTATGCATAGTTTTTACATTCATTTTAACACAAAATATTCTTTTAGATTAATGTTTTGGTATATTTTTTGGGGGGAGGAGAACTGTACTGAAAAATTGAGAGAAGTGTGGCAACTAAAGAAATAACTGCATTTATGTTCTTGCATTAGTCCATGGGGATTGGTTTTGATGTCCCAGCATTTTCTAGACTACCCCATACTTCATTTTTTCTGGAAAAAAGGTTGAACTGCCTCCTCAGAAACCCCCAGGAGCTGTGATTCCTATGTTAAATAGCTTGCAGGAGTGTGATGCCCTAGTTCCAGGACTCAGGTGAAAACACAGAGAGGACCCTCCCCAACAGCCAAAAGGGGCATGAACAGGACAATAATTACTGCAGCCCAGTGTAGAGGAGAAAAGGGAGAGCCCACAAGGTTCGGAGTGTTTATATAGAGAAGATGCATTAATTAGGCAAATTATGGGGGAGGCTGCCATAAATACAGGGGAGGGGAGGGGGAGAAAGCTATTGCAGAGAAGTGGTGTCACTGGTGGAAACAATGGAGTTCTATGTTTGCATGTCTGACACATATGTTCCTGGAAACCTTGACCCTCACTTTGTGTGCTGACTTTGCTACTGAATATTCCTTTGGACTGTCACATGGAATTTATTACTGGCTTTGACTGCTGAAACAACAAATGGTAACTGGCTGATGAACTGTTGTATGCTTTGTTCGAGGCTGACGGTAAAGACTCTAATTGGATTGCTGTGAACCTTGGCTTGCTGCTAGCATAGGAGACTGTGTCCCACTATAATGTTTAATGTTAAAAGAACACAACTCTTTTTCAAAATCAGAAGTGGACTCTTCCAGTTTTATTTTTGACAATTTTGACAGGCCATTCCAAACCTGAATTGGATTTGGATTGGGCTAGGCCATCACTGCAGACCTGGAGTTTCCCAGAGGGAGAAAACTGGCGCCTGGGACACAAGGACTTTGGCCTTTCTCCAGAAGTATAAAGTTCCAAGTGTGTTAGCCATTCTAGTGCATGTAAATGATGAGTTACATATAACTGGTTCTTTGTGTCTAATTCCTTTATCCAATAACAAAGGTACTGTGTAATTAATTTGGTTACTGGAGATAACCTTGCTTCTGTTGAGCTGTACATTTAACTTTTTAAAATTATTTCCCAAGAAAATGTGTTAGAAAATGTTATAGAAAATGAATTATATTTATGCAAATGAGGACAAATATCACATGGTTCAAGTGCCTTGTGCTTTGTTGTAGGGGTTGGGAGAATGACAAGGTGGATAGGATGATATGTTTTGTATCACAGTCATGCAGCTTCTAGTATTCAATTTTTTTAAAAAAAGTAATTAGAAATAATTCAGTTCCTCATTGAAAATCAAGTAATAGTTGCATATTTTTAAATGCAACTTTCATAGTAATTATTTGGATATTGCTGGTGTGAGACTTCAAGTTTTTCCCCCAACTTTTGGTGATGCTATGGTGAGCTATCATGGGGTCTTTTTTGCAAGATTTATTCAGAGGGGTTTGCTATTGCCTTCTTTATAGGCTGAGAGAATGTTACTTGCCCAAGGTCACCCAGTGAGTTCCCACAGCTGAGCAGGGATTCAGACTCTGGTCTCCCAAAGTCCTAGTCCAATATTTAAATTGCTATACCAAACTGCCTCCAAATTACAGTTGGTCCTCCACATTTGTTGGCTTCCCTATTATGAATTCGATGATTCGCAGAGTTGATTAGTATGTTCTCTCTAGGAATTTTTAGACCCTCCAGCATTATTCCGTGATCAACTTCTGCTGGAAGTTGACCATAGAGCTGCCCCAGAGGACCTAGAGATTCCTAGAGAAGGGTTCTCTTGGGTACAAAAAAGTTTGTGATTTTTATTTATATTCATGGTTTTCCCACTTTTGCAGGAGTCTTGGCCCCCTAACCCCTGAAAAAGTGGAGGGTCCACTGTATCAAGTTCTTGGAACTATTACTGCAAGTAAACTAAGTTTCCAAACTCCAAGCCACTCCTTCTAGATTTTGTCCTTTATAAAGCCAACTCATATTTAAAATCCCTTCCTCCATTCTCCTTGAAGTCTCAGCAGGGTAAGTATCTATGAGGAGCTCAGCTCTATCAGTTACTCAAAAGAATGGCTCCAGCCTCCATGATAAATGGCAAATGGTGTGACATTTCCAGAAATGAGATGTGCATGCCACTTGCTTCCAGTCCCCCTTGATAATATACAATGTGGCACCACCCGCTGCACTGAAGCCTAGGATGAATGTGATATTCAGAGAAAGAAAGCCAACTTTGGAAGCTGTTGAAATGGGCGGGGGGCAAAAATGCCATGATGCCACTTTATTGCTGGACATTATCATTTCCCGAACAGGGACTTTGCTTCAAACATTTAAACTGCAGTGCCCTTATGCTCTATTAATTCTTGGTATTTACCCTCTGGAAGTACCAGCATACATAACTTTATTCTTGCTTCAGCATCATTATTTCATTTCTAGTGGCAGGATAATTTTTCGTTCTTGTTTGGAAGTAATGAGTTTGCTCAATAACGGACAACATGTGAGCTCTCAATCAACTCCTTCTGAGGACAGATGAGTAAACACCCTTTTTACAGAGCTTGATGCTTGCCTAGTGCTTGCTGTGAAAGGTTTCTGGGGCAAAAAAGAATGAAAAACTAGAAATGTTTAGTGTTTATGTTCTGTTGCAGAGGATTTATTGGTTATGTCTCTATATCACCTTTCCTGTAAGAGTTTTTGTCAGGGCCATGTGGAGATACGAACCTAGCTCTGCCTGGTGCTACTCTGATAAATCAAATTGTGTTTGAAGTGCTTCACACACATGAGGGTGGTGCATGACACTGTCTACAGGCTGATTGTGACATCCATGACTACAGTTTGTGAGAGGTTCTGTGCTTCCAAGCACTGTAGAATTTACAAGAGAACTTGGATGGTCTTTATTTTTGCAGAAAACTATCACCACTAGCACCACCACCCAAAAAATTGACATTGCTGCCATGGTTATCGTTACTACAGTATGATGTCAGGACTGTAGATCTGTCCAGCACTTTCTTTCCATTGACAGCAAAGTCTGAAGCCTATAAACAAGGCAAGAATGTCTTGGTATATGTGGCTTGGGTCCAGGTGACTTGAAGGACCATATTTCCCTTTATGAGCCCATTAAATCTCTAAGATCATCAGGAGAGGCCTTTCTCACTGTCCCACCATCTTCTCAGGCTTGGTGGGAACAAAAGGAAGGACCTTCTCAGTGGCTGCTCCTAGTCTTTGGATCTCCCTCCCTAGGAAGGATAGGATAGGTCCCTACTTGTTCACCTTCTATCAAAAACTGAAAACATTCTTGTGCCACTAGACTTTTAGAAATTGAATGGGGTGGGCTTTTAATGATGTGCTATGCAGTTTTATGGTTTGTATAACCATGAGAACCATCATGGTGTCGTGGTCTGAGTGTTAGTCTATGGCCCTGGAGACCAGGGTTTGATTCTGCACTTGGCCATGGAAACCCACTGAGTGACCTCGGGTGCCTCACACACTCTCAGACCCAGAAAACTCTGTGATAGGTTTGCCATAAGTCAGAAATGTCTTGAAGGCACACAACAACAACAACATAGTGATCATGCTTTTAATGTTTAGTGTTTTAATTTCATAAATTGCTTAATTCCTTTTTAGTTAACTTTCATTTTCATACTTTTATCAAAGTTTTTATATAGTTCCTTTTAAAAATCTGTATTGTTTTAAAAATGTTGTTAGCCACCTTGAGGCTTAGGACCTGCCTTCTGGCTGGTTCTAGAAAAGTACCTGCTAGGAGAAGCTCTAGGACCCAAAGGCTATTAATGCTGAGAGCCAGAAGGATAAACTGTTTTCCAGAGAAAGCTTGGTCAGGTCAGCGGATGTGCTGATCCTCTGAATTTTACTTACCTCCATGCTGTTAGTGCTGCTGCCAAAGCAAGCTTTGACAAAAGCCAAAAACAAGCTTACCATGAATTCAGTGTGTTGAGTTAATGAATTTAAGTAATTTAAGTAATGGATGGCAGTAATGGTCACACTGAAAATGGTATCAAATGGAAAACAGAACTTGAAATTAATTTCATTTCAATTTAATTTTTAACTTGGAATTTAAACATAATGAAAGACAACATTAAATAGTAGAGGAGGAGGAGAAATTGCTTTAGAAAATTACTGTTGGGCATGATGAAGCTAAGGAGACTCTTAACACATTTCGTTTGTATCTGAACATGCCCTATTTTGCTTGTGGCCTTCAACAGGCGGCTTGATTCTAGAACTTTTTAGCCATTACATCTAAGTTAGGCTAAAATGAAAAATCGGGGTTCCTAGCTGGAGAGTCTCCCCCATTGAAGAGGGGCTCTTTTTCACACTCAACACTCTTTACTGAGCAGTAATGGAGAAGCCTGGCTGAGTGCCCTGTCCTCGCTGAATTCATATGAATTGAGTTCATATAATCTGTGAAGAGAGATGAAGTCTTATGGAAATGGACCTTGAAGGATTGCAGAGATCAGCACTGAAGAAAAGGAAGCATTCCATCCCGTTGCAAGTGAACTTGGCAGCCCATCCAGGCAAGTTTACCCTAACTGCTGCATCATCTCTGCAGGGAACATCATGTTAATGCAAGTAAATATTAAGAATGTCATGCAAAGAAATCATGCTTCCAGGAATGGCTCATTATTTCTCTCTCTTGTCAAGTGCACCTTTGCACAACCCATCATCAGCTAAAATATTTGAGCCAAGTAGGAAAGCCCAGAATCAATTCCTTCCTGAGACTGTGGGGCTCAGCTAAAGATGGAGATTGCCACTTAGTTCATTCTCATATGCAATAAGAAATATTTTCAGTAGTTTTCTCCCAATGGGGTGAGATTAAAAGAGTTTTATACATTTTTGTTGGTTTTTCACATTTTTCATATCTCCCCCCCAACATTTTTTGTGAAAAGGATCATTTTGCCCAGAAAAGAGAATAATCTCTGCTCAAATTCACATTTTTTTTGCAAAGAATGCCAAAGAAAAGTTTCCCAATATATTCCAAAAATGCATGTTGAAAAAAATATATTAAAAAAATACAACAGGAAATGAAATATGACCATCTTCTCAGTGTGCTGAGACACTATTTCTCATGGAGGCTGAGAATATTTGTGAGTATTCTTTACCTCCCTAAGTTCATCCTTGGCAACTAGAAGCCTTGGTCCTACCAAGGCAGCTGATTGGAAAAGAGAACTACAGGTAAATTAAAGCGGTGTCTCAAACATCTGAGAAGCATTCTTTTTGGACAGAGAGTCATGTGGAACACAAGAGGCGGGAATCTCAACAAGAGCAAAAAGGGAAGAAAAAAAGAAATAATTAATCAAAGTAACTAAATATAAACACAACAATTAGAATTTTAGAATTCAACTGGTGTAAATACAATCTTGCAAGTATAAAATACTGAGTGACTAAACAGATGCGAACAACAAATACTGACAAGTAGATAAATGTATTGAATCAGGATGCTGAAGTTATCGTTATGTCAAAGGTGAGGGAAAGAAAAAGTATTTTCCTTTAGAGGCAGTGACAGCTGGCTGTTTCCAAATCAATGGGGCAATGATCACATTCTGTGCTATAGGCAAATAGTCTAGTGCTGAATCGTGTCTCTAAAGTATGGCCATCTCCGCACTGCACTGTTATAGCGCTATTATTCCACTTTCGACATCCTATGGAATCCTGGGGTTTGCAGTTTAGGGAGGGGCCTTTAGAATTCTCAGCCAGAGAGCTCTTTGGCCTCAGTAAACTACAAACCCCAGAATTGCACAGGATGTTGAAAGTGGAATAATAGCACCATAACAGTGTGGGGTGGAAATGGCTGAGGTTTGTTAGGTTGGATAGCTTTGTTAAAGTTCAAACTTATATTCAGAGTGAAGTAAGCCTACCTGCACTGGCATGGAAGCCACCCGCCACTAGGGAAGAGGAAGAATATTTGAATGAATATGTATATTTATATGCATCTCTCCCTCCCTCCCTGTGTGTGTGTAAATGTATTGCTGAAGCCTGGACTGAATATTCACAGTTGTGGACTTATTCTGTGCAAAATTTGGATGTGGTCATTTTGCATAAAAACCAGCGTTTTCTGTGCAGGAAATAATATTTCTGTGTGGAAGTATTATGTTCTGCACAGGAAAAGATGTTTCCTGCTCAAAATGTGCAGCAACTGGGGAGATTCCATGCAAAATTCACATGTAGTTGATTTGCACTGATTTATTTATAATTGATGAATTACATACCTATTTTGGAATTAAGATTTTAGTCAGATTACATTTTGCTTTGGAGCAATCCTGGAAGTTAGTAGATCTGCAGCCTGATCTGCTTATAGCTTGGAAATTACCGTCTATCCAGCAGAAATTGATTCACTTTACCCTTTGGGTGGTTAAAAGACCTCTGCTGAAGCTTGTAAAAGCCCAGCTAATCTTATTCAATGGACTGAGGACTTCATCTCCTTTCAACATTTAAATATGTGGACTATAGATGTCAGCTCCACAAGGATGCCTATTTTTCTCTATGTATTTAATTTATATTTTGCCTTTTCCCTGAATGGGACCTAAGGCAGCTCACAATGTGAATTAAAGCAAGGTGCGAGGATTAAAATTAGTAATAAAGAAGTTTGCAAAAACCCATTAAATACATTACCCTATTAAATTAAAATATCAGTACTTGGACAACACCTGGACATTTGGTCATCATTTTTTAAAACGTATGTATGTATGATTTCTCATTACTGTTGTGTTGTCTGTTTGTTTTCTATTTTACTTTTGCAATTCTTTTCACCTTCCCCCTTCTTTTTTTTTTTTTAAATGAATGTGAAAATAAAGAAACAAGAGCCAAAGCACCAGGTCATTTTTTTTTTGGTGTCGGTGTCAGAACCGGCAACTGGTTCTTGCTGGTGTGGAAGGACTATGAGTGAAAACTAAGAAAAGACGGATGTCTGACATTATTTCTGTATAGTTCCCTGGGATTATTTGGATTTCTGCTACCCGCGCTGGCAGTCATTTTGACCACAAATTGAAGCTATTGCCAGCTTTTCAGGAATCTGAGGGAATCAATAACTTTGGGGGCAGGTTAGGCCTTTTCCCAAGAAATTCCAATTTGTGGCGTGTGAAGGGATTAATGGGTAATATCACTTTCCCCGCGTCGTCCCCCTTTCTAAAATGCCATTCTGCTGATGCAGCATTAACAGCACCTCTGGTCATCTTTTTTCCTCCAAGAAAACACCCAACGTTAGGCCTAAAAGACTCAGGAAATAGGAAACCAGATTAACTGTCATATCTCATCATGGAGCTTGCTTGGGGTTGTGGGATGAAATTACACTGGCCTTTTTTTTTTTTTAATGTCCCCTCTTGAGTCCCCACGGTCAAAATACTATCCCTAATGTCATTTTCTGTGTATTTATTTATTGGTGTGTTGCTGGACACAGACCTGATTGTGATTATATTATAGCAAAGGAACTGGTACCATATGGAATATATTAGCCATGACACAAGAGAGCTGTTATATATGGGATAAAATATCTCTGTTGATGGGAAGCGATGGCTCATGGCGGGGTGAAGAAAGTGAATCGGGAGCCCTTTGATCTCTGTATGTTGGATTCAAATTCATCTTAGGCCTACAGTGGCTATGGCTTTATTGCCATTTAATGGCCTCGATGAAATGAATTGAGGGCATCAGTTCAGTCTATTTACTAATGGGCAGAAAGATGGCTTTTACAATACACACCAGTTAAATATTTTGGAAGGCAGCCTGAGACTGCATTTTTGAGCCTTCCGACTAAAACCAACCCAGCTGAAGGCTATGGAATTGCTTTAAAATATCTGAGGTTGGATTTAGGCTCTCTTGCCCAAGCTGTTTAACTGCGTGCCAGCCAGTTTTTTTTAAAAATGATCCATACATAATTACATTGGATTACTGAGATGTAAACCAGTTTAATGTAACCGAGTCCAATGACATTGTTCAATCAATCAATCAATCAATCAATGGTATAATAAATGGTCCCATTGGATTCTATCTCTCCAAGAAGTTCAAACCAAATTTTCATGAGGGTAGTAGGATGCTCTGTCTTCACAGCAACATTTCAAGGTAGGTTATACTGGGACAGAACGGTTTAGGTGTTGGACTTGGCAGAGTTACACATTCTTAGGGTCCACTGAATGACTGAGTTAATTTAGGACAGAACCTCTCCCTCTCGCTCTCCTACCTTCAAGGAGAGGCATGAAGATATAGTGGAGAGGAATAGAGCTGCTATGACTTCTTGAGAAGAAAGGTAAGATATAAAGGTAACACTCTGTATACTTTGCTCATTAAAAGGTGTTAAATTGTCAGAATGCACTAAGAAGTATCTGCCAGTGTGTTCAAAGAGATTTAATCCCAGGCCATTTCCGTACTAGACTGTTACAGTGCTATTACTCCACTTTCAACATCCTATGGAACCCTGGGATATGCCTCAAAGGCTCCTCCCTAAACTGCAAACCCCTGGATTCCATAGGATGTTGAAAGTGGAGTAATAGCACTATAACAGTATAGTGCATATATGGACCCACATAAAAGAGCATAGAATTACAGTCTATGTCCCACTGAACTCAGATGGACTTACTTCTGAGTAAGTCCATATTTATGCATAAGGTGAAACTCTTAGGGTGTTGTTGGATAAATTATAAATCAAGGCCCATAAAGTTCACCGGAGATCCATGAAACTCCACCTGCAGTTGTAAAATATAGTCATAAATTGAACAGTCGGACTTCATCATGAGCTACATGAGTTTATGTTCATAGTTTATGATGTTTATATTTTCTATGCCCCCTTAGATATTTCAATTTGTCTTCTTTTGCAATGGAACTTAAATGCCTTTGTCAGGTCTATGTTTAAAAAAAAAAGTGAGCTCACATCATTAGCAAGAAAGCAGTCCATCACACCCAGGAGCACGAAGAAATTATAACCAACTTCTACTTTAACCTAGGCAAAGATAAAAATAAGGTAAGAGAGAGGGATCAGTGTGTGTGCACAATAGGTCAAGTTCCACATGGAAGCAGAAAACTAATTAGGATAATTATATACCTTATAATAAAGGAGAGAAATATATCAGCTGCAAGCCAATAACACAGAAAATACACACACATTTCAAAGGATGCTGTGAGGAACTAGCTAGGTGTGAAGGTTTTCTTTCTTCTTCTTCCTTTCTTTTTTCTGCCCCCTGGGAATTGGTGCAGTGAAAAATGTATATTATTATCTACATCCAGCCAAAAGGAGACCTTCTGGGAAAAGAAGTCATCAAAGAATGATCATACCCCATTATTATGCCCTAGGAAGCATAATAGTGACTGTACTCGGAGGAGTAGTTTAGCCAGCTGGGGGGAAGAGATGTTACATCTGTATTGTTAATTCAGGACCTTGGACAGCGCTATTCCTCTGCAGCTTTGGTAGGGGAAGAACAGTTGAAAGCACAGTTGAGGGCAGCAAACCCTGCATGCCGCTATTGTCAGTTTGGAAAAGTAATACCTGATCTTTTGTCCTCTTTACCTATGGTGTATCTGTAATCCCTCGATGTAGGTGATCCATTTTATATACATGGTGGTTACCAGCACAGCAGCTGCGGTTCGATACAGAGTGATCTAGCGATGCATTAATAGCACGCTTGATCAAGGAAACCACAAATCAGCAATTTCTAGAAATACTAAGAATCAGAAACAGTTGCTCATAGGATTCTGTGACACATGACATATGTGGATCTACTTTGTTCATGTATGATGTAGCAGTACCTCTTCAAGGCTGTTGCACTCTTAGTGGAATATACACATGTAAGTTTCCTTTATGCCTGCCTATGCCTTTATGGTTGCTACTGAGGTTGATATTCCCTTCCTCCCTCTCTAGCACCCAAAGCCCTACTCCCTCTCTGACCACATCATGCATGTTCAGCAGCACTGAGACATCAGGAAAGCTTTCCTCAAGGATGTTTACCTAGTGACTATTTAATGTCATTTCAATTGTATTCAGAGATCTCCATTTTTTCTTGTTTGCTGTTAGAGCAACTTTCATTTCTGGTGACCCTGTGAAATAAGAGATCTTCAAGAGCCCCTGTTATCAGCTGCCTTCCTTGGGTTTTACAAACTCAGGGTTGAGGCCTTCTCAATTGAATCAATCCACCGGTACTGATGTCTTGCTCTTGTCCTACCACCTTCCAAGCATTATACAGTCTGCACTCCACATCTACAGGTTTTACTTTAATGGATTTGATTATTTACAAATTTCTCCAACCTCTGGCCCCCCCACCTCAGGCACTTCTGTTCTGAGGGAAACTTCCCTCTTGGCAGCCAATCAGACTATGCAGTCCTTAAAAACCCTTCCTCTGATCCTCCTCCACCTCCACCAGCCACTGCCTGGCCAGCTAAGGATGGATTGCAACTCAATTTCTCAGCACCACCATATCATTCCTGATGCCCTCCCACACCCAAGGAAGGGGATGGTAAGACAGAGGAAGTATAGGGCCACTGTGCTGACTCACCCCTTTTCCCTGACCTGGTTTGGACCATGGGTGCCCATTCTTCTCACCCTGCCCCAGCCCCCTTCCCACAGACACACAGACACACACACAAACACACATTTTTTATATTTATGATTTTTTTCATTTTTGTGGGGGTCTTGTGCCTCTAACCCTAGAAAATGTGTATTTTTTATGAATCATACTGGCTCATGATATGCATACAAAGACCTTTAAAATCTTCCATATCTTGCTCTTATGCGCAAGCTGTTCACTTTTAGTTGTGTGGCTTTTATACTATTCTTTTTGACATCATACCATCATGTTTTTGCTTGTGAAATGAGCAGTTTCAAATTCTTTGCCACAAAGAGAACTTTTGAGTTAATTTTGACAAGTGAATGTACGACAACTGTGTTTGAGTGGAGAATAGAAAAATCCTGGTTCTGACAATGAATCTTAAATGATGCATTTCTTTTGTTGCATGCATTGCACCTCAGAAATGTTTGGGTGAAGGGGAACCTGAAGCAGGCTCTGGATACATGCAAGAGAAAAGGGGAGACAAAAGATCCTTTTGTCATGAACCAAGACTTTGAATTAACCTGGAAAGGAAACCAGGATCCTGTGCCTTTGGCAACAGACAGTCACCATTGCCCTGCCAGATCTCAGTGCTGGTGTAATCATTTTGCATCTGTCTACAGGGACACAGCCAGACACTCCTCTGATCTTGAATGTTCCTCATGAGGCACAGAATGGACGGGGTGGTGGTGGCCTTCAAAGGCTGTGCAGAAAGTCTGGGTTAGTGGTAGTATATGGGTCAGCCTACAGTAAATCTACACACAGAACAACTACCTTATGTTAGGAGGTACACAATACGCCAGACAGCAATGCAGCTGAATGGTGCATATAAGCAAGCTGAAGCTTTCAGGGGTTAACCTGGGCTTGGCCATGATTAGAAATTCTTTAGAAGGGTGTTTCTCTTGGCCATTTCCTCCTCATGAGTTCTTTCTTTTTTGACTCAGTCATTTCAAGGAAATGGAAAGGAATTAGCTTCTCAAAGCTAATTTGACTAGTGATTACTATGTTATGTTAGATTAATTTTTCATCATGGTTATTTGAGATTACTGTTTTAATTGCTTTAACTGCTTCATTTGTCCTTCCTTCCTTCCTTCCTTCCTTCCTTCCTTCCTTCCTTCCTTCCTTCCTTCCTTCCTTCCTTCCTTCCTTCCTTTTTCATTATAAAAATTCTGTACATCACCTAAAATTAATTTCTGGCTTTTGCAATATGACAAGTTGGCTTTCTTTTTTGTGCTCTGTGTTGACTTGGGAATCTCTTTATGTTTCACTCACAGCTCTGGACAGATCTGAGTTGCAGCTGGCTTTTCCACATGGAAATCCACCTTGACTTCAATATACCAGAATGCATTACTGGATGTAATCTGATGCTTGCAACACGTACCAGAAACTAATCATTTTGAGCTGAAATGTTGTACTAATAGGAATGCAAACCTTTAATTCTTGATGATAAGAACAAAGAATTTCAAAAGCTTTGTTGCTGCTGGGCAGGATTACTGTGGGGTATTTTTGATGATTTTTCCCCATTTTGAGATTAAAGAAAAATGTATTTGTGTGCACAATCAACTTGTTTTATTTTGTTTTTTTTGGCCAGAATACAGTTTCTTTTTCACAATCAACCTATTTTTCTGGGAAAAACATTGCTTTTGGGACAGATTTTACTATTTATTTTATTTTATTTTTTGCAAAGGGTCTTTCTTGTGGAGAATGAGTAAAAAATTCAGTCTTCTTTACATTCCTTTTCCTTGCATTAACAGTTATCTGTGAACATGCTGGAATTTCTTTTGACTTTGCTCACCTTGAAATCCCTCACACTTCTTGACTCTGAGAGTTTTACAGAGAAGGCTGGAAAGGAAAGGGGAAAATAACCCATTGCAGTTCCATTGAAAGAGGCAGTTTCATCAATGGAATGTTGCTAATGGATGTCATTTAGTACTGGTTCTAAACTGAAGTTCTCATGGCCTCAAGAGCTGGCCTAATTTTTAGATTTTATCCTTCCTTCTTTCCTTCATCCCTTCCTCCTCCCCCTCCTCCCCCTCCTCCTCCTCCTTTTCTATCACCTCATGGTATGACAAATTCTGGAGAACTCAAATCTTGCACACTTTTATGGTAGTCTGATTGATGCTCACAATGCTCTTGTCAAACAGTTGATTTTTGTATTGTTTCCTACGGACCAATATGACTATCTATTTTATTTTATTTTAATGCCACCTTTCTCCAGAGTGGGACCCAAAGCGGCTTCCAAAAATGTTTCTGGAATTTTAAATTACTTTAAAATGTTTTAATAGTGCATTTGTGATATTTTACCACCTTGAATACTTTAATACAGTGCTGGGCAACTTATGCCCCAGCAACTTTTGCAGGAATAAACTTCCATAATCCTTCACTATCTACTACGCTGACTACAGCTGATGGGAACTGGAAGTCAAAAACTTCTGTAAGGCCCACAGCTGCCCCCTCTGGCTTAAATTCTATTGGTAGTCCAAACTAGAAGAAATTCACTATCTCATTAGAATATCCACAAATGTCGATCCATTTTGCAACTAATGCATAAGTGTTGACTCACCATGCAACAACTAATTCCATTGCTCTGCTCTAGTAGGGACTACCTGTAGGATTCATATTTCTGGCTTTGACTGAAAGGTGAGGTAAATTTTTTTGCAGAAAATATATACATACATAGGTCTCAATCCAACATGCCCTATGAGGAGAGTCAAGGGAAGTGATAGTACCACTCTATTCTGCTTTGGTAAGATGCCATCTGGAATATTGTGTCCAGTTTTTGGCACTACAGTTTAGGAATGATACTGAGAAACTGGAATGTGTCCAGAGAAGGGTGACCAAAATGGTAGAAACCATGGAAACTGTGCCATATGAGGAGCAGCTTAGGGAACTGCATATGTTTAGCCTGGAGAAGAGAAGGTTAAGAGGAAACATGATAGCTATGTTTAAATGTTTGAAGGGATGTCGTATGGAGGATGGAGCAAGCCTGTTTTTCTGCTGCTCCAGAAAATAGGATATGGAGCAATGACTTCAAACTTCAGGAAAAGAGATTCCATCTAAACATTAGGAAGAACTTCCTGACAGTAAGAGCAGTTTGACAGTAGAATACGCTGCCTGAGAGTGTGGTGGAGTCTCCTTCCTTGGGGGTATTTAAACAGAGGGTGGAGGACCATCTGCCAAGAATGCTTCAATTGCAGGGGTTGGACTTGATAGCCCCTGTGCTTTCTTTCAGATCTATGATTCTATGAATCTTGGTGTGGTCTTTATTTAGCCACTATTTATATGGCAAAATTCAATATAAAATAGATCCATATGGGTTTCTGAGTATAAAATAACATATTTGGAAAAAATAGCCAAAGTTGGCTTCTGGATCAATAATGGTTAAAAAAAATTCTTAGACATTAATATTAGATGTGAAATGTATCCACTTGGCAGAATTATAGCAATTTGGTACTGTTTTAACTATCATGGCTCTGTGCCTTTCCACATTACATTGTTATAGTGCTATTATTCCACTTTCAACATTGTATGGAATCCTGGGATTTGCAGTTGAGGAAGGTGCATTTAGAATTCTCAGCCAGGGAGCATTTTGGTTTCAGTAAACTACAAACCTCAGAATTCCACAGGATGTTGAAAGTGGAATAATAGCACTATAACAGTGTAGTGCAGAAAGACCCTCTGTCCAAGGGAATTTTGGGATTTGGTGAAGCACTTAAAATCCTCTAGGGCACTTTCTTCATGTTAATGGCAGAGCATTAGAGCTCTTTCCCCAAAATTGTAAGAAACTACAAATCCCAGGATTCCATTGGATGGAGCTGTGACAGTTAATTGTGTACTGTGGATTCATGCCTGATCAATTTTTCATTTCTTCTCCATTTCTACTAGAGGGAAAACAAAGCATTCTTGTAATACCAGGCACTGTTGTTGTTCATTCGTTGAAGAAGGGGTCCAACAAGCCTTCAGGGTGCAGAGAAACACTAAAGCCCATTTTGTGAAAAGAAACAGTCTCTCCCATCATGTAAGCATTCTTTGAGGAAAACCAAAACAGAGACCTCTCTAGCTGACTCATCATGTGGTTAATTTCCCCCCCCCTGTTTGAGGCATGAGAAAACAAAGGAGACCAGGATGAATAGGTTCAAAGGCTTCTATGATGCTCATTAAGCTTCTCACACCAATAGATCTCACAGAGTTGTTGTGAAGATAAAATAGGAGAATTCCCACAGGGTCAACTCCCCTAATGCCATTATTTGCTTCATAAAGTATCAATTCCTGGGTAGTACCCTCGGATAGGATCTGCAAAGAATAGGAAGGCCTCAAAGCCCTCACTTTGGGGATCCAGATGGCAGCGAACTGGGCAGTGTGCCATGCGACTGGAGGAGAGATATCAAAGGGAGGGAGATAATCATGACCACAGCAGCTGTATTTGCTTTGGCTTATTTCAAAGAGAAGCCTGCACTGGGTTGCCCTTCCTACAAAGGTGGTAACTATTTTCGTAAAAAGCAACAGAGAACACATTTTACTTTTTTAGTTAAAATATTTATAATCCAAAGATCTCAGGGTGGGATATAGCAAAATCAACACATACAATTTAAAGAAATATCAAATATGAAGCAGGACAAACTAATTTACAGTCTCACGTGCTAGTCAACAAGCTAAAACAAGTTACACCAGCTAAAACAATGTACTAACAGATGAAAAACAGGATCCCAAAGGCTTCAAGACAGCCAGAAAGGCATAGTGGTTTGAACGTTGGGCTATGACCTTGGAGTTTGGGGTTTAATTCCCTTCTTGGCCATGGAAACCCATTGGGTGATTTTGGGGGTGTCACACATGCTCAGCCCCAGAAAACTCCATGATAGAGGTTACCTTAGGGTTACCATGAGTAGGAAACAACTTGAAGGCACATAACACCAGCAGCACCAGCTTGAATAAATTAACTAGGTTTACATTTTCCTACAGAAATATCCATTTCCTATTACTATATCCTGTTCAAATATCCCTTTCATACCTCTTGGCAAAATGGTAAACATATCCCTTGGAAATCCATATATTTCTACAATGCATTCCATTTGTTTGTTTGTTTACATCCCACCTTTCTCTGGACATGGGATCCAAGGTGGCTAACAACAATGTAGAACAAAGTTCAGGTAAAGTGTTATTTTCCAAAAGTTTTTTTTTTAGAATCAACAAATAGTTCGGATGAAAAAGTGCACAGTTAGAACAATTTAAAATACATTTAGATCATAATTAAAAAGATAAAAGCACAGCATCGCATGTTACAAAACCCTTCTGCCTCATGATTTAAGAATGATGAGCCTGCCTGAATAAATATTATTTAAAAGCCATAGGTCTGCTGGTGGGAAGGGACCAGAGACCCCAAAGAGGAGGCCAACTGAACCTCCCATGGTTCCACAGCCTTGGAGAAGTCACTGAGAAGCCTCTCTTCTGTGTCCTCACCAACTGTGCCTATGAGTGTGATGGTGATGGAACCAAGAGAAAAAAGCCACCCTGAGATCTTTCACCAAGGTTCTTAAAATGTGGCCAGGCTTATATAGGGAGATACGGTTTTTGAGATAATCTGAACTCAAGCCATGTAGGGATTTAAGGCTCAAAGTCAGCACTTTGAATTCTGCTTGGCAATGAATTGGTAGCCAATGAAGCTCTTTCAATAGGGAGAGTTATATGACTCCTATAAACAGCTCTGGTCATTGCAAAACTCTATTACATTTGGACAAATGCGTGCATCTAAATAAAAGCTGTCAGTGTGAAAAATGTGCATGAATATGCTTCATTCAGTGGGCACTGATGCCAAAGAGCTCTCTGACTGAGAATTCAAAATGCCCCTCCTTAAACTGCAGACCCCAGGATTCCATAGGACTGAAAGTTGAATATAGCAGTATAACAGTGTAGGGCAGAAATAGCCCAAAATTGGTATATTGGTGAATGCCTCAACAAAAATACATGCTTCAGGATAAACATGTATCAAAATACATATGAATATCCATACAGGAAGGGAAAGAGGGCTCTATGATCTAGAACCAGAGTGAAAAGAGAATACCAGATGAGAATATCAAAAATGAGACTGATCAAATTTCACATCCTGATTCCTGTCTGGGACCAGACACATGAGAAATGAGTGGCATACTTTTGGTGTGGCACACACTTGAATTCCCTTACACATGCAATTGTACTTTTTGACTGTGACATAATGACCATATTCAGTTCACAGTTGCATAAACAAAGTTCCTCAAGGGTCACTCTTGCACAATCAGTTTCACATGTTGGATGGTGCATAACTAGTCATCTATGCCTTCAATATATTACTTCATGCACCTGGATTATAGAATCAGCAAGCACGTTAACAGATATGTAATGGGTTGCACAGAACTGGTATTCAATAGAAGGGTAGTGTAATATAACCAGCACTTAACTACATGAGTGTAGATTTTACACTATACACACATGATGTTGGATCTTGACTCACATGTATGAGCAAGATTCATTTTCCCTTTAGGTGCTCCTTTCTTTCAGTTGGGTCATCTTTGCCAGTTCAGATAGCAGGAGCCTGGAACAGCTGTCATGGGCAACATAAGCATTTTTCCTATAAGAAAGCATCATCTAATGCTAAAGATCAGGTATGCCTCCACATTTCCCCCCTAAATGAGCAGTAAAATACTAGAATAGCTGCCAAAATGATCAAAATCCAGGATTCAGCTTGGCTCGAAACATAAATCACATCTTCATATTGCACAATCCATGTTTGTGAATTGGATGTTACTTTTCTGGTGATTCAAAATTCAAAATTGCACTCTCCAAGACTCTATAAACATCAATGGACTTTGATTAATTTGCTTGGCTTAATTAGTCATTTGCAGCTTTGCAGTTCTATCAATATGGTAACATAGTAGCATTGGTTTTTGTGCCTGAAATTCCAATTAGTTAAATATGCAAATGACCAAGCCCCAAATAAGCAATTCCACAACAATAAATAAAAGTTGTCAGTAGCTTGCAGGCATGCGAGAGAAGGGGCTCTCACAACCGCAGGCGGGTGATTTGGTGGATGCACCATGCTTTCATCAGGTATGCGTGTCAACACCTTGTCTGAGGCTTAAGCAATATTAACTCATAAATATCTGACAACCTACTGTCACCTACTTACAAACAGAAGAGCCATTATTGGGGGGGATGTTGATTCTCATGATAGCAGTTCTTTAAAAAATACAACGCTGTATCTAGCCTCCCTAAGTAATCCACAGAAGCCATGGGGTTCTCTTCAAGATATAACCAGAGACTGGCCCATAACTCCCAAAATCTTTCAACCAACATGGCTGCAGTCATATTGCCTGGAGGGTTCTGGGCAATAGTCCAAAAACAGGGGGGAAAGGAACCTTCCAGACTCTGGATATGATCATTGTAGTTTTACAACACTTGTGTTCCAGTTTTATTTATTTGTAAAGAATGCACTTTGTGAATTAAAATACATTGCAAAATTAACCTGGAAGCTGCATTATCTCTCATTAGCTCTATTTATTCTCCTAGGCCAGTATGCTTTTACTGCAATCGGTCAAGCAGTGTGTCCCCAGAAACCTAGTCTACTAGGATGGGTGGATTTCTGGTCTTAATCTTGAACAAGAGGAAGTCAAAGAACTAGGACTTAACTCTGGGGTTTCTCTCTCCAACAAAGATAAAACTTTTTCTTTGGGACTACAATTGGCAAGTTTTACCTATACAGCACCTGAAAGTTTTTCCAAATGCAACACTACAGAGTCTTCTTGAGAAATTCAATGTTCTCTGCCTAAGAAAGCGGCTGGTAGCCTCTACAGGACAAGGGCAATTTGGACCTCAAGGAAAGTTAATTTTCCGTTGCTCACAGAGTTGAAATTGATTACCTGGATTTTTCTCCTCTTTGTTTCCCAGTCCTCAAATGGCCAAACAGGGGAGCGGCCTCCGCCTGCATTGATATCACTCTGGACCATCTTAACTGACAACAAAAGTAACATCTTAAGGCAAAATGTAAGCCTTTGATTCTAACATTCTTCTCCTGCATGATTTTTTTAACTTTTAATTTTAATGATGTAGAAGCCAATGGAGCTTCAAAAGCTTTCATGATCCATTTTGTATTTTTTAAAACTGGCCCAATAAAGGTATCTCTGTCTTGTGGATTTTGGATTTTGTTGTATTTTGCTGATCTTGGTCTGTTTCTCTTGTGCTCATTGTGGAAAATGGAAAATCTGTTGCATTTTCCATTTCCATATCAAACAGAAGAGATAGTAAAGCTTCTGGGATTGTCTTACAGATGTGAAGCACTTCACAGCCTGGACTACAAATAAAAGCCAAGAGGCTCATCAGAACCTATGATGGTTAACTTTATAGTGATAGAACTATGTCAGTGATGAGATACACAACTACTCTAATAAACTGCAGTGAGGCACAATGCGGAACAAATGGTCCAAAGAGTTGCATCCCAATTACTAAGAGGGGCTGGTTATAGGAAGCACGTGCCTCCCTTTTTGCAACAACCGGCTGCTGTCCTATTTCTGGACACTATTCGAAGTGCTGGTTTTGGTCTATAAAGCTCCATATTGTTCAGATCCAGGCTATTTAAAGGGTGGTATTTTCCCATATGAGCCTTCCTGAGGTCTAAGATCTACAGGGAAGGCAGTTCCCTCTATCCCACTGCCTTCACAGGAAAAACTGGTGGGAACACAGGCGAAGGCCTAGTCGGTGGCTGTTCCCACACTTTGAAACACTCTCGCTAGTTGGGATGGCTCCTTCTTTGCTTTCCTTTCAGCAACAGGATAAGACTTTTGTTTTCCAGCAAGCTTTTGGAAATTGATTTTGATAAAATAAAATGACTTTTATTGTGCTGTACAACATGGTTAGTGGTTTGAGTGTTGGACTATAACCCTGGAGACCAGGGTCTTCCTTGCTCTGCCATGGAAATCCATTGAGTGACCTTGGCTTCATTACACACTCTCAGCCCTAGAAAACCCATGATAGGTCCTTTGGGTTACAGTAAGTCCGAAATGACTTGAAAGCACACAATAGCACAACTGTTTATTTTAAAGTAACCTTTTAATTGGCCTGAATTCTATTGTCATTCAAACCCATGGGCAGTATGTGGCCCTTAAGGCCATTTTTAGACTCTCATGGCCCAGCCATCATAATATTTTGAAAAATAATTGGCTAAAATGTCCTTCCATATGAGAGCAATTTTGATAAGTTTTTGCACCGTTGGGCTTTTTTAGGCCTAGAGTGGCCTTTTGGAAAAAGACGTTGAGCAGATGTCAACTTTCTGTCTTTTAAAAAAGCCCTCCTCAGTTCTTAAAATGGTCCAGGTTTCCCCCCCAAATGTGGCAAGATGGTCTCCCATGCCTGCTAGGAGGTGTGGAAGACCATTCTGGGCCAAAACAATTTCTAAAGCATAAAAAATCCAAGGGTGAGAAGTATTGCAGAGTGTTGCTGTGGTGGTATGGCCCTTCAAGGTGTCATGGAGAACTAATGTGGCTCTCAATCCCTCGTGGTTTCCCACTCCTGGTGTACACCTAGGATGCACTACAAGGAAATGTATTTGTATTGGTGCTCCTTGTTATTCATGAACTATCTACAATCTTTTTTTTTTTTTAACAGACCTTCATTCTTGGATTGTCCCCAGATATACTGGCTATGAAGCACAAAGGCTGAAAATGTATGATGCCAAGAGCTTGATTTTTCAAAGCAGCTATTAATTTCCTAGGTGGTCTCTTTTCAAGTTCATGAGCCCAAGTCACATTTCTAGTTAGCTAGCTATAGCTTTAAACCATTTTTGGTGTCCAAATGCTGAAAGAAAGCTTCCTCAAGGAAGATACGTTAGCAAAAGCCCATTCCCCAATTCTCAACCCTGGTAGATCACAGATCCTTGATGTTACACTCTCCAAAGAGGAATCCATCAAACAAAGCAGGGGAGAAAAAGCAGTCTCCAGATGCTTTAGGAGATGCTGTCTAAGGCACACACCTGTTTTTCAGTGATCACAGCTGTCATGCAGGCTGTCAGAAATGTTCTGGGTATGGAGAAAAAAAAATGACAGCTCCTGCTGATGCAGATTGACCAGCACTCAAGTTATCATATCAGGAAACATGAAAAAATCATGGCAGACAGGGATAACTGGGATGCTGCCATGCAATGAACTGATGTGAGGGCAGAGCCTCATTAAGCCCATGTGGATGCTTAGGCAGTAGTTATCTCCAATGGCTTCCTTCATAGAGCTTTCTTTTCAATCCTGTCCATTACAGAGAGACAATTGGAACTTAAATTTATCAACAGGGCTGGCCCTATTGTTAAGCAGTGTAGGATGATGGACTCAGACAACAAATTATAGGTCACATGGAGGGTGCTGCAGTGACAACCTTTAAGCAGCTGCTTAAACTGGGTGTTCTAGATAAATAGTTAGTCTTTGATCTTCCAGTTGTTTTGAACTTCAACTCCCAGAAGCCTGACTCAGTATGGTCTGGAAACTGAAGTCTAAAACATCAAGAAGATCACAAGACGGGAATCATTATTCCATTGCTGTTGCTGTTGTTAATTAGAATGAATTGTGTATCAGTTACTTAGCTGAATATTTTCAGCTAAGTAACCTCTCCTGGCCCATCATCCTCCCCTAAACCTGATGGAAATGTCCTGCTCCTGTTTGCACCAGAATGGATCTCCTTCTTGTCATGCAGCTGATGCCCAGTGAAGTAGGTTTAGTTGAGGGGAAGTTATGATTGTGGGAATAGTGTCAAAAAGATGACAGTTGTTGTGTGCCTTCAAATCATTTCTGACTTATGACCACCCTGAGGTGACCTTATCATGGGATTTTCTGGGGCTGAGTGTGTGTTACACACCCAAAGTCACCCTGGGGGTTTCCATGACTAAGCAGGGAATCAAACCCATGTCTCCAGGGTCATAGTCCAAAGCTCAAACTACTACACCACTTTGGCTCTCCCTGTTTGAGTAGCAACTGTGAATATGGAACAATTACCTGTATGTACTTATCCATAACTATTTTATATTCATGATCAATACTTGCCACGATCATAATCCTACCCCAGCCTACTTTACTGGGCATCAGAATGCATGAGGTGAAAGAGGTCCATTCTGCATCAAGTTTGACATGGTTGCACCAGCAGAGGTGTGGTTTTGGGTAGTAGTAGTGTTATCACGGTTATGATATGTCTGGTGAGAGCACTAGATATCCTTTCTGATATCAAATAATTTGGCCTTTGCTTGACCTCTCTCTGTCACCCTACTCCACGTGTTTGCAGAAGTCCACCAGACAAGCACGAATTGGGCACGGCCGTTAATGGTTGTACATTCCAAAACCTCATTCAGGCAGGCAACTTAAGCCTCTCCGTTGCTTTAGGGAAAAACCTCCCTGCAAACTGGCTCTGCTCAGCTCAGATTTACACAAAGCCACGCAGTCAAGAGTCAAGCTATTCCTTTATATCGGGCCATTAGTGAACTGGCCACGCTATTGTCTCAAGAGCTAAACCAATCATGCTAAACTTGACCTTTTCCAACTCCAACTCCAAATTTCCTTTGTTCTCACCGAGCATGACATAGCCTGTAGGTAAAACTCCACCCTATAAAAGGTCCCCACTTTTGGGATGTCTTTGGACTACTTTGGACTTCCATCCCGCCTTGCTGCTGGTTGTCTAAGGAGCTCCCCTCAGCCAGCCACGCTGAGCTTTTTTCCCTGGAACCCCATCTTTCTCTCCAGGACTACGAGACAAGGTGTTGTATTATTCATCCCTAAACTCTCCATTTCGGCTTCCAAGTTAGCTAGTGTGTGTGTTGTTTTTATTTGCTGTTTATCTTTCAATAAAACTGTTATTTTTGTTACTTTTAAACTTGCTTGCCTGCTCTCTGACCTGAAACTGTAGACATAGGGTTAAAAGATCCTTGCTAAAGTTACCCTGCCTCTTGTTTAGCTGAGAGAGTGCTCAAGCTAAGTTCCCCCAACTTGTGTTTTTATTTGGTAATTTGGGTGCCCCTCCTGGGACCCTCAACACACAGGGTAACAGTAGTTAGTAGTAATAATGATAATTAAATAATAACAACAACAGTAATAATACAGACCAAAAGCATATTAAACAATATAACAACTTTTTAAAAATATGATTTAAAAGGAATGAAAGCAGTATAAGACAATTTAAAACCATACATATGGGTTGAATTGAATTGAATTGAGATTGAATGAAATCTCTCAGGCCACAGAGTCTTTACTAAACAAGCATATTTTACTTGGGTCCAGAATGAAGCTGGACTTGGTGCCCGCAAGTCCTGTAAGGAAGATATTCTACCACTAGGGTGCCACAAAAATGAAGGGCCTCTCCCTCACTCACCAACCCTATCTTAACCCCACAGGATAACAATGAAAAGCCCCCCAGACCTCAGTGCTTGGGAAGATGTGTGTACTTAGAGGTACTCCAAATATCAAGGCTTCAAGCCATTTAGGACTTTTGATGTCATCACTAGCACCTTGCATTCTGACAGGAAGATAAGAAGAACATCTGAAAACCCAAAAAGTCTCTGACAGTCAGAGCAGACAATATTGACTTAGACGGAGCAATCATCTGGCTTGATATAAGACAGCTTCATACATTCCAAGCCATCATAGATAAGCAGAACCTCCACTTTCCATGGCAGCCTACTTTTACATGCCAGATTTTGGAAAAAGGCAATGGGGAGGTCCATGGCTTTTATGCCATATTTGTGAAGCTCTCAGTGCTGTAGGCTGTACTTCAGAGGAAGGAGCTGACAAAGCCATCTCCGAATATTTCTTATCTAAGAAAACCCTATGAATTTCATGGAGTGACTGTAAGTCAAAAGGTGACTTAAGACACATATGCACATACAGTTGGAAACAGCATGTGAAAAACAGTTTGTCTGATTTGGCAGTGCTTTTCCAATGTCCTTAAGTACATAGGTTTTCTAGTAGCAGTATTTGGCACTGATTTCTAAAAGGATCTGGTTCCAATGCACACAGCTTTCAGATCTATAAAAAGGAATTGTGAATAAAGTAATTGCAAACTGACAGCACGTTTACTTGCTGATATTTTACATCTACTGTTAAGCTACTTGTCTGGGTTCCCAGTGGAAGACAGAGTTCAGCTGGGGCTGTACACTTGTTTGAGTGGTTAAATCTCTGAATTTATAGTAATTCTTCCTCATTTTGGACATGATACTGCAATATTTCCATGCAACTGGAAGAAACTGCCTTTCAACACAACTTGGACAACCCAGAAGCAAAACGGGAATAGACAGGGATTACCAGCTGGTACATCTGTTTCCAGAGGGAATAGTATATATGGGGTTTAGCATCAGATTTGAAATAATTAGTCTCCTTCAGCATATAGTTTCCCACTCCCAAGAGTGTTGGCTCAGCTGTCTGTCATTCACAGGTAGGAGCAATGGGTTTGTTCCATTAGTCTCAACAGGGGGGCAGGGTAATAAATTAACAATGGACAACACAGTCAATCAACCTGGATGAGGAAGAAAGTTAATTGTCTGTAATTGTCTATAACTTCATTGTTAATGGGCTTTATGACCTTGGACAATTTCAGCTAGGGTGGGAGCAGAGATGGCTGGATGCATGAAGAGCAGTGGAGCCAAGACAGTTGGAATTACAAGATGTAGTGCAAAGGTTAGAGATTGGGGTGGTTAAACTCTAATTTGTGGACCACATGTGGCCCCAGCTTCTTTTCGTGGTCCCCAAAACTACCCAGACATCCCCAAGACCCAAATACCTCAGTTTTATTTTTTTTCCCTGGAGTGAATTTTGGCACAAATGCCACAGCAAACTATTGCAAAACCATTGAAAGATCTATTGCAAAATCCTGTGGTTTTGCTCTCACCACTGCTAACCCTATTTCTCAAAATATTACCAACAACAAAATTCTAAGAAAATTGGCTCAAAAATCAACTAAAAACAAAACAAGAAGTGATGTCACATCTCTTCTGGTTTCAGTGCAGCAGCACAGCATCTGGGGGTTCAGAAGTGTGTGAAAAATGGCATTCACTGGATCAAAAATTGTATGGATTTGAGAGAAGAGAAAATGAATTAGATCTATTGATGAAGGGAGATCAAAAGAAGAGAATCTCCAAACTCTATAAATTACTGTTGAAAAAGAAATGGAAACAGAGGTAGTTAAAGACTCAAGGATAAAATGGGCTCAGAATGTGGGACATCCAATTGAACTATAAGTTTGGGAGAGAACATGGAAAACTGATATAAAATTTACCCCAAATTTAAATTTAAGAGAAAATTTTTATAAAATGTTCCATAGAGGGTTTATGACCTCAATAAGATTACAGAAGATAACTAAATCTGGGTCAGGGAAGTGCTAGAAATGTGATGAAAAGATTGGAACCTTTTTTCATATGTGGTGAACTTGTAGAAGGGCAAAAATTTTTTGGGAGGGGGTACATGATGAAATTCAAAGAATTTGCAAATTGAACTTTGAAATGATACCGGAATTCTATTTGTTAAATATGTTAGGACAACATAGACAGATAAGAAGTCACCAGAAGATATTGTTATATTTGATAACAGCAGTGAGGTGGTTGTATGCGCAACATCGGAAAGAAAACAGAGATATAAATTTAGAAGAGTGGAAACTAAAAGTTATGGAGATGGTAGAGATAGAAAAATTAGCATTTTCTTTGAGAAATAAACCTATATAGAATTTTGAAAAAGAATGGAAAGGAGTATTGGATTGGATAAAGATATAAATTTATAAGATGTATAAGAAATGGAACAAGATACAATGTAATTGTCTTTTCCTTTGTTAATGAAAATGTAATCGCTCTTCTTTTATGTGAACACAGACACTAAACAGCTTCAACCGGAGAACATAAGCGCGGGGGTGGGGGGGTGGGGGGTGAGTGGGATACATTTAACAGTGATGTAAGTCACTTGTTTTTCTTTTTTTCTTTTTGTAATTAAATTTTAATAAAAATATTTAAAAAAAGAAAAGAAAAAGAAAAATGGCATTCACATGGTTCAGTTATAGATCAATGGGAAACCTTCCTATCCGGCTAGTTTTGTCCCTGCCAACCCAGTGTAACAGCAATCAATTTTTAAAATCTCTTAAATTTACAATAAACTATTCCTGAGGTATTTTTTTAAATGGATTGATTAGATAGGTAGGTAACACAACCATTCAGACTAGTAGCTGTATATTAATTGTTTCATCCCTTCCCACCTCCTTCTTGGCCTGCAAACACCAATATGAATAAAAATACCTTCTAAAATTATACAAACCCAGTGTCTAATGAGTTCCCAGAGGAGGAGGACTCCAAAGCTAGGAAGCAGACAGCAAGGACATTGCTTTGCAGACTTGCTCTGGAAATGAGACTATCTGCTTGAAATGGTGTCGCATGTTGATTTTAAAAATCGTATGAAGCAGAAAGGTATGGAGACCAGTCTTTCTGATGAGATGTGCCCAAGCTACTTAGGACTTTCTGAGTCTTCATCAAACTTTTTTCCCCCAAAGTATCATTATATCTTTCTTACGTAGATTCCTACCTCATTATGATATAGAGGTGACTCTGGGTCCTCACCTTGTTCTGATCTGGAGATAACCCTGTGCCAGTGGAGGACAAAGTTTGGCAGATTTCACCAGACTGGTAAATATCCTAGTACAGTCTTGAAAATGGACTGCATGTACGCCATCTGAGGGTACTTAGTGTACCTAATTACTGAGAGGCCACTAAATGATACATGGGGTGGGGGTGGTGGACCAGGGGACACTTAGCTATGTGGCTTACGTAACTAAGTAGAACATATAGAATTCCCACCCAAATATTTATCTAACCTAGTCCTCTTTCCCCTATGGACAGAAAGATGTTCTTAGGAAGCCTATAAGCTGGGCGTAAAGGCAACACTCCTTCCTTGCAGTTTTTCCTCAATAACTAACATTAAGTAGTAATAGAGAGTTGAAGGTGGATGTTGTGGAGTGGTATGGGACGTATGTAATATTTGAAGCAAAGACCTTAATGTGAATTTTCTCTTTGAATCTGAGAAGGGGTTCTATCGATGCTGGTGTTACTTCTGCTAGATGGTGACATGATGACTCAGTGCCACCTGACAATCATTTGGGAAGCTGCCTGATGTCTACTGTGAAGAAGACATTAGAATACTTAGGAGAAAGAGTCAGAAAGGAAAGACATGTTGTAGGTGGCCACATGAGTTTACACAGGGATTGAGAGGAGTTCCCTCTGCATAAGTAAAGAGGACAGATCGACCCTGGAAGATTAAAAAAAAAACAACCTAAAAAATAAAAACAACCTCTGTCTTCTTTAAAATAGGGCACATGAAAATTTGCACAGGATGAGCAGACAGGCTACTCATCACATCCCATTTCCTATTTCTGACAGCTTTCACCCAACAAGTCGTCTTTAATGCCTTAGAGAATGCTCCTGAGAAGGTGAAAGCCACATAATCCCATCTCATTTTAAAGATGTGGCTGAGCAGCACTTTCATTTATGATGGGGGGAAAAAAAGCTAGCGAGACAACTTGTTGCCCAACTGCAGCAGTCAGCTAACTCCCTTCTAGCATGAAATCTGATTATTCTTATCTCATCATGGCTCATGAGCTAATTAGTTAGAGAGTCATTAGTTAATGCTTTCATGGAGCTTTGACAGAGAAGTTCAAGATACGGTTAGACCATTTTTTAAAAAAAAGAAAATATGAATACACATCTCAAATTATACCCCAAGTTAAGGTGACACATCCCAAATTAGGGGTCTAGGGTCTTGAATTTCATTCCAGACTAGCTGAGAGCAAAAAAGTGTGGGCAAATAAATAATAAATGTCATTAACTGTCATAAAAATGTCTAACCTTTTTGATAGACCCATCCATTACGATTGCCTTCAGTCTTTACAGATGACCTCCTTTGGGAGCAAGTTTCACAGTTTGCTTTTGTTGTGTTTTATTTGTTCTATGCTTTCATTCTAACTCCAGGAATATTACTGAGTGATGGCAACAATTGCTTATCTTTTTATAGGATGGTGTTACAACTGAATGGAATCCCAGGAGAGGCTGAAAATTTTCTGATAGTTGCAGTCAATAAATGAATGGGCTCTAGAATCCAATATTCCACTCCACTGCTGGAAAAGCAAACATTTCCCTTAGAACTAGATTTGCAGCCTTATTGCTTGCACATATTACATTTGCAGAGAACAAGCAAAATACTACTCCACTGTTGCACAAAATGCCTTTACTATGTAAGCATGGAAAGTACTCTTTTGTTAGTCTGGAGACCTTTTCATGATTTTTCCCCATTTCTCCCACTAAAATTGTTAATTGCTTTATCTCATGAATTGCCACTTTTCCTGTTTAACCTATATTTCATAATCAATTGCACGCTCCATCCCTTGTAGACATTCTTAGAAGGAGCTATCCAAGGTGCTGAAACTTGGAGGGTTCCTGTAAAATATTGACTAATACACAGAAGTGATTTAGTGGGCCATCAGCCACAACTGATGTGTAGCTTTGAAAGTCAGTCTTTGTGCATGATCACCAGGGACTTGAGGACTTGCATTAGAATGCACGTTGGGATCTTGCAGAGTGACTTGCTATGAACTGGGAGAGACAGGCTCCCTACGCAGGCCAAAAGGTGATAAGGGTATTGTAATGTCCTATCTTGACCTAATTCAATAACAAGGCTTCATGGATGAGACCTGAAAGGTTTTATTAGAAATTAGAGATTCAGCATACAGATAACGTTTTGCCAGAATTGAGGCTGCAATACAAGTTTCCATTGTAAGAACTTTTCACACTCCTCTCAACACTCTCCCATTCACATTCCATCACACACAACACCAGATTGTACTCGTCTGTTGAGATGACCTTGGTTCTCATGCTCCAGCCAGACTCCCCCTCTCATTACCTGAGCATCAAGGTGATCACAGCAATATAGCCACAGCACAGCTAAGCATGCCTAGTATGGCAAAGGAGCCTAACTTAGTGGCCCTTTAACAGCTGCCCAGTATAAGATCATGCCAGTGGAAGGTAGCAGAATGCCACTGCATTGACCCAGCTGGCCATTTTTTTTTTTTAAAGAAATAATCTGGGCATCTGACTTTTCTCAGTGAAGAAAACAATCGTCACATCTTGAGAAACTCAATTTTTAAACTACAGCTCTCAGAATCGCCAGCCAGAACAGCCATGGTCAGGCCCATGAAAAATTGTAGCCCTTGAAAAGTTGTTCCCAAGCTCTGGCAATGATTTTGTTTCACTTCAGGTCAAGGCACTAACTTCAGGCTTCTGGGACTGGAAAAACTTGAGGTATCTAGGACTCAAAAAACACTCTTACAGTGGTAGCTTCAACAACAGAGGTGCCTAGTGATTCCCAAATCAACAAGGGAAAAGGAAATCTGATCTGTGTTTTCATTTGAACTTTAAAGAAACTATGCAAGCTGTCAGGCAATAACAAGTCTGGCATTTTGAATAGTTCCTTTTAAAGTCTGAACTATAAGCCAGAGTGCATTTACCACCCTACCAACATGGGAGCCTTTAGTCAACACTGATCAACAGTAACTGAGTCATCATGTTAAAAGTGATGAGATAATGAAGGATGACATTCAATGAGTATTCATACCAGGGATAGGATAGGAAAAATTGTCAGTCTAGGTTTCTCTGGGGTTTTTAAACTTCACATTTTTCTAACTCAGGTATGACGAGCTCTGCAACTTACTGGTAAATTCTTCCAAAAGAAAAGCCAAATTAAATTGTCTGCCATTTGCCCTGCCAAAATCCAATATCCACCACAGTTCCCAGAATGAAGAAGATCCACAAAGAGACTTTCTGAATTAAAGTAGCAACCCCAATTTAGAACTAAAATAGCACAGACAATTTTTTTTGTCCGAATCAGTTTCTGCACCATGTAACAAAATTGTCATTTGCAAACAACAGTTCAGCTTGAAGTAAGCATATCCAATAAGCCAGGCAATTTCCCACTGTCCTAATTTTCTATAGAGCAGACAGAAACGCATAATTCGTTTGGTGAAACAGCTTCAATGTCCACCAGTCTGTTTCTGGGTACAGTTCAAAGTACTGGTTACAAAGCACTGTATGGCTTGGGTCCAAACTAGCCAAAAGACTTTTACAGACATAACTTTGTCAGTTAACAAAGCCTCTGACAAAGAAGCTCATTTTTACAAAGACTTTTTGTGGGAACCCAGCCCAGTTTTCCCCTTTCCCCCTTCTGTTTAGCTGGAAGATTGGCATTGGAAAGATGGTGAAAGAGGGTTGGAGAAAGACCAGTGTTGGCTCACGGCAGAGTTTCAGTGGTAAACAATGCAATAAAGCTTGGCCTATGAAGTAATGTGATTCTGGCCTAGGCGATCCGGCTGTAGCTGTGTGAGCTTACGTACGACAGGCAAGGTAAACAGTTGCCTCAATAACCAGGCTTCCTGGATGAGGTCAGAAAGGTTTTATTAGAGATTAGGTTCAGCGCACAGACCAATGTTTTTGCCAGAACTGAGACTGCAATACAAGCTTCAATTTTAGGAACCCCTCACACACCCTCAACACTCTCTGTTCACAGAATGACTTACTGAGCATGTATGAAAAGCAAAACAGAAAGTGGAAAGCACATTAGCCTGCCTCACCATTTACCCTGACCTTTTGAAAAAGCATAGATCTCTAAGTTTTACCACCAAAATGGAAATCATAAAAAAACAAGTGGAGCCCTATTGAAGTTCAGTGTAATGAGGACTCACGTGAATCATTCACATGTACTTCCTATTAAATCATTCAGACATACCCCTAAAGCCTATGTATGAAAAAGTAGTATGCCAAGAAGAAATCTAAGCTACAACATCCCTCCCTGATATACAATTTTCTATGTGAAGTACTGATTTTTATGCAAAAGATCATATTATCACATGAAATTCCATCCATCAGTCTAATCTGAACACCTCTGGGAAAACTAGCTGTAGAATAGGAAAGGGTAAACTATGGCCTGTCGGCCTCATGTAGCCCGAGGCTATTTTTGAGGGGTCCAAATTGCCTCATGCCCTGTGATGCCTACTGCTGGAGAAAAAATCTGAAAAACACTTGCTGGCATCCTGTTAGGCAGTTACAGTACCATAAGCTATGCTTATGTCCTCATAACTTCATTTATGATTATAGCACTATTAGATGCATGACTGCACATGCATCTAAAACTCACCATAAAAGTCATGCAGCCATATGAAGTGAAGAATTTTGTGGCACTGACAAGTGGGGTGCTAAAGGATGATGCACTCAGCCTCATTCCACCAGCAAGTTGTGGCATGACAAGGAGTTGCTACTGGACCCCCTGGGTACCCTGCTTCTTTTTGTTGCTCTGCGGCTTGCTGGTGGAAGGGGCTGGACACATCATTCTTCAGCACGCTGCTCACCAGCACCACATCACTCCTCTGCTCAGTACAGCTGCTTGGCTATTAAGGCGGGTCTTGAGGGGGTCAGATTGGGAGATGGAGAATAACTATAAGCTGCAGAATCTTGGCCATAGATGATTATTTTAATTTGGGGGGGGAGCAGTGCATGTTTAAATTTAACAGATCCTTTAAACTTTAAACGGATCCTGAAAATATGCCATGTACATGTCATTGTCACCTTCAACAACAAGAACAAAGGGAATGCATCACCAAAAAAGAAGACACAAGATTAGCATGAAATATGCACGAAATATTCCAAGAAGAATAAAGCTCTGTGGAAGGGCCATAAATTACTAGCAGAGAACACACTTTGCATGCAAAAAGTCTCTGGCTTAATCCCCGGTATCTTCAGGTACAGATGAGGTATGTGTGAGGGAACACTGGAGAGCTTCTTCCCTGCCATATCAACAATAAATAACCAATAAATAAATAAATAGTAGGCTAGATGGGACCAGCCGTCTGCCTCAGCAAGGTGATCCCACATTCTCATGACTGCTAGGTGGCATAAGACCATGTTACCTCTGACAGCACACAGTTATAATGCCATGATTATACTTGTATTGCTGTGGATTGATCCTATGGAATCCTGAGATTTATAGTTTTGGAAGGAATATTTAGAATTCTCAGGCAGGAACTTCTAGTGCCTTCTTGGACTACAAACCCCAGAACTGCACAGGATGCAACCATGACAGTTATATTATTGTAGTGAGAAGGGGCTCCTGGTGTCAGACTGGGGTTTTGAAACCACCTCAAATACCTGAGCGAACAGCCTAAATCCATCACATAATCAGTTTATTGGTTGCATCAGGCTCTGTGAATCTATCAAATGAATCAAGAGATTGACTAGGTACTCCGAAGTGCCAGGGAAGCACAATGCATCAGACGCAGAGTGTTGTCTTTAAGCCCTATTCATTTTGCACTGAAAAATAGGATCTTGAATCTTATTCAGGCAGTAAGTCTGTTGTGCTGGAGCTGTTGGTGGTATCACAAGTTCTGCTTCTCAGACTCTTTTTTGGTCTATTCTTTAGCTATCTACCACTTCACTTGGCTTCTGGTTACTTCCTGCTGATTACTTCCAGTGGCTTCCTAGGATCTCTTTCAATGAATCCAGCCAACTCCTGGAAGTTTAATGCATTTCAGCATTAATAAATCCTAATTATGTTTCCAGAACAAGTATGGTAGTATGACTTCTAGAACAATTGCAGCTCACAGCATGACTATTTACTTGATATTCAAATATATATCCCACTGAATTCCGTGAAACTCACTCTTATGTAAGGGTGGAAAGGTTTTTCATGTTCTGATAGTAGACTAAATTTGGAAGTAAAGCAATAAAAATAAGAAATTGGGGAAAATAGAAAACAGGACCTATAAAGAAAGACAGGAATATAATTGAAGAGGATAGAACTGGTGGGGGGATGCAAGAAGCTTTTGGGGTGAGAGTGGGAAACAATTCATTCGTACTTTCTTTGATACATACCTATTTTCTAATTATGTTTGAAGAGTGTTTCAGAGAAGTTTGTTAAAATTAGGTGTTGCACAGTTGGATAAATTCCTGGAGCACAAAATATTTCTCAGAGCTAATGAAAGAAGAGTAGTGATTCTGGAGAACAAAATTACAAGTGAAGGAAATAATTACACATAATTTCCAGCTGAATAACATGGATGTGTTAAGTATAGCTTATTGAACTGTAAGACTGGAGGTGTGGGAGTTTAGAAACCAAGAATTTTCTTCTTTTCTTTTCTTTTTCTTAAAACCCCCCCAACTATTCAGGCAGCATAGTATCATAGAATCATAGTGCTGGAAGAGACTGCAAAAACCCATTCAGCCCACCCCTTATCATGCACAATCAATGCAGTTCCAGAAGATGGTCTCTGTTTAAAAACCTTCAAAGAAAGAGAATCCACCATACTCCAAGACAGTGCATTCCACTGTTGAACTGTTCTTATTATCAGGAAGTTCTGCCTAATGTTTAGGTAGAATCTCTTCCTGTAGTTTGATGTCATTGCTCCATGTCCTAGTCTCTGGAGCAGCAGAAAACAAGCTTGCCCCCATCTTCCATATGGCATCCTTTCAAATATTTAAACATGGTGTATCATGTCACCTCTTAATCTTCTCTTCCCCAAGCTAAACATACCCAGCTCCCTCAGCCACTCTTCATATAGCATGGATTCCAGGCCTTTTACCCTTTTGATGACCCTTCACTGGACACATTGCAGCTTGTCAATATCCTTCTTGAATTGTGATTCCCAGAACTGACATAGTATTCCAGCTGAGGTTCGATCAAAGCAGAATAGAAAGGTACTGTTATTTCACTCAACCTAGACACTATATTCCTGTTGATGCAGCCTAGAATCTCCTTGGCTTTTTAAGCTGCCACATCACACTGTTGACTTACTTTCAGCTTCTGGTTTACTAAAATCATGAAGTCCATAGTGGTAGTAAACTGCAGCAGATATAGGAGCCAATTTTCTGCTCTGGGACCCTCCAGTGGTCACACACAGATTGTCAACAATATTAAAAACCAAAAATAAGGAAAAAAGACTCCAAGAAGCCAGAAATCCATGCCTGGTTTTGGAAAATGAGTATTTTAAAAAAGTTAAACATTGTGGAGACAGACTCCCATTTCAAAAGTGAATTGTTGTTTCTGAAGGCTTCCAGAAGAGGCACTGTGTCTTCATTTTTGGCAGCAAAGAAAAAGTCTGGGGATCTCAAAGAGGTTGGCTGTAAGTTGAAAATGTCTGAGTGATGTGATGCTGCAGCACAAAAGGCAAATAATATTTTAGACTGCATTAATTGATGCATAATTTCCAAGTCAAAGGTCATAACAGTCCTACTATATTCTAGTCAGGCCTCATTTGAAGTATTGTGTTCAGTTCTGGGCAACTCATTTCAAGAAGGATATAAAGACGGAGCAGGTTCAGAAAAGGGCCTCAAGGAAGATAAGAGGTATGGAGAACGAAACATATGAAGAAAGATTGAAGGAGTCGGATAAGTTCAATCTGATGAAGAGAAGATTCAGAGGTAGCATGACTGGACTATTTTAAGATCTAAAGGGCTGCCACAAAAAAGAGGGTGCAGGTTTGTCTTCTGTTGTCCCAGAAGGTAGACCAAATCTAATAGTTTTAAGTCTCAGTAGGGTAGCTTTTGATTGAACATTAGAACAAACTTCTTGATGTCAAGAGTGGTTTGGCAATGGAACCAATTACCTAGAGAAGTAGTGCAGTCTTTTTCTTCGGTCATTTTCAAATAGGAGCTGGACAGACACCTGCTGGGGATGTTACCCCAAAATGTGGGTGACTCAGGGGTCCATCTGCAATGCCAGTACCTTCACGTGACAGAAAGAAATTAATTAGCTCAAAATTAGGAGGCCTGCAAGAGGGGGGTTAACAATGAGACCCTTCCACCAATGTTTACAAGGTTTTGCAGGAAAGAACCAGCCAGAGATTCAAAAGTAAACTAAAAATGTATTTTATTATATTTATTGTAAAAATGTATTTTATTGCACTGTATTTTATTACCATTATTTTATTGTATTTTATATATTTTATTAATCACACATGAACACAAGATGCAAACAGTCACACATTCACACAAGAGCTAAACAAAGGATAAAGGGAGAAAAAATTGTGGGTAGAGAGGCTGAGGATTTGGGATTATAATGACCAGTCCAGAAGAGTAGTGAAGAAGGAGCAAGGTGGCTTAGACTTGTGTGTCTAAGGGCAGTACAGAGCCGGGAATCAAACTGATGAAGAGACATTCAGCAACTGGTGAACTGCAAAACTAGTTGCTCATGACTGGGGACTTTTATACTCTACTTCCCACCCTGAAGGGGTGTGAGTTAATCACTCTCCCAGCCTAGTAGACAATGAAAGTTGCAACACGGACAATGGGGTCTGGATGGTGCTAAGGTGACAAGGAGATAATGGTTGTCAAAATAGCTGGATATTTTGGAGAGGTGGGGAAACAATAGGGAAACATCCAAATGTATAGGGACCAGGATTAAGAAAATCACAGTTTGGTGGGAACTTCCCTCTTTCTGAGAGATCAGCTTGGTGTTTCACACCTTTTGGATTGAGAGCAGTCACATTATTGTACTGAACTGATTGGGTCTCTTGCCTAAGAGGTAGGTGTGGCTGCCCTGCCATGTCATGTTTACAGTGAGCAATTTGCCTCTTCCAGTGTGACCTTGCTGTTACCTCAGGTATTATTTATATCAACTCAAATGCCAATCTAGTATTATTTGCCAATTGAACCATGCCAATCCTGGGGGAGGGGGTGCATGGTGCTGTAATAGGGATGATCTTGCAATATTGAGCAGGATGGTAGAGTCAGTGACCTATGGGGCCCCTTACAACTCTATGATTCTACAGCCATAAAAATAGCCTTAGGGTTTCCAAGCCCATATTAAGGTGATCAGTGCCCTGAGCTAGAGAGGAAAAGAATATTCAAAAAGATTTGAAAAAAAGATTTTAAAAAAGTATGTTTCATGAATGTTGAAAACCATGATTAGGAGAATACTGGACCAATGAGAATCCTCACACTTCAAGGCTTATTCTATGCAAAAATTGCATGTGGTTATTTTGCACAGAAAACAGTACTTTTCTGCCCAGAAAAACAATAGTTCTGCACAGAAGTATTATTCTCTGCACAGAAAATGCTGTTGTCTGTGCAAAGCACTGTCATGTGAATTTTGTATAGAATATGTTCTGAACTGTGAATAGTGAATTGTCTTCATAGTGATAAGAAAATTGCTAAAATTCTTGTTTCCTTTGAGAAGGAAATTAGTGAAAATCTCTGCTTGGGTCAATTCCCCAAATAGAACTTCCTTCCTGTATATGTGTAAATTATTGTAGAAGTGGTTGTACAGAAACTGAATAGCATAATGGAGTGCAAAACAAAACTCTTCTTAAAACTATTCATTGACAAGATTAATCAGCCTGACCCCATGCATTTTTACTCGGTTACCCAAGTAATATACATCATGGGGATGAAAAGATAAATGTTGGAAAATTCAGGAAATGACTGAAGAAGAAGATGATAAAAATCTACAGCACTGGGCCCCAGCCACCAAGGGCTCCAGAGTAATTGTGTCAATGGTCCCATTGATAATCCAACCCAGCGGTGTTACCTTAAGAGCTGAGGGACATGGGGGTGCATGCACAATGCCAGTGTCTCCTTGGAATTTGAGGGAATTATAGCTCAAAGGAGGCCTATGAGAGGAGGATCTTTTCATTTATGTATACCAGTGCTACCTGTAGAGAGGACTCTTGTTAAAGTTAAACAAAATATTTTATTTGAATTGACAACCATACAAGACATCAGACACTCTTTAAGAATCGTACAAGGCTATTGGAAAATGAGGCAGGAAAAGCTGAATAGAGAGAGCAATTGGGGTGGAAAGGGTGATAGTTACTAGTCTTGAAGAAGGAGGTTGCAGTGGAAGAAGGACAGTGTTTGAGGGTAGCACGGAGGAAGGACAGTCTGGGGTGCACTATGTACTACCTACTGCAATAGGCTGTGGTTGAAGCTAGGATTTTTATACCCTATTTCATACCTTGAAGGGGTGCATTGCCAAAGTTGTAATGGCTTTCCCACAGGATTGACAAATGGGTTGATTGTTTTAACTCTGGAGTGGCAAAACATGGATGGGATTCATGACATGGGATTCATGACAGTCTTTCAATCTTCATTCTGGGAGTGTGCATAAGGAAAATCTCCATAGGATAAGATCAAGGGATGGTCTCTAATTGCTTTATTTGGGCAGTTCATCTTCCACTGTGTTTGAAAATGCAAAGAGCCTGAAACGGTGAAGAGATTAGTGCAAACCCATTAGTGCTGGGCTTTTCTACATAATCCTATCTGGACTTTCCCACCATCATGACCCAGAAGACGTCTCCAGTCAGTGTTCTCCAGTCATTAATAAGTCCAATTTATGAGAACTGCATATCTCATAGGAGGGGTAGTGGTGTATGGTAACAGGGGCTATACTTTGCCTACTCTTGTGGTACAAGCGGTAGTGTTACTTGCCATATTAGACGGCTTTGAAAAGAGATTAGGCATATTCATAGTGGATGAAGTTATCAATAGCAATGGAGAATGGAGAAAGTTCTTCCATTCATGTCCCGCTAAAGACTCTCTAAAGGCATCTGACCACTGGTTGAACACAATGCTGGACTAGATATGCCTTTGGTTTGATCTAACTTTGACTCCTCTTATGGTCTCTTGCTCTTATCCTATGCCCACTCAGCTCAGTGTTAAATTCCACAAAATTCAATGGGGCTTACTATTGTGAAGACATTTGTTTTTTTACTTGATTCTATCTTGCTCCCCAAAAACATGGAACACAAGGCAAGCTTACAACAATAAAAATATGCATAGGACTTTTCTATTAGATAAAAGCAATAAGAATTCTGAAGAAAATGCTCATCCATTGCCATTTATGTATGCTACGACTGGTTCACTGAGGGGGAAATTAATGGAGTTAGCGTCTCCTCCCCCAGCACTGTAATTGCTTTTGCCATTGTTACACAAATGCTCTTCAGTTGGAGGTAGAGTCAAAATGAATATGAGCAAAACATTCTCATTAATTCTCCTACCTTGAATTTGTTTGCTAGGATTTCAATTTATATTCTCTTAATTAAAAAAAGGATTTACAATGTTACTAATCATGAGAATGGCTGTATTTAGGGGTTTTAGAGCAAAAATTAATTTTGCAAACTGATACTTAATACTATTGACATAAAAGATATCAATAAGACTTGGGTGGAAATTCTTTGCTCATTGTTCTTGAAAGTACATCCCATTGAACTCTGGAAGACCTACTTCTGTGTAAAACTAGGTAGGGCACGATCCAGCTTTTAAAGAACCACTGATTTGAATGGTTGGCATTTAAACAATAACTTTATTGTGCTGTCAAAAATCAATGGAAACTACGCAGTTGGATTTTGAGAATCACAGTTTAAATTTGAATATACTGAAATGAAAGATTTCTAGGTTGGATTTCAAAAATCACGCTAAATTTTGAACTTATGTGCAATTTAAGTTTCAAGTATATCTATGAGTCTCTTTCTCTCGTATGTATGTATGTATGTATGTATGTATGTATGTATATGTATCTATCTATATATATGCAATCTATCCTTCAATCATGAAGAAATTGCTCCAGGTTAACCTCCCTTCCTTTTTTAACGAACCTGCAGAAAATGTAGATGACTGTTTTCCAGGTCAATGATTTTATCTTAGAACATTCTTTCATAAGTTTTTATCTCTCTCTCTCTCTCTCTCTGTCTCTCTCTCTCTCTCTCTCAATCTCTGGCAAAAAGAATTACTACATTAAAAGCAGTCGGTAATTTTCTACAAGAAACACCAAAGAGGCAAGGTCTCTTTGATAGGTCAAAAGAGGACCATTAATGTCTTCCTTACCATAAGGTCATCTTGGATAACTTTGATTTGAAACAAGATTTCCTCTGCTTTTTGACCCTCAGTTCCATTGCTGTTGAAACCTCATCCTGACAGATGTCAGGAAAAGAATTGCCAGAACAGAGGCCTCAATCACCGCTAAGGGAACATGTACATCCTGGCCCAGAAAAATAATCATTTATCAAGCTTCACACAGTGGAGTGTGATTTTGAAACCTCTTTTCAGCATCTGAGGTTAGGTTCTGAGTGTACTAACAGGAATAGATTATTGGGGCAGAGAATGGAATGACAATATATGGACATTATTGTTAATGGATGTGGAAGCTGGAGTTTGGAGTAATCACTAAAAACTGTCTATAGTGAAAAGAAAACACTATTAAAGTGAAATACATACTGTGTAGACAAAGGGAGCCAACTTGGTGTAGTGGTTTGAGTGCTGAACTAGGATTATGGAGACCAGGGTTCCAATCTCTGCTCATTTGCGGAGATTCATGGAGTGATCTTGGGCAAGTCACACTCTCTCAGCCTAAGAGGAAGGAAATAGCAAACCTTCTTTGAATCAATCTTGTGTTACCATGCCATACACTCCACTGCATGGTACAGTCTAATTGGCAAGAAATATCATTTAATTGGCAATAAATTTTCTAATATAAAAACCTCACGCTTATCACTAAAAGCCATTGGGAAAAGGACTCTGGCTGGAAACTTCTTGCTAAGATGGATGTTATCACCGTCACCAGGTCATAAAAATTCATGGGCATCAGATAAAGAGCCTGATTTGATGAGTTTAATATTATCCTCACAACTGCCCAAAACCTAGAGAACAATGGCTAACGAAACTGCAAGATGAAGCAACCAAAGTCTCCTGTCCCATGTCCTGTTACCTCTTACTGTGGAAATTCTCCTTTGTTTCCTCACCTGCCTAGACATTAAGGGGGCTATCATGATCTCCATCAGTTCTTTGTCATCCGAAGTTAAGGCCATTAGTCCATTCTGAACCCCTTTTATTTACCCCAGGAATCCTTTGTTTGCTGTGCCAGGGACCAATTAATACATTCCCTTTCAGGGTGAGAAACTTAAAGGAACTACTTAAGAAACTACTTAATCCCTGACTCCAAGACCAATATTTTGTAGTACTTTAAGCATCATGCTGCACCCCAGATCTTTGGTCCTCTGTGCTACCCTCAGATCCACTGTCTGAGCCACCTCCTCCTGCTTCTGGAATGGTAATTATCATCCACTTCACCCCAAAATCTCTCACTATCCAACCTTTCTCTTCTGAACTGTCACCAGCCTTCTGCAGTTTGTGAGACTGCCTGGTTGCTTGCATGTGGTTTGTGAATTCTCCCAATAAAAACATTATTTTGGCTCTCAACTGGTGCCCTATGGTTAGCACTGGTATAAACAGGTGAAAAAGGTTCCATTGTTGCCGCCCTCTTGCAGGCCTTCTTTGAGCTATTATTCCCCACCTTTCTAAGGGGATGCTGGCACTGCTGGAGGACCTCAAGGCCCCCCAACATTTGAGCGTAACACTTGCTAAGAAAACCCTAGGGCAAGATTGACATAAGTGGGGTCAACTTGAAGGCACATAACAACAATAATGCCACTTAACAGTTGGAGAGCCAGCTTGCTTAGAATGTTGCACTAGGACTCTGGGAAGACAGGGTTCGAATCTCTGCTCAGCCACAGAAATCCAGTGGGTGACCTTGGGCAAATCACCTCATCACAACCTGAGAGAAAAGCAGTGGCAAATCTCTGAATAAATCTTGCCAAGGAAATCCTGCGACAGTGTTGCCATATGTTGGAGTTAAGCTGAAGGCTCATAATAACAACAAGAGAAACAAAGGCCCTTTTCACACCTTGCCTGATGCCACTGGCGTCGCACATGGATTGGGCAAAAAGCCTCATCCAGGAGGCACTCGTGACCCCTCCGCTTCCCCTCTGCACCAGCTCCATACTGGCTGGAAGGAAGCATGAGCGCTCCACCCTTTCCTTTCACAGCACAGCAGGGTACTTTCCCAGGCTGCACTGGGGTAGAAAGCACAATGGCCGTGCATCTGGAGTCTCCAAACACAAGGTAAGTGCCTGTGGGGCATGGGAGGGACATGCCACCGCACATCATTTTCAGCAACGAGCCCCAAATGATATAATGCATGATCACCCCCTAATGGCCTTGGGAGCATTGTGCAATTGCAAGGACATCATGTGGAATGGTCCTTGCAATCATGCAACGCTCCTGAGGCAATTTCATAACAGGACTGGAAGGGAACAGAGCACCTGGTTATACTTCATCAATAAAAGCAGATTCTTCTTTTTAAAAAGGGAATGGATAAGTAAATACTGAATGTCTAACTAAATCAGAGGAGAACCAGTATGGTGCAGTGGTTTGGAGAGCAGAGTTCAAATTCCTGCTCAGTCAACACATACTTTCAAAATTTACAAGTAATTTACAAGTAACAAGCAACTTGTCTGGATGTGGGGCTATAATTATAACAAATTACTTTATAAATAGTACAAGTTCTGGGAAAGAGAGAGGAAGAACTGCAAGAGGAAATAAATGTTAAGAATATCAGTCTTCAAGACATGGAAGCCACAGGAGAGCCCTAATGGGAGAGTCTCTGCCTCTTTTGCCCCCTAGTGGTAATAGTCGGTCATGCATTTTCTTCACTTCCATTTTATCAAACCTTGATATTTGAATACTTTTTTTGGCATTTCAAAAGCACTCATTCATTTCTCCTGTGGTTTCCAGCAGATATGAGATAAACTTACAAAGTCTCCTGTCCCATGTTGCCTGTTCTGAGTTCTTTGACTACTCAATAAATTAATACACAAATATGTATTCGAGATTCAGAATGTCCTTCAGTGAAGGACCAAAAAAGAGGTCCTAATGAGAAGTCCTTCACATGATAAGCAACACTGTGATTTTTTTTTTTTAAAAGTAAATAGCAGGCCCCAGGGGTCTGATCTGGATTGGAAGACTAATGGGTAAAACTCGTGGTGCTTAATGATTGGTGTCAAACTGATTCTATCCAGGTGGAGTATCTTTCCAAAACAGAGATAGGAGCTTAGAAAAGTTATTTCTTAAAATAAATAGAATCTCCAAGGGATTCTGGGAATTGAAGTCCAAAAATAAATGTTCCAGGTTTTGAGAAGAATAAATGTCAAAAGACTGGGGAGAAGCCTGTCTGTGGCTGCTAAGCAAGTGTACCTCTACAGTGATGCCACCAGCTTGCTGGTATTGCACCTTACACACACACACACACACCCCTGTCCTGCTGAATAGAAAAATTGGTGAGCAATGTCCTTTTCTTATAAAACTACACACTTATGGCTGGAAAACATGTGGTAGAAGGACACTGGTTGCAAGCATGTGCTAGGTCAGGATGACCTCAGCATAGCAAGATCATACATTCAAAAGGATTAGATGGAAGCACCTGATGGTTTGGGATAATCCTCTTAACAACACAACCTCCATATACAATAGAAGATGAAACTGCCCAGGTGAAGCATTCAAGAACTCCTGCAGTATCTATATCCTACAGAGACTTTTCCTATTCATCCTACCCAACCAAGACATTAAGAGACTGTCATGACTCCCCCCAGTGCTCTGTCACTCAAGTTAAGACAATCAGCCTGTTCAGGAGCCCTTTGTTTGCTGTGCCAGAAAGCAATTAATACACCCTCTTTCAGGGTAGAAGATAGGGTATGAAAACCCAGCTTCAGCCCAGGTAATTTGTAGCATGTAGTACGTAGGGCATCATGCTGCACATGGTTCCCTCAGATTTTTGTTCTTCCCTACTATTCTCAGACTCTTGTTTGAGCCACTCCACTTTGATTTTCCGCTTTAGGACTGGTAAATCCTTCCATTCAAAATCTCTCTCTGTCAAAACTTCCTCACCTATTGCTTCAATAGTCTTGTATAGTTTATGACTGCTTGATTTCTTGTGTCTGTCTATTAATTTCCAATAAAATACTCTTTTAATGTTTAACTAAAGTCCTTTCTACAGTTAGTACTGCTATGCACAGGTGAAAAGAGCCTGCCATTACTCTCCTCTTGCAGGCCTCCTTTAAGCCAATAATTTCCCAAATCCCAAGGAGACTTTGGCACTGCTGGTGGACCTCTAGGTCTCCCACCTTTTAGGGCAACACTGCTATACTGATGAATGAACAGAAGCTCCTTCTTACACAACAGGTGGATACTGTTGTCATCTCAGCTGGATTTATAAGAGCCACCCTCCATTGGTCTGCTTGAGCTTCTCTACACATATATCTCATCCTCTGTGTACTGTAGAAGTGGCAATATCCACATTTTATGCACTTCTTGTTGTTGTTGCTGTTTTGTTGTGAAAGCTACTTTTGGTGCTTCTAAAGTTGGGGAAAGAATGCTCCAACTAGGCAAATAATTAAAATTATAATTACCCTTTGCCCTCTATTGTGGTCCCAAGCTGCACTGAATCTATTTGGACTGGAAGAAAAATTTCCACTCAGACCAAGGAAGATGTTCCTCCTGTCCCAACTGCAGTGACACTTCATGGCCAATATTAAAATCATTTTACTGGCTGCCAGTTAGTTCCTGGGGAAAGTACAAAGTGTTGGGCATTGTCTCTAAAGCACTACATGGTTTGGGTTCAGATTACAAGATTTTCTTCTCTTCTATAATCTACCCATACACTCTTTCAAAACTAGACACGGGGACAATTTCTTCCACTGCCCCCAGATTGTGGAATGACCTGCCAGAAGTGATTTTTCAGCTGTCTGAATTTAAAATGATATAAAATCCAGTGATGTAATAATCCAGAATATTAAATAATCCAGAATATTAAATAAAAGTTTTTATTTTAAAGTTTTATAGTTTAATACAATTTCACAATCATTTTACAGTTTAATACAATTTTAATCTTGATTTGCGGTATGTTTTTATATACCTGCGGTTGTACTTCTATTTCTTTTGAACTGCTTTGGTCAGACCTCACTTAGAATACTGTGTTCATTTCTGGGAACCACAATTCAGGAAGGATATTGAAAAGCTGGAATGTGTCCAGAGTAGAGTTCAAAGTGGTAAAAGGTCTGGAAAGTATGGCCCTTTTCGCACGCAGTTTTTTTTGTGCGAGGGCCCCTTGAGCATCGCGTAAATGGGAGCGTCAGTCTGTACGACGCACTCCCAGTCACGCGACGCTCAGGAGCCTAGAGTGGGACGCTTCTGCATTTTCTTATTTTCGGCTCTAAGCCAAAAATACTGTGCAGTCACGCAATGCTCGCAGGGCTCTCGCGCACTTACCTGCATGTGGTGTGCCGAACAAGCCGCCCTGGTCGCGCTTCCTTCCCCAGCGCAGCCTACAGCTCCCAGGCTGCACTGCGAAAGGAAGGGGTGGGGCGCTAGTGCGACGGTCGCGCTACCAGGAAGCGACCTGTGGGACGAAGGAGCAGGGAAGTGGCAGTGTTTTGGATGAGGTTTTTCACGTGAGATGCCCCCCCTCAGCTGCACAAATGGGTAACGTGTGAAAAGGGCCTATGTCCTACGACATGCGGCTTAGGAAGCTGGGTATTTTTAACTTGAAGAAGAGGAGGTGACCTGATAGCCATATTTAAATGTTTGAAGGGATGTCGTATGGAAGATGGGGCAAGCTTGTTTCTGCTATTCCAGAAACTAGGACATAGAGCAATGGCTTCGAACTCCAGGAAAAGAGATTCCAGCTAAACATTAGGAAGAATGTCCTGATGGTAAGAGCAGTCTGACAGTAGAATACACTGCCTGGGAGTGTGGTGGAGTCTCCTTCTTTGGAGGTCTTTAAACAGAGGCTGGATGACCATCTGTCAGAAGTGCTTTGATCGTGTATTCCTGCATAGCAGCAGGTGGGCTAGATGGCCCTTGCAGTCTCTTCCAGCTCTGATTCTATAAACTGTAAGCTATCTTTAGCCCTAGTCTTAGGGGAGAAGATTCAAGATGAATAAAATAATTAACTAACTGACTGATTGACTTACCATTGATTGACTGACTTACCACTGATTCAGTGGGTTTACTCCATTTGGAATTAACAATTGGACAGAAAGATTAGACCACCCTTATCCTCTAAGACTGGAATGAGCAACTAAATTGGTTTTGGGGGTATTTTTTGCCTAGGACTTCTGAAGGGCATCACAGACTGCTAAAATTCCAACAAAACACAAACAAACAAACAAAAACCCAAGAACCCCAAGGGTATTCCTTGATGTGTAAGGTGGGCTGCCAGCCCATTTAAAAGGAGAATTGTCTTTTCCATGGGCCCTTTCACGCTACAGAATTCTAACACTATGATTCCAGCAGTGGTGGAGCTTGGAGTGCGGGGAGGGGAGGTGGGATATGGCATGAGGTGCATGGTCGCTTTACGTGAAGGTGTAGCTGCGGTGCATGGGGGCATGGCCAGGCCACATGGGGGCATGGCTACGGGCTGGGACGCCCCAAAAACATTGATGCCCTGGGGCGAACTACCCCCCTACCCCCCTATCCCTACACGACTGGATTCCAGTTAAAGTGCTTTGGCTCTGTATTATGGAGTCTAGCCATTTGCAGTTTGGGCTGATGCTAGAGCTTTCTGGCCAAGCACAATTCCATTCTGCCTAGGCCCAGGAGCAGATGAAAGGCCCTCCCTCCTTCCCAACTGCCACTGCCCCCACCTTGGAGGGAGAGAAGAAGAAGCAGTATCTGCTAGACTTAATCCCTTCTGATATTGCTGTCCCCTTTTTCTTTTTTGTCATGTCTTAATCAGATTGCAAGTCTGCGGCAGGAAACTGTCTTGTTGTTCTTTTACTTGTAAAGTGCCATATACAATGATGGTGACATATAAACATTAATCATCATCATCATCATCATCATCATCTTGATCACCATCATCATCTGGTCAAGAATTTTAAATACCTCACAAAACAACCTATCCCAGCCCTTGTTGCAACAACTCCATTGGCTGCTGGTCTGTTTTTGGACGTAATTCAAAGTACTTGTTTTAACCTATAAAACTCACAGGGCTCAGGCCCAGGCTATTTGTAAGACTATGACCCATTCCGCACGAGGCTAGTGAATTGCTTTATGCCATTTCTTACCAGTTCTTCTGGGCTCGAAACAAGGCAGACTTTCCCTTATGTCCTTCTGCAGGGCTACTCTGTATGTTCCATGCCGATTTGGAGCAGTGTGAGTTCATAGATATGCACTATGAGGATGAGAAAATGGCGGCTTCCTGTCATTTGTTGGGTGGGACCAACTGCTGAAGCTGACTGCGCCCACAGTCCACCCTCCACTGATCACCAGTTTGCATTGGTGTGAATGTGTGCATCTGCACCACTGCGAAAGTACGAATTGGCGCGATCCGGAAAATGGAAGAAACGGTTTCTTCCATTTTTCAAATAGCACACTCGACGACCACTTGGGAGAGCATTTAATAGGACTTAGATGCAGAATGAAGGTAAATAATCCGAACCTAGTCCGGTCCAAGGTGCAGACAACCTCTGTTACAAGACGCACTGGCCTGTCTTAATTTCCTCATGCGGAAGGGGCCTATATCTTCCCTATGTGCCTGCCTGAGCTCTAAGATCTGCAGGGAAAGCATTTCTTTTCATCTCACTGCCTTCACAGGAAAAGCTGGTGGGAATACCGAAGAAGGCCTTCTAGGTGGCTGCTCCCACACTTTGGAACTCCTTCTGTAGGGTAGTTAGGGTGGTTCCTTCATTTTCCTTTCAGCAACAGGTCAAGATCTTTCTTTTCCATCATGCTTTTGCAAAGTGATTTTAACAAAAATGTCTTCTATGGTGCTGTACTGTTTTTCATTTGTCTTAAAGTAAGATTTTCGTTGGTTTTAGTTGTATCAATATTTAATACTATTCTAATCTTGTTTTTTGTATGTTTTTAACTACAGTTGGCCCTCCATATTTGCCAGTATAAGTGGCACAGGAGCCCCACAAAAGTGGGAAAAATGCAAGTATCAAACTGTGTGTATGTAGAGGAAGGAGGAGGCCAAGGCATGGTGGGAAGGATGAGCACCCAGAGTCCAGCCCATCATCTGATATCCTACATCAAAAAGGCAGAACATAACTTCATGATCATAAGATACATGATAGCTGTATACTCAATAGTGAACTACAATGCTATGCAATAGAATGCACAGCCAAAAGGGCATCTGCATGTACCCATATATAACATGTGCACACCTCCATGCACAACATGTGCCTGCATCCATGTTCCATGCCTACAGGTGCAATATTACTTCCACACCTTGAATAGAATGCTGTTGTTCTCCACTGGACAAAAATGTCCAAATGCTTCTCTATGAGAACTTGTGCATGCATAAGACACTAAAAGGATTTTGACCATGATCTGTTGGTAGGGAGGAACTGCTGGCCACCACCATAGGTTGATCTAAAGAGGGAGGAATTCCTGCTTTTATCAGAAACCAGCAGATGGTAAGAACAGACATAGGGGGTATCTCAAGCAAAACAGTGTAAATGTATGATTGCTGACTATTTGGAAGCCCCTTGCTTTAGCAAGGAGAACTAGTGAGTTAACACACACACATTTGTATGGTGCTTATGGAGGAGGCTGTTGCAGTCACAGCAGTCTCATGCTGGTTTGTGACTAGAAGAGGAATCCCAGTCACTCCATAACTAATCTTCTTCTCTCCCCCACCCCCCGTACTAGCAAATCACTTTACCAGCCACTGCTAGGCCAATCCAAATGACTTTACAGTTGACTCTTAAGCATACTTACTCACGATAGGATGGGCCCTTTGCTGAGCGACTGATCAGGATGCTACAGTTGCTAGTAGTCACTGCACTGCTATGTTCAGCACAGAGCTGCAAAAGTTACTTTTTGGACTACAACTCCCAGAATGCTCAGCATGCTGATGGAGGATCCTGGGAATTATAGACCAAAATATGACTTTTCCAATGTGGACTTCCTTAGTTGCAAATACCTATATTAGAGACACACAAATCCATGTACATCTTTAAAAATAAGCAGCAAATATGGACCACAAGATAGTTATTGGATGCCTTGAGAATCTTAGAGTCTGACCTAGTAGTGTATTGTTGATGAGTTTGCTGATGGTCTCCATTTCCACAAGAGCTAATCATTTGGTTTCTGGTTTGCAGAAAGCATTGCCCAGCAGGGAAAGACAGTTCTTAAAAGAAGGTCTGCAATCTATTTACAGTATTTTCTGGGTGATGGCCATGTGAGATATGGGCAACTCATCATTGTTCTTCTCAAGTATTCTAAGAAGTGAGCAATTTCCAAAAATAGCATCAGCGAAACTACTATAGAAACAGGATGAAAAAAAAAAGGAGTCAAAAAGGGTATGCTACTCTTTAGGGTGGCCCAGTCAAAGTGGCAGACAGAAGTTGCTATGGGTGGAAGAGACAGTGACGAAGATGGAATCCTGTCACGCTGGCTATCAACCAGAAGTAAAAGAATTGACTGAAGAACACTTGTCCTGAGATCTGGCAATCTCATCTCAGACTTGAAAAACAGCCACATAGACCATAAATAGAAGAAAAAGAGTCCAATTTAGTTTTGAAAACATGATGTCCATTAGGGATTAAAGAGAGAGAAAATGAAAACTTCATAGAGGTCTGCAGGATATCTTCTCTCTTACTTCTAGTGCATTTGCTTTCCATATTGTCCTCTGGATTCTGGACTTATTTAAGGAAAGGCTCTTCTTCACCTTGAACAAGAGTATAAAGTCCTTCCTGAATGAGAGCAATGGTTCAACGTCTCCGGTATCATCTTTCCAACATAGCTAAATAGAGGATGTGAAAGCAATGGACCTTGGGCCTGGAAATATGATGGCTAACATATAATCTTTCTCAAATTTTTATCTTGGTCTCTGACAGATTTAGTCAGAGTTTGGAAAAGTTACTTTTTAGCTATAATTCCCAGAATGCTGGCCATGGGCCACTGGAAGCTGTAGTTCAGAAACAAATGTCTTCAAGCTCTTGGTTAGGGCAATTATAGCAAAGTCCAATATTGTCATCCAAATTTCTTCCCTACTTGTGGAGTTCCTTATGAAGAAGTAGAAGAGTCCTACTGGACAGTAGCAGCTATGAAGGACCTTGGGATTTTGAAATGTTTTGGACTTCAATCTCAAGGTGTCTCAGACATCATGACCAATGTTAAACATATGGAGAGTCATTGTTCCTAACCCCTGAATTAGAGCTAAACTCCATCTGTTCTTATTTCACAGGCCTCTACCCCATGTGACAAGCTGCTTCATTGCAGCTTCTCAGCTAAACATCAGAAAGTGTAACTGTTTGGTGAACTGTTATCAGTATAACTTCCCAATGAAGAACCTTCCAGATGGGTGGTTTTTGGCTTTCCTAGGAGAGGAAGGAATATAAGAGGGTATCTTTTCTCAGTGGAATTTTGTTTGAGCAACAAGGGTGACCCTGTTTTTGTGGTTTTCTTCTCTGGTCTTGACTCTTGGCTTGTTCTTCAATCTGCTTCTGGTTTGCTTTTCACTCCTGATGCTCTGTTGCTACCTCCTGTTTTCACTGCAGACCCAGGTCACGGCATGAATAGGAAACATATGAACAGGGAATACAGTAATGTTTTCTGCTTTTGTTCACTGGTATTCAGTGCAAGTCTCATGCAGTCATAATTCACATACAGTGAAAGTATATTCTTCCAAATGCTGTTTGATAACACTTCCCATGTCTGCCCCTAGGGCTGGGTGTGTGTGTGCATTCCCACAATATTTGGGCCATGTGTTCTTTCTACTCACCATGTCTAATACCTCTCAAAGGATGGGTGAGCATGTCTAATCCTTTATGTATCTCCACTTTTGTAAGAACTTAGGGACATGAGGTTTTCACCCAGCAACTTTTTGATGCTCAGATGTGAGTTTGTGGTAGATCTGCAATGCAGCCCTGCAGTCTAGAGGATAAATGGCAATGATCAATGCCTTCTCCTTGCTCTGGAGGCCCATAGATCAACCCAGTTGGCAGCCATCTTCACACTTTCATGGCAGCCAAGTGCAATGAGTTGCTTTTTCTGCTGTACAGGAAAAATTGCAGGTATTGAAGAGTTGCAAGGTGGGCCCTGAGTGACAGAAGACAGAGACAATCCAGGACATTTTGCTGCCAGAGATGAAAGAGATTATGGAAAATGATGATGCTTTGTTTGATCGTAATATTATTTTGATACTTACTTTGATCATCATCTTTGTTTATATGCTGCCTTTTCCTTAGGACTGAGACTCAAGGTTGCTTACCAATTGGAATAAACACAGTATTGTTAACATCTATGAAACATCTACAGAAGTTCAACATTAAAACAGAATTACATTGTTAACAATTTAAAAGGTGCAATTAAAACTGCACCAGGTTTAAAAACCTGGTGCAGTTAAAACAATATAGCACCCTCTTGAAAGCCCTTTCTTTACAAACCTTCAGTTTGGAAAAGCCCATTGGAATGAAACAGGTCTTTGTCTGCTGATGGAAGGATGAGAAGGACCGAGATCTAGTAGCTGCCCTAAGAAGCAAATTTCCATGTTTAGGAGAAGCCACTGAGAATGCTCTTCTTGATATCCACATCAGCTATAAATAAAGGCATAAATCAGCTATCCACATCCACATCAGCATCTTATAAGCAAACTTATGAGAACAGGACAATGTCCTGTACCACAGCTTGGAGAAATTAGTTTATTTGGATCAAAATCCCTGAAATTCCCCAGACAATATGGTCAGTGACTTTGTGGCTAGGGGATTCTGAGAGCTTCAGTTCGAAAATATAACTTCCTCAAATTCTCTGTTTACCTAAGGTCTGCAGGCAGGCCTCTAGCACCTTGCCATTGTCCCCCAGCCTCTGCTGCCTGAGTAGAAGGAAGCACACTTGTGCATTGGTAATACATCAGATTAGAAAGTATCTTGATCTTACAATCAGTTTTATTTAGAAATTCCTTACAATGCAAGCTGACAATACAAAATATGGTACAGTGATCCCATCATAGACTGCTGTTTTATGGATTAGAATCAGTATGTACCAGTACAGTTTGGAGAATTTTGATTGGAGCAGACCTCATCTGAATTTCCAACACTAAGGCTGTCATGAACTGAATTCACACACACAAATAGAGCAGTGCTTAAACACTATTTATTAGGAGCGTGATATATCGTACAAGACTTCAGTGAGTGAACTGGAGGCAATTAGCAAGATTCAAAATATAAAATACAAAGAGTACATCTTCCCGCCTGCAAGAGACCTTCAAGTCTTGGTGCAGCCTTGCTATGCTTATCAGTGCATTCCTAGCTTTTGTTTATCTAACAGTCACTGGTTCTCATACCTTGTTACAAGCAAGCTGCTACTTAACTCCTACTACATATCTCATTACTAAAATGTGGAGGGCTAACCAACAAAGGCCCTTTCTGCAACTCACCTTTTTGCAAAGCTGGGGTACAGGGATTGTGCCAGCAGCCTCTTGCAAAAGGTTCTTGCATCCCCATTGCTTCAGCTCTGTAGCTGCTGCCTGCTCACAAGCAGGTAGTGCGAGAGCCCCTCCTCTCCTTCCGCAGTGCATCCTGGGATTTTCCCAGGCTCCACTGGGGCAGGAAGCATAAGTGCCACAGCTCCAGAGCTCCACACACATGGCAAGTGCGTGCGGGGCCCTGGAGTGATGCACGGTCATGCACCATTTTCATCTCAAAGCCGAAAATGAAATAGTGTGCGATCGATGCCTGCCAGGCCCTGGAGCGTCGTGTGATTGTGAGTGTGTCTTGTGGACCAATCCTTGCAGTTGTGCGACACTCCAGGGGCCATGTGAAAAGGGCCTAAGATGTGAATTAGCATGAAATTGTCCCTCTGATATTGCACTTCTGTGAATTATATTATATTATATACTAGCATATTTACCCAGCATTGTCCGGGATTTTATTTTCTTCTTAAGAACTCACTCAACTGTCTTCTCCAGTATCTGTAACTTTTCCCCATATTTTCCAGTGCAATCTGTATTCAGAGTTATTTACACACACAGTTTGGATTCCTGTCCTCTTCCTTGCTGCTAAGTCTCATCTCCATATTAACCAGTACCTGTTTGTATCTCCAGTATCTCCATATCAACCAGTACCATATCAACCAGTACCATTTCCAGTACCTGTAACTTATCCCCATATTCCCCAATCCAATCTGTATTCTAAGTTGTTAATATACAGAGGTTAGGCTCCTGCAGGAATACGCTGTCCTCCTCTTTGCTGTTAGGCATTGTCTCCATAGCAACCGGCCTATTCCGGTACCTATAACTTTTCCCCATAGTCCCCAATCCAATCTGTGTTCTCTGGCGATGTTGCTGTACTGACTTTTGATTTTTTTTTTGCTCTCTGTTGAATTTGTGCAATGGCTTTATGTTTTTCTGGAAGCATTTTTTGTTTTGAATTTCAACTTTAAGATTCTTCACATATGGAACCCATACAATCTACTGTGTGAGGTGAGAAGACCTCCCAGAAGTTTTCTGGCATCCTTATTGAAGGTAGACCTCATCTCCATAGCAACCGGCCTGAGGCCCAAGAGCTCTCTGGCTGAGAGTTCTAAAGGCCTCTCCCTGAACTGCCAACCCCAGGATTCCATAGAATCTTCACAGCCAGCCAATCATATGAGGTCTTCTCACCTCACGTAGCCAATCGTATGAGGCCTTTACCTGCCTGACGCAGACAAGCAGACAAATGTGCAGACAAACATCGGTCCTTTCTGCAGCTTACCTGCATCTGGCACGGTCACGCGGGGATCATGTGAGCAGCCTCTTCCACGAGGCACTCGTGTCCCTGCTGTTCCTGCTCCACAGCAACTGCCATGAGAGCTCTGCCTCTTCCTTCCACAGCGCAGCTGGGTATTTTCCCAGGCTGCACTGGGGGAGGAAGTGCGAGGAACATGTCTCTGGAGGCTCTGCACGGACGGTAAGTGCGTGTGGGGCCCCGGAACGTGACGCAATCGTGTATCATTTTCAGCCAAAAGCCGAAAATGATACATTGCACTATCAGCACCCGCTGGCCCCGGCAGCATTGCGCGACTGCGAGGATGTCATGTGGAATGCTTCTTGCAATCACGCAATGCTCCAGAGGCCCTTTCTCATGACAAATGCTGTGAGAAAAGGGACATTGACTTTTATATAGTAAATTTCTTGGCTCAATAAATAAATGCTCAAATGCCTTCAAAATCAGATGAAATATATTTAGAAATGTGTGTGCTTAAATCAAACACGTTTACGAATGCATTTAATAAAAATACATTTTAAAAATATGTATTTCCATGCATGTTTCTGTGCTGATTCTGTTGTTGTTTTGAATCGACATTAATGAAAATGAGCCACAGTAGATTTATCAATGAACATATGCAAAACTAACTGATCCATTCAGTTCTAGACTGAATGGAACAAGATTTCTTTGCTGCAAAATTTCACCAATGCCCACTTGCACTACAGTAAATTTCAGGGGAAGATAGCAATGAGATTGATGGTCTGTATGCTGACCAACTGCAGTGTTCTCTGAGGAGCTCGCAGTAACTCAATGTTCTAAGTGGGAACTGGTTGCAGTTAGCAGTCTCCATTTGGTACTGTAAAACATGTCACTACTGCATTTACATGCTTTCAAGTTGCCTATTGTCTTATGGGGACCTCATGCATTTCATAGGATTTTCTTAGGCAAGGACTACTCAGAGGTAGTTTTGCCAGTCTCCTCCTCTGAAGTTTAGCTCACAGCACCTGGAATTCATTGGCAGTTTCCCATTCAAGTATTAATCATGGATGACTGCTTCAGTGGTGGAGCTTGTAGTGTGTGGAGGGAGGGGTGGGGCTATGATGCGAGAGGCATGGCCACTGTGCATGGGGGCATGGCTACAGGCTGGGATGCCCCAAAACATTGCTGCCTGGGGTGAACCGCCTTCCCCACCCCACCCCGTCCCTACACGACTGAACTGCTTAGCTTCCAAGATCAGATGCAATCTAATACCAAAGTATTTAGGCCTTACAGACCTAAAGGCAGAACTATAAGGCCATTTCCGCACGAGTCTGTTATAGTGCGATGATTCTACTTTCAACCTCCTATGGAATCCTGGGGTTTGCAGTTTCGGGAGGGGCCGGCCGGAGGTTGAAAGTGGAATTGAGGTTGAAAGTGGAGGTTGAAAGTGGAATCATTGTGCTATAACAGACTCGTGCGGAAATGGCCTAAGATAAGCTTTATTGGTGGTAAATGATGCATTGCAGAGTTTATTAGTTTTTTTTTTAAGCAGAAGCTGCATTTCTTCCACTGTGTCCTCAAACTGTCCCAGTTTGACAAAGAAAATCCCTATTAATTCTCTCTCATCCCACTTTTTCAGTTGCTTTTAAAACATCCCAGTCTTTCTTTCCTTTTCCCACTTTCTGCCTTTATCCTTGGCTTACTTCAAGTGCTGCGATTGTGGAAACTGTAGAAAAAATTGTGGAAAAAGGTGGAAAAGTATTCTGCGCTCAGAAGAGAGTGCACTCTCTTGGTCTTTGCACTCTTGGCCTTCCTAGCTGACTTAGGCAAAAACAAACTGCTACCATCTTCCTACTTTGTGTGTTCTTCCTCATTAATCACTTCTGCAATTTTAATCATAATCTGATGTTGTTTGGCCATGCATGTCCAAGCTCCCTTCTTTGAAATGGCAGAGGATACGGTACAAGTAGTTTTCTAAATGGAAAGTTTGACTTCAGAGGCTGAACCTCTGAAGGAAAAGGGTCTGCCACACTAAGGCAGCTCTGGCCAACTAGGAAGAGCAGCAATAAAATCAAGAGAGGTTTCTTCATACCTCCAGCAGCAGACCCACTAGCCATCCCATATCTCAAAGCCCCTCTGTCAGAACCTCTGATACCTCCAAAGCTCTGCTGAGCTGTTGCTGGTAAGGAAGGGGCAATATTTCCATTCATCTTTTTCAGAGCACAATGAACTCACATCTTTTTATTCCTTGTGAAATTTAGCCCCATTTCTGCACTAGACTGTTAGAGTGCCATTATTCCACTTTCAACATCCTATGGAATCCTGGGGTTTGCCATTTAGGGAGGGGCCTCAAAGGCCTCAAAGGCCCCTCCCTAAACTGCAAACCCCAGGATTCCATAGGATTTTGAAAGTGGAATAATGACCCTATAACAGTCTAGTGTAGAAATGGCCTAGGAATTTGGACCAGGTAAGAAAGGTGCTTGTATATCGATGATGTTAGTGGCTTACATATAACTATTGTCTCAGGTTCATTTTACAGTTTGATGCTCCTTGTTATTTAACTGATTATATATATTAAACAGTGGCTGGAATTCAGAATCACAGTTGTGAATATATAATCTAGAGTTATGCATTTGTGACTGGTTTGTATTCATGACCTCTCCATATTCAATAGTGGAAGGAATATGTAGGAATCGTAAGTCTCCTAATTCTGATTTATCTGGTAGCAGTTGCTGTGAGTGACCAGGGTTAGTTTTCCTGTTGTCTGCAATGCACCAAATTGACAGTTTCATTCTGCTCTCTACAAGCAATCTCCAGTATAAGGAGAAATTGTAACAGTGATTCTACTTCTGACTACCACACTGGTGATTGCTCATGGGAAGGAGTAGAAATGTCAGTCTGCTGCATTCCAATTGACAGAAGAATGAACTCCTATTGCTTGCAACAGCTGCTGCCCAATAAATCAGGACTGGAGGGTCAGGCTGGGAGATACTATTTAGCTATGTAACTAAAGTGGTTCCATAACTAAGTAGCTGATCTAAAATCTTGGACACCATTTTTAGTTTTATTATTTTTATTACCTTTTGAGATGGAATATAGCAGACTCTCTCAGGGGACTTGTCTTGTGTCTTCTTTATGACCTTTTTAGTGCTAGATGAAGACCTTTTTTCTTCACCTAGATTTTTTAGACTACAGCCCTACAGTACTCTGGAGGCTATTCCATAGTGGATCTCTATCTTCACAGGTGGAAGTAGAAGTTTACTCTTCGATGTCACACTAGTTGTGGTGGAAAAGTCCACATACAGTTGCCCTGGAAAAGTGTCCCAAAGCTTTAATTGTTATGGGACACAATGTAGCATTCTGATAATATCATGGCACTACTTTTTTACCTGCACCACTGACAGATTAGCTTCTGTTGAAGTTTGGAGAAGTTCTTTCTTTTGGAATACAAATCCCAGAATGCTCCAGCCAGGACAACCACTGATTATGCTGGCAAGGGTGTTCTGAGAACTGGTTTCCAAACTGGACTTTTGGATTCTGTTCAAATTAATGCTCTTATGAATTAAAGTATTGAACTTAAATTGATGCTTTTTATTGTTTAAAGGCTAGACAATCTAGACTTTTGGACTTGGATACTTTAGCCTGGGCACCTTTGGGTATGCAAGATAGATGAGGTGAGGGGTACATGCTCTTTAATTTTTGAAAAAAGCTTCACAGTAACTTATGGATCACTAAATTTTCTGTTTCCTTTCCTCCACCCAAGGACATTATGCAAAGGCAGAAGTAGATTTTAGGAGGCATCTCTAAATTTTAAACCAGAGGCAGAAGCTGGATTCCTTAGGGAATAATCTGCTACAGATCATGGAGCAGCAGCAGGCTGGACTGCAGCCAGCAGTGGCTGATGTCAGATCCAAGAGGGGCAGAAATATTCTCTTTTTCTACAGCATGAGAAAATCACTTTCTGGGCTATACCTTGCAGAATTCCCCAATCAGGATGACAGTGGGGGTTGCTGGGAATTGTAATCAGCATTGGTTTGTGGTTACCATGGTCAATCTGTTCCAGTTTTTACTCTAAACTTTAAAGAAATTGTCCAAGGGGCTAAGCCTATTGTGAGGATGGCATTCAACACATTGTATAGCTCCTTTAAAAACTGAACTGGAGCCCAGGTGGATTTACTGACATGAAAGTCACTGGCCACGGCTAGCTGTAGCCCCAAAATTGTCCTTTCCAGATAGCCAGCCACAGTTCACAGTCCTCCACTATAATCTATAATAGCAGCCACAGACAAAGTTTACAAAGACTTATCAGTCAGTTACCATTTTTATGTTTCAGCAGTCCAAGTTGATAATAAATTCAGAGTGTCAGTTCAAGGAAGTATCCAGCAGCATAGTCAGCACACAAAGTGAGTGTCAAGGTTGTCTAGGAACACAAGCCAAGGATCCAAAAGAAGAATGTGTTGCTTCCACCAGTTGTCTGCAATGAGCCTCTGCCCTCCACATCCTTTGTATTAATTAGCCAACAGCCTCCCCCAGCGGTTTGCCTAATTAATGTGTCTTCTCCATATAAATGTGCCGAGTCTTGTGGGCTTTCTTTTTCTCACCTACGTTGGGATGCAGTAAGTATTGTCCTGTTCATAGCTGCATGTTGTGGATGTTGGGGAGGATCCTGTCTGCATTTGCACCTGACTCCTGGGGCTGGGGCATGACAAAAATGATATCACAGAATTAAGGATGGGATGAATCCAGAATTTTCCAAATCTGAATCCAGATCCAAATCCCTGGAAGGTTCTGGGAATCCATGAATCTCACGAATCTTTCGAATCCTTTTTTAAAAAAGAGTTTAAAAAGCAAGGGAAAGAAGGATAAATCTGTGGCAAGACACACTCTCTCAGGCTTAGCAAAAGCCTAGGCAAAGCCAAACCTCCCTCTGAAGAAATCTGGCCAAGAAAATTGTCCTAGTTTTGCCTCAGGATCTACCCAGATTGAAAATGACATGAAGGCCCTTTCTACATGGACAGGAAAATGTGGATTAATCCCACATTTTCCTGCTTGTGTAAACAAGGCCACCTACTACAGTAGAGAGATAATCCAGGTCAAATCTGGCTTTTCTTTGCATAGCTCCTTCTGGCGTCCTGGGGTTTGTAGTTTGATGATGCACCGGCAGACTTTGGTAGAGAAGGCTGTGACCCCTTGTAAAACTGCAAACCCCAGAATTGTGTCTGAAAGAGGTTTGCAAGGGAGTTATGCAAAAGAATGTTTCAGCTGTCCTTGAAATCTCAAGCCTGTAGTTTCCAGTCAAGTACTGAAATTCAATATGAAATGTTCAATTTCGATATCTTAGAATACAACCTCAGTTGTAATTTCTGAAATTGTTAGCAAAAACCATTACTTCTCCAAAGGAAAAAATCACCTATTTACTATCTTCCCTTGTATGTCTGATCTCTCAGGTTTTTAGGTATCCCCGTCTCCCAGGTTTTCAGGAGTCCTGGTCTCCCAGGTTTTCAGGCATTCCAGTCTCCCTGGTTTTCAGGTGTCCCAGTCTCAAACAATCTATTTGGTTGGCAGATTCAAAAGATTCGGTTTGCCTATTTTGGCACAGGGATTCGGATTCAGGAATCTCGAATCCTTATGCAGGATTCAAGGATTCGAGGATTTGGTTGACCCATCCCTACACAGACTAGAATAATAGAATTCAGAATTGGAAAGGACCTCATAGGCTGTTGACTCCAAAACCCTGCTCAATGTGGGGACTTCAGCTAGAGTGTCCCCACCAGGCAGCTGTACTGCTTCTTTTTGAAGAAGTCCAGAGAAAGAGACTCCACCACCTCTCAAGGCAGTTGGTTTCATGGCTGAACCATTCTCACTGACAAGAGGTTCCTTCTGACGTTCAATCAAAATTTATCCTCCTGTAACATAAAACCATTAGAGCTGCTCCTACCCTCTGGAAAGCTGAGAACAAATCTGCTCCCTCCTCTTTTGACAGCCCTTGGGATATTTAAAGAGTGCAATCATGTCACCCCTCAGTCTTCTCTTCAGTAGGTTGAATATGCATAGCTCTCTCAACCTTTCCTTATAACTTTTCTGAACTCTTCCTTGTGTCATACTGTCTTTTCGTCTTTCTCTCCCTCCCTCTTTCTGACACCCCATTAATTGTCCCATCCCACTTCTTCTCTATCCTTTTCTCATATCCTCACCTGGTCAATTTTGAACGTTCTTTTTTGGTTGACTGATATTATTGATCATTTAATTTTTTCAGTGTTTCCCCCCCCCCAAGTTTGCAGATCTCTGCCTGAAAGTAACAAAAAACATTATTTCAACACAGATTCATGGATGACACTGTACATATTTTACAGAAAAAGAAAATACTTATTCTACTGATGTATACATATACCTAATGTTTTCCCCAAATGTCTGTTACTGTGAATCACAAATCCTGCAGAATGTGGAGGAAGGAGGAAAAAGAGGAAATAACTTATGTCTTTTGTTTGTTTTTTTAAAAAGTGTTCATGTGTTTAAATTGTTTTCAATTGTTTGATAGCTTTTATTAAACTTTTGTATAGTGTGATTATTTTTCTTAAGTTGGTTTTGTAAGCTGCCTTTGTTTCTGAAACTGGGAAAAAAGTGTGACATAAATAAAAATGGCTAAGGTCCTACATCCCAGTGTATGATTCATAACTTTATGAATCTGTAGGCCTATTGCAGAAATGCAATAAAATCCTGTTAGTGAATGGCAAAGATGTGCATTCAGGCATCGGCGAGAGTGTGCTCCAAAATGTGTGTATCAAACACTTCTGATGTGCATCAGGCATTTCCAATGTACTCTGAGCACTTCTGATGCATGTTGGGTGCTCCTGTGGTATGCCAGCACTTCATAGCTGGTGTCTAGATGTTCATCCCCCATGCAGATTGGTACCAATTGCACATTGGGGCTGTGGTGCATCAGCTACTCCACTAGTTACAGTTGTGCAATGGATTCCTGTGGTAATGTTGGGAAGCTCTTCAATTCAGTTTTGCACCTGTGTAAAGCCATATACGAAGACGTAAATCTCAGTAATAATGATGATGATGCCAGGTTTACTGTATGAAGTTTTACCGTGAGAAGATCAGTCCAGGCCAAGTACAACAAGAGAAGTGCTATATGCTGTCTGATAATTTTTCCATGTGCCAAGGGTCCCAATTTCTTTGCTGCTAGTTATCTATTGATCCATGGTGTCTCTGGTTTTCCAGCATTTAGCTATTTCAATCCCAGCTGCTATGATGAAGAAAGCAACTACATTTCTGTATCTCAGGTATTTATTTCCCTTAGAATACATAGAAAGTAGTAGGAGACTTGGTCAGAAATTTCTATTTTGCTTGGCAATAGCTGTCTAAAACATTGTGCCAGAGTTGGTTTATTTCATTTTTTTTTTAAAAAAAACACAGTTTCCATGTATTGAATATATAAACAGATGAGCACAAGTCCTGAGACCGCCTCTACACCATGTTGGACTCTGAAAAGACAGCCGAGCAGTTGGACACTCACAGTTTCACTGGCAAAGACTCTGGTTCTGGCTTAAAGTCTTGCAATCGAGAAAAAAAAAATCTGTTATTGTAAATAATGAACTGATATATCTTCCCTATTGATTTTACTCTGATTATTTAAGCTGTTGGAGATTTCATTCCATGTGTTGCTATAGTGTTATGTTTCTTGTCTTTGCCCCGATTGTATACGTTGATGTTCCACTCTTTGGTGAAAAGAGTGTTATAAATAAACCTTATTGTTAATGCATTTTGTCCTCAAACTTGTACTGTTTCCAGCGATAAAATAATTAAAACAGGACTGAGGCCATTTCCGCACTAGCCTGTTATAGCGCGATGATTCCACTTTCAACATCCTCTGGAATCCTGGGGTTTGTAGTTTCGGGAGGGGCCAGTCGGCCCCTCCTGAAACTGCAAGCCCCAGGATTCCAGAGGATGTTGAAAGTGGAATCATCACGCTATAACAGGCTAGTGCGGAAATGACCTGAGAGAGAGGAGTGCTGTCTTTAGAGCAGGCTCCATTGAGAAAAAAAGGGACTTCCCACATTTTGCCTACAGAGGGCATCCCTGCTCATTCATAGGGAGGCTCAGCAAATACAGCTGCTGAAAGCAAACCAGACTGTCTCTTTCTCTCTCTCTCTCTGTCTCCCCCCCCCGCAACACTGCTGCCTCTCTCTTCTTTCTCACACACAGCAGAATCTTTCTTTTCCCCGATCCAGTCAGTTGCTCTCCGCTCTCCACATTTTCCTCCCCAGCCTTCCACTTCTGTGGATCAATGGACGTTACCGGGCTCTAACTCTTTCCTCTCACATACTGCTGGTGGACAGCGCCAGTAACAAGTGAGAGCTTCTCATCCTTTTTTTTTTAAGGGAAAAAAAATATTTTCCTCATCTTTCTCTGCAAGGGAACATTTGCCAAGCCAGAAAGGGAGAAAATCATCACCATCATCATCATACCCTAGCCATTTCCTGTTGGATTGCCAGCGTACAATTTTTTATTTTATTTTGGACAGCAGGAGCCAAAGAGATGGAAGGAGCTCTATTCTTTTGATGCAGTCTTCTTTGCATTTTTGATGGATCTTTTTCTTTTTCTCTCCCCCCACCCCCATGGATGCTTTTGATACAGAGGGACCTCCTGTCGCCTTACCTCTTCTTTTTCCTTGAGTTAGTTTTCTGACATCTGCCTGGCTTGGAGACTGAATGCAACTTTTTAAAAAAACATAATAGGGGGGAAAAAACTGCTTCACCTTGTCATTTGGGAAGAATTGAGGGAACACTGCCCCCCACCCCAACCCTGGCAAAAGGGAGGAGATCAAAGTGGCTCTGTGTAACGTGTGGGATTGTTGCTTGTGATCCGGACCCAAGTATCCGTAGGTGTGTTTTGAAATATGGAGAATAGCCTTGGATGTGTTTGGGTACCAAAGCTGGCTTTTCTGCTGTTTGGGATCTCTGTCCTGACTCTGGATCTAGAAGTCACAGGTAAGTCAGATATGAGTTTATTTTTTTTTCCTGCTATTCCTTTTTTTTTTTTTAATCTCCTTGGATTTCATGCTTTGTGCAGAAGCATTGTGAGATGTGCTCCAGATTGCTGATTTTTTTCCACCCCTCTTTCTGCTTGCTGGACGCTTGGCTTTCTAATGCACGAGGAGCCAGCTGAGTTGGTGAGAGCGTTGCAAGAGACTTGCTTGGGAACTCTATCAAGGCGCTCCTTTTCTTGCTTTGTAGAGGAGAATTTACCCAAGAGGAAGAAAGGAACCCTCTGGTTAAAGGACAAATGTAGTAGAAGGTGCCGATTGTGTGAGATATTCTTCTCTGCTTAGGGGTGTTTGGAGCTCTGTAGCTTATTGGCTTTTTGTTTTGTCTCTTAGCTCCTTATGTGGAATATAAGATAACATGTGGATATGCGGCTTGTAAAATGGATCATAGGTGGATCTGCGATTTGCAACCTTCCATGCAGACGATTTCCAAACTCTGTTTGATTGATATCCTTGGGGGCACGCCTCTCTTTTCACTTGGCAGACACATTTTCTAATTAAAAATGGCAAAGCCCGTTGCGTGTTGAATTGGGATAGGGGAAGAGGTAAAAAGACACTGATACAGTCTTGTTGGGTGTTCTTTTCTAAAAAGACTGAGAATTACTGAGAGTGATAGCACCAGAGGAAACAAACCCAGAAATGAAATGAGAGGTTTTCCTGGAAGTGTGAGAGAAAGTCATGATGCCATTTGCAGGGGATCAGGCTTGGAGAGGGGGTGTGGTGGTAGGGATGGGATTTGCAAGGATGAATGATATTTTCCAACAATCTTTCATGTTGGTTTGGATGATTAACAGCCACATTTCATTAACTGGCAGTCCTAGAATGAGTCTACCCAGTCCTGCAGATAACAACCCGATCTGGTAGTGTCATATAAGCCATTGATGAACAATGCACACTCATTTCCCCCCTCCTCTCTCCCTTCCCTCCAGCCCACACGCTCACACACAGAACAGAAGCAGGCAATGACAAAAAATGCAGCATTGCAAATCTATGCAGAATTATTCTTTTTTCAAAAAAGTTTCCCTGAGTCTAGCATCATGCAGTTGCATATAAATACCAATATCTCATCAAAGCATCCCTGAAGAGCCCAGAACGATAGCGGTTGCCAGTTGATTGTCTAAGACTAACAGGTGAACTGGCAGAAGATGCTCATTTTAAAAATATCAATGAGGATTTTTTTCTTTTTATTCGTTCTCTATGTTAGATGTGCTACATGGGATGGAGGCAGCTGGAATGGGAGAATGAATAGGTCTCTCTCCCTCTCTCTCTGTCTTGAATTTCCAGCTTAATGGATGGTGGGTAGAGGCATGTCTGTGGTCCTCCACCTTGAAAGATGATTTACTCACAAGCTTCTTTGCAGATGGAAGGCAAAATGGGTGTGTGTATATCTGTGCATACGAAAGGCATTTTTTAAATATATATATCTATGATGAGCCCAAGATGTAACATGCAGTAGTGCTTGGCGGTGAAGAGGGAAATCATTACAGGTTGTCAGACCCCCTAGCTGTGGATTTCGCTGGTGTATTTTGCTCTCTGCTGTCTCCGCTTAATTTGGGCTTTATGTTTGGCTCCCTGCTGCTGATTACAAAGCCTTTATCTGCTTGGCCCTTCACTTTCTTGTGCATGGTTTGCTTTGAGATTTTTGGTGGTGGTTTTTCTTTTTTTCTTTTCTGGCCATTCAGAACCAGGCAAAGTTTCCTTTCCACTGTATTTCACCTATAGGCATTTTTTTTATTATTATTATTTGCAAAGAGTGGTTGTTTTCTCTTCTGCTTTTGGGGCCATTTCCATGGCTTGTCTTTGGCCTAAGCCCATTCTTTGGCTGAACGTCTTCTCCCCGCTCCTCTTTTTCAGTAGCTATTTTCTCTCTTCAGCGTCTTAGCAGGGGACTGATCAGGAAGAAAGCAGGATTTTGCTCCATGAAAGGGCCAGTAGGAGGTGCCCTTAATAAGGCCAAGTAGCCAGTTTGACGCTTGGCAAAATTCCCATTCAGCAGGGCATTTAAAGACTTTGTTGATGGGTAACAAAGGGCTTATAGAGCTGCGGCACAATGTAGCTTTGTCCTTTTTTCCTTTTTTCTCCCCTTTTGGCTAACACGCAACACAGCTTTGGAGATGTAAGCTTTTTTCTTCCTTTCTTTATAAACTTTTTTTATGGAAAGCAAGCATATTGCTCAATGGACATAAATGTAATTTTGCCCCTCGGCAGGGTCTTTTCTTCATTGCTGTTCACTATTGTTCCAGGGTGCCAGAATGTTGACTCTGTATGAAATACAACCTGCTCCTTAAAACCGGTCACAAATGAGATTCTGTTTACTTTGACTTAATGTGTACGTGTTGTGCACGTGTACTGGTGTGCATGACAGAGGTGCATGCCTCATCCCAGGCATGAAAGAGTGTATTCCATTTTGCAGCTTAGAAAAGCAGAGGATAAAGAAATGATCTTTTAAAGAAATCTGATCCCAGCCTCTATGGATGGCATTTAATCCTGGCACGTAATCATGTGCACAGTACAATAGAGTTGGTGGTGTGGGACTTACAGGGAAGTGACTGTTGAAGTCTCTTTTGTCTGAAGTGGAAGAGAAAAGGCCAACCCATCCTTTTGACCCTCCTTCTTCCCTCTTCCTTCCGCTCTCCCCCACTGTGGTGTGAGGTCAAAGAGTGGGACTGAGTCTGCTTGTCAGAATCTCCAAGCATCTGGGTAGGATAACAATCATACTTTTGGCAAGTGGTGCAGTATAAATCAACAGTGACCTGTCATTGCATCCATTTCACATGCAGCAGAGTTGCCCTCTGTGCTCCAGAGTGCCGGAGCTGCCACATGTGTTATATGACTTGGCGAGCCTTGGTACATTTAGTTAAATTGGTTGAGAAGTCGGGGCCCCATGGTGTGTACACAGATTAACAGTTTTCTCACCAAGCCATGATGATCCAGACTTGGTGTTTCAAGCTGAAATGTCTACTCTGACTTGGAGTTGGACCTCATTTGAAATGGAGTGATAGACCTTGGACAAGGGGTAACGAGAGAAGAGAAGGAGGTGGTTGTCTTTGAAGTCACAGTCCTCAATCTGTGAAACTGGAAAGTTGATTTAAAGGTAGAAAATATGAATTTCAGGTTGCAAACACAACACTTTGTACACTAGAGCAACTTAAGAGAAGCTGTTTCAAGATTCATCTGGAGTATGTATATTGACATCTACTTAAACATCCTACATAAATATTACATTTGTAAGATTAAGGGCTTTATTAACTTATTCTATGGCTAGTTCTACTGAAATGAAACCTATCAGCTGGGTAAGGGTAGAACCGTTCTTCTTGTTTTAGTTCTACAGAGTTGCTGATCGTTTTGATCTGAACTGTAATTTATTTATTAGCATTTAGTCCTTCGCTGTCTTCCTGACAGAGCACTCACTGATTGTATAGGAGAAGTTTAATGCTAGAATCTTTACTTTTGCATCCTGTATTTGGGACTGAGATGGCAATTCATGTACAGTCTACTTTGTAGAACTCTAAAGAAAAGTGTCCATCTCATACAAGACATTCCAGCCCTCTGATGTAACAAAGCTTAAACTGGAAAACCAGTAGGGCATTCTAGCTAAGGTGTCTGACTAAAGAAGATCCATAGTTCATGTGGCTATAACAACTGATAGTTAATTCACACATGTGTTTCTATCACTCAATATCTCATCACTTGACAGTTTAGCACTCAATGATTTCCAGCTGAATGTGTGAATTGCTACTATTGAGAAACACTGGGTTTTAAGATGATTCTAGGTCTGGCAAGTTTTGCTTTGTGTTGCCTGACCTGTGACGGCAATTTGACAAATTATCACTTTCGTGTGAGCAGTATCTAGGGATGGATGTGCTTGTGTGAACCCAGCTTCAGGTCAGTGGAAGAGATTGCAGAAGAGAATCTGTAAAGATAGCAACCAGACAGCTTTGGGTTCCATAATATATATATTTAGCCCAATAGGAGGCTCATTAGCTTTTCAGAAATGATCAGATGCTCATTGAAGTTAGCTTAATGAGGATGATGATCAAATCTAATCCCTGTTTCACAATAATACTCTGGAGTTTTCATCAAATTTTAATTTTGGTAGTTGTCTGCATAATCTAATGGAAGTTTGTAAACAGACTTCTCTCCTCCGTGCTTCTTCATTTTATTGTGCTGGATGGAAAGTCATACTTAATGATGCCAATGAAACTTTTTAATAACCATCAATTCATCTAGTTCTTAAGATTGCCATGTTATTTTTGCACAGCGTGCCCTAGTCTTTAATCACACACTAGCTCTGAACTCCTTCATTCCTGGGTTATCATTGCCGCTTCCTTGTCATTGCATCAGTGTTCGGCGTCAGCAGTAAGTGCATCCAGGAATTAGCTAGCTTTCAAAATATAACCCCAGGGCAAACATTTCAGACATCATAAACACTTGGGCTTAATTCTAATGGTTAGTTCCAACTAGAGCACACCTGTTGAAACAATGGGAATTAATTGCATGTTGACTTCCCATTCAGCAACTAATTCAATGGGTCTGCACTATTGGGAGAAGCAATTGGATTCAAGCCTTAAGTTTCAGTGTTTTCAGACTGTATTGAAGTGCTATTGAAGTTCAGTATTACTTACGGAAAAACAAAAGAACAACAAATTCTTACAGTCAGCCCTCCATATCCATGGATTCTACCAATCATGGCCTTGAAAATATTCCACCTCTCCACGAAAAACAAATCCTCAAGGCAAAGTCTGGTTTTGACATTTTATATAAGAGATGCCATTTTACTACATCACTGTACATAATGGGACTTGAACATCTACAAATTTTGGTATCCATGGGGGCTCTTGGAAGCAAGCTCTAGTGGATACCAAGGTCCCACCATACATAACTCGAAACATTTGGTCATACTAGGAGTCAAATTCCATTTCCCCAGGAAGTTCTTTTATGGCTTGGAAGAGCTACCTCTCCCCATCCTGGTGCTCTTGAAGGGCTGTGGTATCCAGGGATGATATGAGTTGTAGTGTAAGACATCTGCAGGGCACCAGTTTGGAAAAGGCTGACCTGACATGTAAAAGAAGGTTCTGCACATGAGCAAACTGTGGTTTTAATGAAGTCTATCATTGTCCAAGTCTTTGTCTCTTAAGTACATCTTAATGGAGATATTCTTAGGGTAAGTTCTTATGTTCCTAGAGGCAGTGTACAAACCAGCTTGTGACTACATATCTCAGAAACCCAAAGTCTGGAGCAAGCCCACAAAAGCTTCAAGCCCTGGCAGCAAGAATGCCAATGATTCTAGGGGCTTCACCATTATCTTATTTAAAAATTTAGAGCAGCACCCGAAATATTCTGGAGTTCTATTGGCCTCCCAAGCTACAGTCTTCCAGTTGCCCCTCCCTTCATACCAGCTGCCTTTGCAATGATCACTGAGGGAAAGAACAGTTGCTGCCATTTGCTGGAGTTTATCCCTTTCTTCCACTGCAGTCCCTCTTTTTTGTGTTTCATGTCTTTTTAGATTATAAACCTGAGGACAGAGAATTGTCAAATTAATGATTTCTATGTTTTTTTTTAGCTGAAGGGTGGGGTATAAATACTCAATAAATAAATAAATAAATTTTCCAAGCCATCCCATCATATCAATTGATGAGATAATAAAGCAAGTTCCTAGGGATAAAATTTGATCAGATAGTCATTCAACTAATCAAGATTACCAGTTGCATGAAAAAGGTATCTAGAACAGACATTAGGAGTGGGGGAAAGGAGAGGATTTTGGCTTGGGGAGAAGAGTACCAGCACCTCAAAAACTCCTTACTACACCCCTGATCCAGGCCAGCTCCTCACATTTGCTATGTGAGTTGAAAGGAAAACTTCCATGGGAATGAGAAGTGGATTTTCTTCCAATGGCACCTGGGTTGGGGGAATCTTGATCTGGAATGGGATTGAAGCAGGGAGCCAATCACTGAAGCCTTCCACCCACTTTCACATTAACAAAAATGGAAGACATCATGAACACAATCTGGATCAGTCACCTCAAACCTTCGTTGAACAGATGGCTTAGAAATGTGTAGTTTTGAGATCTAATTTCAGCATGTGGAAGCCCTTATCATATCCAGTTAAACAGATACAGCAGTGGATGATGGGAAACACTGTCAGGCAAGATCCTGTCTTGCTCTTGACAAATACACCATGTTCTAGTTTAGTAGTATAAGCCAATTTTGTATTCCACATGGCTAGACAGATAATACAGTGACAGCATCCATAGTCAGTAGAATGATGAATTCTTTCCGGGACTTAATCTGGAGCTATCCAGGGTGCTGATCCTCCTTCTCAAGTTTCAGCACCTTGGATATCTTGGAAGGTGAATAAGTAAAAAAAAGCAATCTAAGCTACTAAATCCTGTGCCCTGACTACATCCAGTACTTTGTATGGTTTGAAAATTCAGACAGAAACCCAGAGTGAATTCACCATCCTACAGACATGGAAGGCACCATCCACAGCTCAAGACAATTGAGGGTCACTTGCTCAAACAGTTCATCATATGAGCAATGGCAAATTATTCCTATAAGCAACATAAGAGGGATGCCATGACTGTAACTTTAGCAAGCAGTAATTTCCATATTCTCCATATGTTCTGCTTACTGGGCCATCACATCAAGGTTTTCATATCACCAAAAATGGAGGAGAAAGTTGCATAAAACTGCATATTTGTACAGAGAAATGGTGGGGAAAAAGAAAACAACAAAACAAAAACAAAAACCTCAAAATGATTTTTGTTATTTGAACAGAATTGCAATTTATCTTACCCAAGTGAGCCTTTTGAGTCTGCTGTCCAATTCTAAGTGTGGATGGGAAATGGCAAGGTTTCTAATCTCCCTCTCTATGATTCTTTATGCTTGGGGTCTGGACAGGTCTTCAAAGAGAGGATACTTGGGATATTATGATGAACTGTTAATTATCAGGCTCACCATTATATTTTTAGCACTGTGGGGGCCATCATTTTGTTGTGCTTCCTTGAGGACTGAAGGCATTTGTGTGGCAGCTGGATCTTCTATTGGTTCTCTTTTCCCTCTGTTACAAGTTCATTTGAGTTCATTCTTTTCTTTGCAGAAGTGGCTATATGACCAAGGTAGGAGATGCTGTGGTTGGGGTGGGGGCAGGCGATGAATCTGTAAAGCCAACTTTGCTCCTTTGGATTAGAGAATTTAGCAAGATGTATTTTTGCTTCTGTGACAATGCTCCACTAGTCAGTTGGCATGAGATGTGTACACATGGGCATGCATCTTCATGGCTCAGCTTTCCATTTACCCAAGTCCATGGTATAAAGCTGCCTTTGGCTCCTCTAGTGTAAAGGAATTTCTATTGCTGGGGTGATCTACATCACTTTTTTTTAACTGAAGAGTATAATTAGAAGATTGCAAGCTCTGCTGATGATAAGTTATCTTCTGTAAATTGTACCTTACCTGATGAACTTTCAGAATAATTCTACCAAACACCACATGTTTATTGGACTGCACTTTAGCAGTCTTGCTGATCTTTTGATGATTGGGATTGTCAGATTGGATGACACTGGAACCATGTCACTGTGGCTGCTATCAAGACCTGGCCCAGGTCAACTATAACTTGGGAGCAAGGGATAGTGATTCTATTTTTCAATGGCAGGTACATGTCTCCTTTATGCCCATGCATGTCTCTTCTTGCAAAGGTTGGTATTCCTATGCTCCACAGCCAGGATTCATTGTTGCATTGCAATGCCCCCCTCCTCAAGGCTATTGCTGGTGGAAAGAGGAGGGGATCAGTAAAGTGTCTGGCTATGTCCCTATAGCCATATGTAAACTGTTGACATTATCCAGTGAGAAGTCCAGAGGACCCCAGAGGTAGATGTCCTCTGTCTGTGGGAACATAGTCACATGCTCTTCCAGTCCCCCAGCAATCTACCTGTAATGGAATTGCTATGGATTGGGCCTATTGCAGCACATCAGTGAGTCCTGGGGGTGGTGACAACAGAACACATATAGAACTCTTATGCTATACTTGACCACATAGGATCTCACTCATTATCTCCCTCCAACAAACACAAAGTCAAATATTTTCATTGATGGAATTAATTAGTTTTTTAAAATTAACATAAATTTAAAATTTTGTAATTAACATTACAAATTAACATCTAGAGGGTTTCTCTCTTTATTCTTGGAACCAGGAACAGCCATTCCTCAAACTCAATGTGGAGAAGGTGCTGTGAGGGATGTAAAGTACAATTTGAAAGGCTGCAGGGCAGAAACTACTGCCTATGGAGTGAGGGGCTCTTAGCGTTCTTAGAAGGCCTGATCTATCTGAAGGCATAAGATTGTCTACAAAGCAAGCCTTTGTGAACCCCAGGTAGTACAGGGAGCCAGGTTTTAGTCTAGAACTATAACCATTTTCAGGCCACCAGTGGCTACTCGTCTGGCTGCTATATGTGACAGAGTGTCAGAGGCAGTGTGCCTCTGCAGATCCATTGCTGGTTGGGGAGTACAAGAAGGAGGACACAATTGCTTTTGAGCTTCCCACTGGCTACTGGTTGGCCACAGTATGAACAGAATAAAGGACTAAATAGACCTTGGTTTGATCCTGCATCAGTGGTGTAGGGATGGGGAGCTAGGAGGGTAGTGTGCCCTGGGTGGCACTTTTTTGGGGGCGCCACCACTCCTTGCCTGATCCTCTGTGCACTGTTGCCCTGCCCCGGTGTGCAGTCACCCCACCCCTCTTCCCCTGCCTCTATCCCGCTTGCACCAAGCTAGGCCACTGTCCTGCATCGTTCTTCTTATAAATGTGCCCAATGAGTGGGGAGGAGAACTGGGAGCAAGCATGTCCTATTGATGCAAGCAAGGGTCATTTTCACTACATCTCCTGCAACAACTACCTGCTACCTATATTCTTTACTGGAAGAGTGGGCTAAAGTGGCTCCTACATTTCCTTGATATTCTAAGAAGCAGGGCTTGCTCTCGCTGCACGGAAAACAAAGCACCTGCATTACCATTTTGTTTCCCCGCCCGTGGCTACTTCTTTTGCTATAACAAAAAGAGTATTGCAAGCAATTTTGCAAACTGTACTTAGAGTGGAAAGCAGGCATGGTAAGGATCATTAACTAAATGTGCACATATGGCTAAATCCAATAAAATTGTTTTCCTGGTTCCGGTCGTTGCTAGATATAAAGCGCCTGCATGAATTCTCACATTCTTTTCTTTTTTAAAAAAAATCTCTTATATAATTATTATGTAAAAATATAACAGAATAATTGATGCACCTGTATAATTGCCTTGACACACATCGCAGACAAAATATGATCATAATAAGCAGAAGAAGTACAACTAATCATAACACAGATAATATCTCCTTCTTATTACTATTCATTTTTTTATTCTAATATTCCCAGGAAGGTATAGGTTGTTCACTTGATTCCCTTCCTGTACCCTTTTTAAAATAAAATTGTGCACATTTTAGATCACAATGTAATTCTTGCTGTAGACGTTTGAAATAAAAAAAGAGATTACACTGGCCTCACTTTATCTTTTTATTTTTATTGGAAGTGTTCAAATTGCTGTAATTGTGGCCAGTTCTTTGTGGACTGAATAGGAAGAGGCAGAGTTTGAAAAGTTACTTTAAAAGTAATTTCTTGGAATTATCATTGCATAGTTCCCAGAGTTTGTTAGTTTCAGTAGTTACACCAATAATACACTTTTCTATTTCTCCAAAGCAATGGAAATAAAGTTACTTTTAAAGCTGCTTCTTTCAAAATACCGGAATGCTGCAACACACAGACTTGTGGTACTAACTATGCTCTCCTCATGTCTACCTCCTGGTCACTTCAACCCCAACAACTGGCCATGAAGAAACAGAAAAAGGACAACTCAGGCCAGTTGTAGAATAATGTGATATTCTTGTTTCACAATTTAGTGAGGCCACACTCCTGAAGCTATAAAAGCAGCTAAATCACAGTTATACTGAGAAAGGAGCAAAGATTTTTCTCTAAGCTGCAATTATAACATAGCATAATTATCTCTTCCTTTTTGGGAAAAGGAATTAATTACATGTAACTTGTTATTTTCAACCCATTGTGTGCAAAGTCTAGTAAGAGAAAGTAAGTAAAGTAACCAATGGTCAGCCTTAACACTGGATATTTATTTCTACACTAGTCTATCTCAGACAAAGAGGGTTCTCATTTGTATCTCATTTGTAATTACAGTGACTCATCACCAAAAACCTTTATAGCTAAGCTAGAATTTGAATTCAGGTCTTTGTAGTTTAAATCCAACCCTCTGGCAGCCATGTTTCTCTTGGATGGCTGACTTTATTCTTAGGTTGAAGAATCATCTAAGTAGAGATTGCATGCTACCTTACCTACCTTCAGAAAGCCAATACTGATACATGTGATTAAAAATAATCACCAGGTACTTCATATAAATTGGTACGGCTCCCATTAACAAACAGGGTTTATCTTTCCTCCCTTGTGTATAACTGAGTGGAATGTGATTGCTTTTGCATTACTGCTTCAAAATTGCAAAGGAGATTTTTGACTATGTACCTATGGGTCAAATCTTTGCTGTTACATATGTGTGAGAAGTAGGTTGGATGAGATTAGAAAATGATATTTTTTTTCTGTTGGAAAAGATGCAAAAGATGGAAAAGATGCAAATATTGCTGAATGTTGGCTCTCTCAAAAATAAAATAATAACAACATGGAGATGTCTTAAATTAATTAACGAAAGACAAGAAACAAACAAAATTCACTTGGCTCTACTAAAATAATCCCTGGGGTGGATGATTGAGTTGCTTTCATTTCTCTTGTGAATAAAAAACGGAAACAGTTTTGGTCATATTCTGCCAACAGTTTCTTCTGCTTTATAGCTACACAAATCTACCATAATCAATTGGTGTGGCTTCTGGTATAAATAATTGTGAGGTCAGAATCAGTTTCATTTGAGTGTAGTGGGGGGGGGCTCACTCTGTTAGGCAGGATAATTTATGCTGAAAAGGAAGATTGCAAGCCAATTCAAACACTTCTGTGTCACTATGTGTCTGTGTGTATTTTACTAATTACATAATTGTAGCATTTAGTGTTGCTATGTCATGCAAGAGTCAACTTTCCACTTAGGATCTAAGGAAAAAGCTGGAGCAGAGAGTCTCTTCTATTGCATTGTGCCAGTGGTGTGGTCACACTGGATGTTTGCAATCTACCTTCTGTGAGACAAGAGCAAGTTGTCAATTTGGCTGGGATTAAAACTTTGAGTAGGAGGAAGAGCCAGGAGGACATGTGCATAGCTTACTGAGCAATGGAAAGAGATAGATCTCAGGAGATCAGGTAGGGAAGTTAAGGAATTAAAAGCCCAGAAGCAAGGTGGCTAAAAGCAAGGCACAGAGCACGCTGTGAACTAAGAGAGAAGAACCTAAAGCACAATGGTTTAAACCTGAGGAAAGAAATAGATGTAACAGAGAAGTATACTTGAATATCAGGACAGGGAAGAACCTCCCATCTTGAATTCAACAAACCAGCAAATCTTGTAGCTGCAAGCTTCTGGCATGTTTGCAGTGATTAAACAAAAGCTCTAAACATTTATGTCTATGCTCTGCCTTCCTCTCGAGATTCATAATATATATCTGAAATGTCTTTGTATCTTGAATTCTGTTCTGTGTAATCCATCTCCCATCTTCCTTTATGGTGAATAGAACTTCAGTGATTTTTCATATAATACATCTAGCTGTTTATGAGTAATGTGGTGAAATGTTTGAGCTTGGGGTGGGAAAAAAGTTATGATTCCATGGTATATTTTTATATGGGCAGTTAATTCTTGAATAGTAGATGATTTAGTCTGTCAGCTTCTAAACATGATTTGCAAGGAGGTGGTGGGGTATCCAGATATTACACAAATTGACATGATCTGTCCTACTTCCTCAGAAGAGAGAAAAATTTGAGATTGATTGATTGATTGATTGATTGATTGGGAACTGCAGGGTGTGCGTTACTGAACTAAGAAATTAACAATGTGGTCTTAACTCAATGAAGTGCTGGCTATAAGAGGTTAGGATTAAGTAAAGTTACCTTCTGCCACCAGAATTATCTTCTGCTGCTTACTCTCAGAGATCTGCCAAAAGAATAATGTGCTGGCAGAACTGCTCTGCTGGCTAAGATCTTCCTACAGAGATCTACAAAGTGGTTGGAGAAGGCATGGGGTGAAAGACAAGCGAAATTCCACCAGATCGAAGCTGTTTCCAGTCCAGGGGTGTAATACCACAATAACAACACAAAATTAGACCAGTATGTGGAAAGTCTGAAATAATATCCGCTATTCCCAGGCTGGAGGGGGTTGGCTTCATCCCAGTTTCATTGTTCCAACTGGACACTTAGGTACCTGGCCATCTTAAAATTCCAGTTGCATGAAAACATGTCTGTGGAAAAGCACCTTTTTGAACACAGTGGGACTTTGTTCTGAAAAAGCCAAAGGTAATTTCAGGAGAGGAACTACTAGACAGAGGTGGTAAAGCATATATGTTTTGCATGTAGGTTTTCAGGTCAAATCTCTGATGTCTCTGGGCAGAGCTTGTAAAAACACACTAGTCTGAAGCCTGAAGAGCCAATACCTGTCAGAATAGATGACAGAAAAGACATTATGGATGACTGATTGCACCTGGTCTACGAGCAAGGCTATGCCCATGTGGGATGAGGTTATTTCTATTTCATGCACCCACATGTGTGTGGGAGATAAACAATTATGTATATATACTTAGAGACATTGGTTCATCTCTTCTTCCAGTTTGCATAATCAGAATCAGAACTCCTCTCTTTCCTTCTCTTTATTTACACCCCACCTTTTCTCTAAAACCAGGAGATAGTATGGAATCTGTATTTTTTCTTGCTGCATCATGCACTAAATAGGTTAAGAAGTTAGCTAGTCGGTCCTGTATAAAAGGTCTTTGCTTATAGAACACAAGGAGGACTCTGCAGGATTAGACCGAAGGGCAACCTAGGCTAGCACTCTGTTGCCCAGCAGCAAACTAGGTGCCTACAAGACCCCTCCTGATGGCCTTGATCACAATAGCCTTTTTCTTACTGTTATTTTCAGCAAATGGTATTTGCTATCCTAATCTTTGAAGCAGTATGCAGCAATCATAGTTACTCATAACCCACTTCTGATCTAAGTACAGTCCTCTCTCTACATTCATGAGTTTGACCTTTGCAAATTTGATTATTAGTGAGGCACATGCTTACCTCCTCCCCTTTTCCTCTCCCCATTCCCTTGCCTTCCTCACTCCAGGCTTGCAGGGCTTGTGTTTAAAATGGACATTTTTTTCCCCTTTTGGGTAAGCAAAGATCCCCCACTGCTGGAGTGTGTCCTTTCTATCATGTGGCTGTACATTCTGCTGTGTAATGGATGCTGATTGGTCAGGTGCTCTCTTTGCTCCTACCCCTTCTTTATCAAGATGGCAACCAGAAGTAGCTAGACCCCAGAACTCTGCTCTTTTCTGTTTGAGGAGAAAATACCAGTAAGCCTTTTACCTTGTTTTTTCTCTCCCCCACCAAATGCTGCAACCAGAGGCAAAGGAATGGGAGAGGGAAGCTCAGGAAGAGAATGGGGGGATCACGGGGAGAATTATTCATGTTTTTTCCACACTTGCAAGAGTTCTGTGCCCTGAACCCTTGTGAATGTGGAGGGGCCACTGTAGTAACTGGTGTGCAGGATTTGGGTTTGATTTAGATGGTTTAGATGATTTAGAATCACTCAATAGTGATTGGTGGTTTCTGAGTCAATTGGGCTATGAATCTGCTTTAGGTTTTAATTTAAAATCTTAAGGAACTCCTCATTAGGGATGGGAAGAATATTTGAAAATATTTGGCAAGTGATTAAAAAAAAGTTTTCTTGAGTGTTGAGAAGAATCATGGAGAGAGTTTTCAAAGTTCAGAACTTATTGTCTACAAAATTTGCATGTTGCATATTAAACATTGTGTAAGTTATGACTGCAGTGCTACAAGCAGAAATATAAAGGGAGAATGCCTGCATTTTAGGCTCTTGAATCATAGTGTTGAAATAAAGAAAAAAAATGCAAAAAAAAGTTGCTGTTTTGCATAGAAAACAGCATTCCCTGTGCAGGAAACAGCTTTTTTTCAGTGCAGAAAATAACATTTCTCTGCAGGAATATTATCTTCTGTGCAGGAAATCCTGTTTGGTATATAGGAAATGCTGTTCGCTGTAGAAAATAGCCATGTATGATTTGCACAGTGTGAGCTGCAAATTGTAAAGAGTCTTTAGAAAATACACAGTTTCCAAAGACTTTCTGACAGCAAGAAGAAAATAGGTAAAATTAGTCATTGCTTCCTTTTGAGAAAAAGAAAAAATGAACAAAGAATCACACCCTACCGGGCCCCCATGCTGGATCCTTCCCCTCCCATATCTTCAGAATTTTAGAGAGCTTGGAAGAGATTCATTCACCTGTTAACATGGGAGCTACCAGCCTCCATCAGTGGCTACTGACTCCTCTGTCTCAGGGCACAGAATGTCATGGGCTATTCTCATTTTTAGAAATAAAAAGAGAAAGAGGGAGAGAAAAGAATGCAGAGTTCAGTTCAGTCCCTTGGAAAGCACAGGGGGAAAAAAGGATATACATCATAGCTTTCCATTTCCATTACAAAGATACCGATAAAGCAGAGTATATTATTTTCGAATGAGATAACAGAATGGATAACAGGCAGCCTATCAGAACTCTTTCTTTTAAATGGTGTTTGTCAGTTTAGGGCATGATGTGTAAGCCTACTGTTAGAGCAGGATAATCAGAAAATGGTACACTTGGCCATTTATAGATGTATGAACTGTAAAAGAAGCTGCAGTTACAGAGAAACACGATAAATCACACAATTAAATGTCTGTCACTGTCTCTACAAGATAGGGGCCATTTGCCAACAGTGATGTCAATATATGCTGCTATTTATTATTTCCTAAAAATGAAAATATGGGAACAATGAACACTGTGTTAAGTGACTGCCCAAAGTAACTGAGGGAAGAAGAAGAAGTAGAAAAAATGGTTGTCAAACAGAGGAAGCTTTTAAAAGAAACCCGTCAATGTGGAAATCACATTACTTTCAAAAACCATTGTTACAAATAACCACTGAGATTACTAAGAGGAAAGGGTGGTGATGAAAGAAAAAGGAGATTTATTTATTTATTGGACAGTTGCGGAGCGAGCAACTGCTGCATACAGGTCACTTAATCATAAATTACAGAACTGTACATGTGGAATCCCATTTAAAGAGTACCTAGGTCACCTTCTTATCAGAACTCATTCCTTTGAAACTAAATATTAATGCTTTGTATGATGATGTTGTTGTTGCTTTGGAATCTTTTCACCTGTGTATACTGGTACTAATGCGAGGACATTAGCTGGAGGTTAAAAGAATTTTTTATTGGAGGAAAATCACAAGCACATGCAAGATTCCAGCAGTCTCACAATCATACAAGACTAACAGAAGGGAAGGAAGGAAAATTTGGATAGTGAGGAGTTAGGATGAAGCGGATGATATTTACTAATTCTGACGAGAAGAAAGTTGAGGTGAAATGACTCTGACACATGAGTGGCAGCACAGAGGAATGAGTGTCTGGAGTGCAGTGACACCCAAGTGCTAGCATGTTGTAAAAATTACCTGGGCTGGAGCTAGGGTTTTCATACCCTTTCTCTGGCCTGAAGGGGAAGATGTTAATGACTCTCTGAGAGAGCAAATAAAAGGGTCCAGAGCTCACTAATGGTCTTAACATTATGTGACAAAGCATCGATGAGAATTGTGATAGCTTCTTAATGTCTGGGCAGGAAACAAAAGGGGAAGTTCAGCAGGAAGGAGGCTACAGGACATTAGTCATTGTTGCTTTGTTTGGGAGTTTCGATGGCTATTGTTTTCTAGGCCCCTTTTCACACGCAGTTTCTGTTGCGAGAGGGCCCCTTGAGCATCGCGTGAATGGGAGCGTCAGTCCGTACGATGCACTCCCATTCATGCAAACATTCATGAGCCTAAAGCGGGCCGCGTGCGAATTTTTTTTATTTTCGGCTGGGAGCTGAAAATACTGTGTGGTCGCGCAATGCTCCCAGGGCCCTCGCAAACTTACCTGCTGTGCGGTGTGTCGGATGAGCCGGGCCGGTTGCGCTTCCTCCCCCAGCACAGCCTACAACTCCAAGGCTGTGCTGCGGAAGGAAGGGGCAGGGCGCTGGCGTGACGGTCGCACGACCAGGAAGCAAGCTGCGGGACGAAGGAGCAGGGAAGCGGCAGTGTTCCTGCTGAGGCTTTTCTCACGAGACACCCCCCCCCCAGTCGCGCAAACGGGTAACATGAGAAAAGGGCCTAGGTTTGGGCCACTGAGAAGATCATCTTCTCCAACCAATGCAGTACTGGCATTTAACCCCTGCACCACCAGGGCTCCTGGTGTTGGAAGGTATGAGGGAGATACTGAATACTTCCTTGCACAGTAAACCTTAAAGGAGGTGAATTGAATTTATACCACCAAGAAGATTCAGGACAGTGTGTCCATTGCAAAAGATGATGGAGATTAAACATCTCCTCCCCAAAATACACAAAGACAATTTGAAATAAAGCAACCCTGCCAGGGGATTTGAGTAGCTCTAAGCCACTGTATACATTTAAGCAAGAAGGGGGAAAATGCATTGCAAGGCAGCGGAGGGGGGGGAGTCCTAATTTTAAGCATTAAAACAATCCTTGGCTTTTGCTCCTATCACTTTGTGGGTGGGGCATTCCTCATAGTGGAATTCCTCACTGCTGAATTAATAGGAAACTTTATTAATAGGATACAACTCAATTATGCCTGCAATCATTATATAAGTAGGACTTTGAATAGTGTAATATTGGGACCTTACATATTCCCTACACAAAGGATAAAATGCAAGACAGCTGACATTCACCGAATCTTCCCGACTGTGAGGTTAATAATCTCCTTAATACCAATGCAGCTGCTTTTGCAAAGCCAAGTTACTTAGTCTGGCTCATGAGGAAAGAGTTAAAAAGCTTTATGGACTTAGAGGCAACTGGCTGACTGCTGTTGGAAACAAAATACTGGACTAGATGGACTCCCTGGTCTGAACCAAGGGGATTGTTTTGACAGTGCTTTCCAAAAACAATGCTTCATCACTTTTAGCAAATCACTGGAGAACTCAAAAGCTTGCACACTGTTGTAGACTCACAGGCCTAAATCCCAGTTAGAGTAGAGCAATTGAATCAGTTGCATTTATGTATGTGTTCACTTACCGCAGTTCTATTTGGGTTGGGACTAACCAACAGGATTCTAGACAGAGAACAAAGGTGTTGCCTACATGCGAGTTTAGTCCTTATCTACCAGCACAAAAACCTCTAGCTGGCCTCCTGTTGATGACATATGCAGATATTAACTCCAATTTATTCCTCCATTTGACTTTTCCCCCTTATAGTGGAGGCTGGAACTCTCTACTGTCTTTGCACAACTCGCCTCCCCCTGGACTCTCACATTTTTCATACAATCTCCCAACTGACGTGGCTGATAGAGAGTGGGGGATGGCTTAGAAGCTACTGGCTTATGTGACTATAGCTAGACACACAATGATGAAGGCATCCTCCAAGAACTTTATGGCCATGGAGAGATGTGCCAAGGGTGTAGCTACAGGAGAGGCAAAATGAGGGCATTGTCCTTGATAAGAATTCTGCCCCTAGATGGAATTTGGGGCTTTCAAAGGAAAGGGTCAGACAAAATTGCCAAGGTAATGTGAACATGAGGGAATATAAGAGTTCTAGAATCATAGAATCATGGAATCAGAGTTGGAAGAGACCACAGGGGCCATTGAGTCCAACGCCCTGCTATGCAGGAATACCCATCAAAGTATTCCCAATGGTTGGCCATTCAGCCTCTGCTTACAAACCTCCAAAGAAGGAGACTCCACCACACTCGGAGGCAGCATATTCCACTGCTAGACAGCTCTGACCATCAGGAAGTATTCTAGGTATGAATGGTTTCCAATGTCTTATTGTCTGAGATGCTGGACATTTGTAAAGTGAAGGGAAATTTCAGAGAAGAAGATTCTTTTTTGGGTTGCAATGCACTCATTCCTTCCCCCATAGCTACTCACCTGGAGGTGCACAGAAGCAAGGTGATGTGACAGACCCTTACTTCTTCCAGATTGGTGTGGCTATTCTCACACAATCTGATAAGATGCCCCAACTTTACCGCACAGTTCTGCCTCCCCCCTTATAACTCCATCTTTGTGTGTAAAAGTGTGAAGGTTTTCAAGGTCTGTTTAGATTTAGAACCACTTAAAAAATGTATGGTAGCTTGTTTTCTGTGTTACTCTAGATAGTATATACAACTTAGTCGAGTCAGTATTGACAAAAATAAACTGTAACATTTAATAAGATAATAATCAGAAAAGTAGCATTTCAGATTTCAAATACAGGTCAAGATTGAGATGTTTCCTCAATGTACTTTTCAGATAGTTCACATATACCTTTAGACTCTCACGTAAAGAACACACAGCATATATCCTTCTGCTAAACTCCCACCAAAGGCTCAATCCCCAATCTAGGTTACACTCTCTGACCAGATTCTATTAAGGTTCAATTACAATTCTGCCTCTCACTAGGCTTCCACTGAGAATTAAACCTACCAACATAGCCACACTTTCTGGCTGACTGAGGGACTCTACTCCCTAGCTCTTTGCTAGGTTCTCACTAAAGCAATGAATACTCAAGAGGTACTTGGCTTTATATAATTTTTTTTCTCAGCCACAAGCCCCTCCCACACAGTACTGGGGTGGGTTTCTCTCCTGAGGTGCTATTCTGTTTACCCAGCAACCTGCTGCCAGGCTGCACTGGCACTTCAGATAGCCATATCCCCAGAACTCTGTCACAGGTGGGTTCTGCAGGCGGGGAGAGAGGAAATGAATCATAGTTCCATCCTGGCAGAACTGCTGTGGGATTTTGGTGCTCTGTTTCTGTATTCCTCTACACTCTGTGAAGTATGGGTCATAGGAGACACATTTGAATGGTGAGGTTACTGGCCTGGTCTTATTCCCCCTCTACTTTTTCATGCTCAGAAGTTACTTATAGCAAATGGAGTACAGAGATTGCCACCCCAAGTTGTTCTGTGCACAGAGGTTGCTATTCTTACAAAGGAGTAGTTTCCTTTCCATGAAATGAGTTGGCTTTCAAAGCAACATGGCTGCTGTGGCGCATTAACAAATATGGTGACTGTCTTCCCTCTTGCTATTGGGCAGTATAAATGGCCTTTGTATGCAATGGAAACATTAAAGTGATCTCAGCTCCTTTCCCAGATGTTTTGAATAGATGAATAAAGGGAGCACTTGAAAATGGCTTTTTTAAAATCAGCACCAGAAAGTCTGAGAAGGGAGGGAGGGAGGGAGGGAAGGTAGGAATATGGATTGAGACTGTCTTATTGCAGATTTTCCCCTTTGTAGGGAAGAGAGGAATAGAGTAGATATCGTAGCTATAATCCCGCCATCCCCCTAGTGCTCTTAATGCTTTGTAGACTTCAGCTAGTGAACAGAGAAGATCAGAGTGAAAGATTCAAAGGGAAGGGAGGTCAGCATGTGAATCAGGGATCAAATGTGGACTTTTAAGCAGCGGTCGGCTGGGACCGTAATACCTTGCTTGGCTTAGTACAAGCAGGTATCTGCAAAGTCCCTGCCTACTTGCTTAGAAGTCTACTCAGTTCATAAGGAGAAGAAAGAGAAGTTCCTATTCCCTTGCAAGTCCATCATGTCATGCAGTTTCATCAGTTGACCTTGTCCACCGGTGTCAGGGCCCACTAATTGATGCTCGCAGGCTATGGAAAGATGGATGAAAAATGTCCACAAACATAGCAGCAGGCCATATAGATAATCTTGTAATGGACCTTCAAAAAGGCCTGGAAGAGGTTATTATACAGCTTGACTCCTTTATACTAATACACCCTGGAAACTCATTTGAAGGGGAAATATGTGAAAAATCTAACTTGACCTCCATAAGGAAACACGTCAGCTGATCATCTGGATCTGTTATATGGCTGAGGGGATTAAAAATCCCTGCATTCTACTCTGCAGTGATTCTTAACATTTTAACAAAATTGTCTGCCACATAGGAAGAGCGGACATGGGGGTATATCTTTGCTTATTTGTTCTTGCATGTGATAATGAAAAATTTCAAATATCCTCCCCCAGATGAAATCACCAGTGTTTTGGAGCATGTTTCAATTATTTTTCCCATTTTGGAATTTTTTTGTGAAAAAGTCATTTGCCCCTACCTAAACCATTGGCTTTTGTGGGAAAACAATGGTTCTATGCAGAAAACTTTGTTATCATTGCATAAAATGCAATGGCAGGCATCTTGTTCAGTATTTATGATCTCATACCAATGAGATCATAAATTTTTGAATTGATGTTTATGGTCATTGCACTAGTCAAACAACTGAAATTGCCTTTCCCCAAACCCACCCGAGAAGCCGGGAAGCAGTACAACATGAGGATTTCTGAGATACCACCCCAGGGACAGAACAGGGGGCAGTATCAGCCCCAGGAGAGATCCCTGCTTCCTCTGACAAGGAAGATAACTTACCAATATCCACCTTCACTCAGCGTAGGCACCAAAGGGAACACCTACGCAGATCTCAGTGAATTTATAACAAACTGCACTTAATCAAGCACCAGCTGCTCTGGTCTCTGAACCCATAAACGCTGAGCCATTCCCCTCCAGAACTTGTTGGTGATTAAATGACCATTTCTCCTGCTGTGTCTCTGCCTGTTTCTCCTGTTGTGTCTCTGACTTAGGATTGTATTGACTGTCTTGATTTATACATATTGCTGGGACTGTTGTTTGCTTCATATTTGTTTTCAGTGTGTTTCCTTACTAAAGTAAATAAAGAATCAGTTTGTTGAAATTGCTATTTTCTGTATGCTTCTAATCCTTATCAGCTGCTCTTTGGCCAACTGCCCAGTCTGAGAGTGGACAGGTGATGAGTGAAGAAGCACCAACTGCTTCTCTCTGCAATGAGGTGCTTTTCAACAAGCATTTGCAACAGGACTACTCTGGAGCTACCTACCAGAAATCATCTCACTGCCATGTCTGAATGAATGCTTCTTTACTCACTGTCCTACTCCCCAGCACCTTGGAAATCCATATGTTGATGGTACTGCCTGGCTTCTAAACTGGATTTTTGGAGGTTGCATGGAATGATATTGCTAGGATGATGGGGTTCCATTGCAACATCTAGGTCTCCCAACACATATATTGTCCAAAAAATTTTGTGCAACAACAATGGTTTGGATAGGAAAAAAAACAATAATAACTTTTTCATATATCTCCTGAAAATGAAAAAGTCAGATGCTCGTCCTCCTTCATAGAATCATATAGTTGGAAGAGACCACAATAGTAATTGAGTCCAACCCCCTCTCATGGAGGAACAGACACTCAAAGCAACCCCCAGTGAATGGCCATCCAGCCTCTGTTTAAAAACCTCCAAAGAAGGCAACTCCATCACACTCCAAGGCAGCATATTTGTGACTTACGAATACAGTGCCACAATACTTTTACTTCCTTTTGGCCTCTTTTAAATCTGGGGCCAGCAAAGGCAGCCTGTCCCACGATAGATACTGGAGAATAGGAAAGGAAATATGTCCTAGCAGATTATAAGTAGTGGGCTGTAACATGCAGAAGCAGCTTCAAGAAACAGTCAGTGTGGCCCATTATCCTCATATAAAACAACTCTCTCTTTTTTTGTCTTGCTCGTGTTGATGGGGGAGGCCATTTCCGCACTATGCTCTTATAGCGTGATTATTGCACTGTCAACATCCTATGGAATCCTGGAATTTGCAAACCCCAGGATTCCATAGGATGTTGAAAGTAGAATAATTGCACTATAAGAATTCAGTGTGGAAATGGCCGGAGATTCTGGAAGATGTAGTCCATAAAGTGACTTTTTCCAACCTCTGCTTATTGATTTCTAGCACTCAGTCACCTCATCTTCAAATGATTGACTGACCATATGGCATTTTCCAGGAAACCTCTGCTCATTTTTCTACCCAGCTTTTCATAATGATAGTTATTACCCCACCAAGTATGTGTATGCATAAGTGTATGTATCTTTCCCACTTTCTCTGTTCATTTCTTCACCTTCCTCAGTAGGTTATCATCTTACAAACCTTCTCCCACAATCCATTTGTTAGCCCTGAAATTGGCACACTGTCTCCTTTACTGTGTGTTCTGTTTCTGTGACTAACACCTGTTATCTCCTGTTACTCACACAAGTGACTAACACATAGTCAGAGGAAATGAAATTAATGGTGAACCCTCATTTGAAAACAGTCATTTTTTTTGTGTGTGTAAGTAGGAGAAAGTGGTTTTTTCCCCAACATATTAGGAGGCAAATGTTTCCACTCCACCATTTGGAGGGCACCCAAACCTAAATTCATATATTGTTATTCTGAGAAGAGCTATTAGTCTTGGGCTCTGAAGTAGTAAGAACAGTTGACTCTCCTGCAGGTAAAAGCTACCTTTCCTCCCACTCAACAAGTTTTCTTGACAAATTTCTGGTCTGGCAAATGAAGGAACAGATGGAGAATTCCCTACTATACTCAGCTGAGCTACAGTAGGTGACTTATCTCCATTATCTATGGTGTCACTCCTTTTCCTGCTAAGACTCCACCTGTGCAGAGACTAAGTAAATCTGTACAGAAGTTTACAATGGCAGCAGGTCAAAAGGTAAACAGCAAAATGGGTAACATATGTTGCTTTGCTCCAGATTGCAGAGAGGCCCACACTTAGCCAAACAGCCCAGTTCCTCAGGAATATATGCGACACGGCTAATGATGAACAATGCCTCATGCTGTGCTCACACGTTTCCTTCTCATTATTTCAAAGGAAGTTAGAATTGCATTTCCTTATAGACCTTTTCAGAACTAAGCTCCATGCAGCTGAAGAAAATGTGGAGGGGGGAGTGGAAAGAGTTTGGGAAGGTTTCTTTGTTTTGGACTGCAACCTCTAGAATCCTCCTGTGATCATGCTGGCTGGAGAATTCTAGGCATTGTGGTCAAAAAAAGAATGCTTCCAAGTTCTAGGAGTCAGACTCTCCATATTGACCTGCTATCTACCACTGGTACAGCCTCTCAGATCACCACATACAGGGCAGAATGCCTGAAAAAGGAAACTTCTACATTTTTTTCCATCTGAAACTGGATTAGAGATGGATGAATGTTTTGTCTGTTTTGTGTTCTTCAGGTTTGATTTTCATGAAATCTGAAGTTTCTTCTATAAAATTATGCAGAAATTTGAGCACTTTGTTAAGCTTGTACAAAAACAAACTAAACGATATTCTCCATAACTTGCCTTGGCCAAATTTAGTACATATGCATCCCTGATATGGAGATTATCATGTTGCAACTGCCTGCCAAGCAGCAGTTAAAGAAGACTCCACCAGGAAAGAAGAGAGAGGTTGCAACCCTAACTGGACACCACAAAATGTGGATGAACAGACCAGCTTTTCAAGATAGGCTGTGATGAGCTAAGAACTCAAACAACCCTAAGCCCATCAATTCCATGTTCTTCCATAGTCACTTTTTTAACACTTAAGTTTTTACTTCTGTATTCAATTAATAATGAGATTTGGGAATTTTTGAAATTTCCTGTAGAAAGTGAGCTCCCCAAATTATCATCTGTCCCCCCGCATGCTTGAGAATTCCAACTCTGGCCCTTTCCGCACGAGGCTAGTGAATCACTTTGTGCCGTTTCTTACTGGCTCTTCTGGGTTTGAAACAGGGTGGACTTTCCCTGATGTCCTTCTGCAGCTAGTTCCATGCCAATTCGGAGCAGTGGGAGTTCATACATCCACACTATCTCCGTGGCTTCCTGTGGTTTGTTCGGCAGGACCAACCACTGCAGCTGGCCATGCCCACAGCCCACCCTCCCCTGATCCCCAGTTCGCATTGGTGCAAATGTGTGCATCTGCACAACTGCGCAGGTATGAATTGGTGTGATCCGGGAAAAGAAGAAACCTGTTTCTTCCATTCTTCAAATAGCGCTCTGGAGGACCACTTGGGGGCGCATTTAATTGGACTTAGGTGCAGAACGAAGGTCCAAATCTAGTCCTCTCCAAGGTGCAGACGACCTCCATGACAAGACGCATTGGCCTGTCTTAATTTCCTTGTGCGGAAAGGGACTCTGTGGGGCTCCTAATAAGACAGCAATGTGTATAGGCACATTCAACTGGAGGTATATGTTTACACAATCAGCAGACTTATGGAGGTAAACCTGAATGACCAACCTAATGCCTTTCAGGTGTTAAGGGTTTCAGCTGTCATACTGCTTCATAATAATCTTTGCCCATGGTGGCAAGGACTTCTGAGATCTGTAGTCTCAAACATTTAGAAGAGAATCTGACTGCTTATTGTGGAAGTACAGTGTTTCTTAGACTGTACCACTTGAAGAAACAGGTGTGTATGTGAATGTATACTTCCTAGGAATGGAGGTAAGATATAGTTGCATGCAAAAAACCTCCCTTCCTTATGGACAAATGTTCAATGCTGTAGGTAGGAGGGCTCAGTTTATGTGTCTGTAGCCTTAAAATAAATAACCCTGCAGCAATTGAAAGCTTCAAATGGTACAGCCCAGGCCATAAGAATCTTTCTCCCTTGATTCTGCTGATTGTATACATTGTACCTACGCATCAGGAAAGCTGCAGGAGCTGAAGATGCTGGCATGCAAGTATCTTTAATGGAGAAATTACACAGAAACACAGAAGCACTAATTACTTTAATCTTCCTAAGTGCAATTTGAAGAACTTAGAAGGCTTGAGTGTAGGGGAAAAAAAGGCCTTAGTGATTATCAGCAGGAACAAAATAAATTGCTGGTCGATTTCTGAGAACCTGACATTTGCTTCTGGATTAAGCACACCTTTTACATTATTTGCCTCTACTGTGCAGTATTATGTTTGTTACCAGGCACAATATTAAATACCGAAGTTGTCTGTGATCACAGAGAAACCAACAGAAATGGACTGGCAGGATGGCAAATGTTCCCCAATTGTTTGCAAAGTTTGGATTACAACTCCCAGAATCCCCTAACCAACATGGCCAGTGGTATACAGTCTGTGGGAACCTGGAAGTTGCAATTCAATAAAATGATTTTTCCAAGCTCTAAGGAATTTTGAGCTGAAATGTTAGGTAGCCAAGATATATAAGGGGGCAAGTAAGAGATGTTGGAAATGTAAAACCCACGAAGGTTCTTTTTTCCACATGTAGTGGCAATGTAAAAAATTGAAAAAAAATTGGAAAATGATTTGCAATTATATGCAGAAAATATTAAAAGTAAAAATGATATTTAAACCAGAACTACTCTTGTTAAATATGACAGATAAAGACGATCTTGTGGAAAGACAATATAGAAAATTACTAAGATATATGGCAACAGCAGCCCAAACAGGTTTGTTTGTCTTCACTTTGGTGCATTTATGTATATATTTTTTCCTTTCTTTTTTCCCCTTCTCATTTCTTTTTTTGTTTATATATATCTCTTTGCTCACTGTTTGTTTAATTTACTTCTTTCTACCTTTATACATTTGCAGTTCTGAAACTTTATTGTTTTTGTTTTCTTTCTATAAGTATTCTGTAAATATTTTATATTGTATTTCCCAAGTATATGTTACTGTGTGTTAATTTGTAACTAATAAAGATTAATTTTAAACTGAAATGTTAGGTAGCAAGTTTAGGATAATTGAGCCTATTACAACATTCGAGCAGGATTCAAGAATGGGGCCATGCTTTCTGGGTATGGATGATCATTCTGTGAATCTGATCAGTCTGATCATTTTCTGAATTTGCGCTGCTTGAATAAGTAATGCAAGCTAAATGAAGGGATGCTTGAGGATCTCTCTATTATAGGCCAAACTATAATTCAGAAGGGAATGCACTTTGGTTCCTCCTCACTCTATTATGTTTAAAGTGCAACTACCTACCCACTTACCTGGGAGCCAGTCCCATTGAGTCCGGTAGGACTTAGCTCTAAGTAGGCATACAGAGACTGAGATCTTGCATCAGAGTTTCATAGTCTACATCTCTATGACCCTTTTCACACCTTACCTTTTCATGGTGCTGGGGTTGGGGCTCGCGCGAGCAACCTCCGGAGAGAGGCTCTTGCGTCTGAGCTCCTTCGGCTTCGCATGAGCTTCCTGCTCGCTTGAGAGCCCTGCCTCTTCCTTTCGCCGTGCAACTTGGGACCTTCCCAAACTGTACTGGACAGGAAGCATGACCAGCCCGGCTCCCGAGGCTCCGCACGCCAGGTAAGTGCGTGCGGGCCCCTGGAGCGATGCGCAATGCTTCAAACTGAAAATGAAAAAATGCGCGGTCTGCGTCAGGCCCTTGAGTGTCACACAAATGTGAGTGCATCATGTAGAAATGCATTGGAAATGCCATGCGAAAAGGGCCTATGTGTGGAGTTGTGCACTGATCATGCCATGCAACTCTTATGTTGAAATGCAAATTTGTGCAACTGAATGCACACCCAAATGTGCAACTGAATGCCATACAAATGGACATCCACTTGTGCATCTTTATCTTCATGTATATGTGTATGCATTGTGGTACCACAGGCACAACTCTGCTTTACAACTGTGAACTGAATTTTGATGTTCTGACAAAAATGACCAGCTGCATTCATAGGGGAACTTACATGTGCACAACACACCAACAAAATGTCAGCTATGGACCTGGACTGTTAGAATAGTGAGCAAGGATGTGCAAGGAACACAAAAATGAATTCAGATTCCTATTGGGCACTTCAACTCATTTCATCTGAGAGCAATATGGACTCTACTTGATTCAGATTCAGTCAGTTTTAGAGGAGTCCCATTTCATTACAGAGATTTTTCCAAATATATCCAGAATAGCTTCATTTGGTTCTGGATTCCTCTGAATCTGAAGCACAGTCCTAGTAGTATCTAGTGTGTTATGTGTACCCAATATGTTGTGAATTTATTTTTCAGAGCGCACTTCAACCATTCATGTTATTACAGTTTGAGAATCAGCAGTTCCTCACTACTTCTTATGATTTGGATATTTTGTGTACTTTTGATCTATGGTATATATTATAGTGATAAAGTGGAGTGCTATATCTTCATTAAAAGAAGAGACAGTAATAATGAAACCATATGCAGCAAGATTTGGAACGCTTCCCTCCTCTTGATCTACACACACACAAAGAAGAAAACCTTCCTCCTATTTTTTTACTTGGCTTAGCTTTCTGTTCTCAAATATTAGAATCCATGCATATCTTTAGTGTTTTATATAAGCAGTATGGCTTGAGTTGAATTTGATAGCTGAATTTATGAAATCAATGAACTGTAGATAAAAGACTGGCCCAGCGACTGATGGATCTGTATGTAGATAGATAAACAGATAGACAGAGATATATAGGTACTTTTTTCTTATGTGTGCAGATCGATATCAAAATGTACAATTAATGAAACTTTCAATCAATATATTTTCCATTTTTCTGTACATCACAGGGAAAAAAGTTTCATTCTGCATACAATTATGCTGTCAGGATAGCTTGATTGGTATAAAAATTGAATTCAAATTAGGCCTTATAAATTGAATTCAAATTAGGCCTTATAAATGTGCCTGTGTGTGCACATGTTGTGCACAGATGGACAGAATTTAATGGACCTCTCAGATCACTTGAGCCCTCCCCCCCAAAAACAGGAATTTGTCCTCCAAAATTTGAGTGGGTTTTACCCCATCACTCTAAAAGGAGAGAGAGAGACAGACAGACAGAGGGAAAGAACAACCCAACCCAACCCAAAAACCAATACAAACAATCTGAAACCAGCTGGAAAGCAATCTGAAAGCAACTAGAAATGACTTCTAGTTGACCAGAAATCATTTCCACTCATTGATAGTGGTGACAATGTAGCCCGCTGAGGCTCCAATAATGACAGCATTGGTTCACTGACCCTTAGCTCTTGTCTACCCTGGTTTTCCTAGATCAATGACTAAAACTAGCAATCAATCTACCCAGTAAAGCATCACTACCCATATTTTCCCATTCCTCTTACAAAAACAATTTTCAAACCTGAGAGAGATCTTTTAGCAAATAAGTAAATATGTGGGGTGACACTGGGAGGGTGATTTTTGTTCCACTTTCTGTGTTCCTATCTGCAAGGAAGATTAATTGACATGAAAATTGAAGACAAGACTAGTGATAGATGAAAACCACATAGATCCAGCCTCCGATCTGCTCTTTTATTGATCTGGAGGAACCAGATTAATTTCCTGGACATCTTCTAGAAATATGGTCCCAGTCCCCAAGCTCTTCATGTGGGTATGAATCTCCATGACTACTAAGGTCAGAATCCTTACCACAGAATTTGTTCCCAGAGAGAATGCAATCATTGTTATGCTTCATTATGCCACCATTACTTTTCTTAAATCTTCTCCACGGTTCTTTACTGACTCCCTCTTCAGTTGAATGAACTGATGGTAGTCATGGATAAGGCAGGGTCCTACTGATTCCTTAATCCCACATCAGGTTCTCATGATGCCTTGTCAAATCAGAGCTTGGAGGGTCCATGATGTAGATCCAATTTTGACAGAACCTAGCCCTGGGTACTCTAAGGCAACTTTTTCTTGACCTTAAGCATCAAGATTTTATTAGACTAAACTTCCCATCATCCCGAGTCAGCATAGTAGATGGGCAAGTCCACCCACAACTTGGAAGCCTAGATTGGGAAAAGTTTCTATGTGATTCAATCTAGAATGGATTGGAAGAAGAGAGGTGGAGGACAACTTCATCTAGTATGTACAGCAGATGCAGAGAATTTCAAACTTCCAGGTTTGGAAGTATTTGAACTCCCAAAATGTGTCCCATTTGTAAAGAATTACACAGCTTCTAAGTAGATTCCAACTTACAGTGACCCAATCACAGGGTTTTCTTGGGAAGTTTTATTCAAGGAAGTTTTGCCATTGCCTTCCACTTAGACAAAGAGAATGTGATTTGCCCAAGATCACCCAGTGGGTTTCCATGGCTGAATGGGGATACAGATGTTGGTGTAGTCCAATATGCAAATCCTTACATCACACAGTTCCCCTGGTTTAAAATAGGAGGCACAACTGAGATCCTGCATTCAACTTTACCATATAAATCTACATTCAAGTAATGAAGTAATGGGGGTGCCACATCATCCTTCTGCTGAATGCCAGCAGTGTACAGCCAATTGTGTATCTGCCAATGTGCTTGCTGTTTCCACCATCCCAGGAAATTAAGTGGTACATTGAACTACTGATGAGTATTTACAAACTGTTCAAGAATGCACAACTGTATATGCAACATTTGTAGAACTCTCCTTAGTCAGCTATGAACTGAACACGAAAGTTACACCACAGCCAGAAAAGTATAACTGCATGCATACGAGAACTAGCAATGTGTTTCATTTTTGTGATTTAAAAGACAAATCCTTGGTCTATCAGCTGCCAAAACAATGGGATGTCATCCTCCTAATAATTACAGGATAGTTAAATTGGTTTTGATTTCCTCTCTCCCCTTTGCCAGTTCATTCAGCCAGTTTGTGCTTGGAGGCAATAGTAATGGTTCTGAGATACCCATCAACTTTATTGTAGGCTGAATCAGGAAATTCCACTATGCTTCTGCTTCTTTGAGATTTAGGAGTGGGTGGATCAATCTGTTACTCGCCTTAGTTTTTCCTCTGCTTGTTTATAAATATACTGTAAATAGGCTTTTAAGCATGGTTTTTTTTAAAAAATTCACATATGCACAACCACTGAAGGACAACTGCGCTTTAAAACCATGTATTAATGCAAATTGAGATGCTGTCAGTGTTCAGTCATCTCCTTATTATGTGTCTCTGTCCATAGATGTAGGGGGAATGTAATTGCTATAGACAGCTAATAGGGTAGAGAGACACAGGAAGATAAATACTAAATGGGATTCTCTGTGTTAAGGACCTCCAATAGTGAGTGTATCTACTCAAATTTTCAAAGTATATTTTGCCTTTCTCATGGGCACACACATGAGCTGGAATCCTGTTGGGGAATCACATAAATGTGTCAGTTCTCTTACACATTTAGATGCAGTTTCTTAGGTGTTGTGTATTTAATGTATTTAATGTATATCCCACTTTTCTCTTGACATGAGACTTAAATAAGATTACAACATAAGTTAAACCAAAATAGCCTAGAACATACTCTCCAGAATTGCAAAGATGAAAGCTGAGACATGGGGCCAAGAAACATCAGAGAGTGATCAAGATGCCTGAAGTTATCAATGAGGAGGAACACATGAGCTAGGGCCATTTCCGCACTAGACTGTTATAGCGCTATCATTCCACTTTCAACATCCTATGGAATCCTGGGGTTTGCAGTTCAGGGAGGGGCCAGCTGGCCCCTCCCTGAACTGGAAACCCCAGGATTCCATAGGATGTTGAAAGTGGAATGATAGCGCTATAACAGTCAAGTGCGGAAATGGCCAAGGACAGGCTGCAGCAGTTCCATCTCCTCCTCTCCTCCTTGCTGAGTTAATTCAGTGCAAACTTCTTTTACGATTTGAACTCAGTTTTCAGGAACTGATGCAAGCTAAGGTCAATGGGGGAAAGTGAGAGAACAGAGAAACTGGAATATTTTCAAAGCAGCTGAAAAAGAGGGATGATGCAGGATTAGTAGGGACTGTCTTTGATTAATTTGGGCAATATGTTAAAATAATACATTGAGAAAAAGTTTTTAAAAAATTAAATAACCAGTCCAATTACAATATTAAGACAATTAAAAACATATTCAACATTTATTAAAAATACAGTGTACCCACTGAGTTTCTTTTGTCTCAACCAGTTAAAAACTAAAGGCCTGTTTAAATAAAAAATGCCTTTGAGGCGATGAACATATTCCATGCATAGAAACATAAGCCAAGTTCCACAAGTCTAGCCATTTCACATGGGCATAAATCCTATTTTTGTCCCAACTAGAATAGAGCCATTGAATCAATTGGATTTATCTGTCTGTTGAATCACCATTCAGCAGTGGGTCTACTTTAATAAGGGCTAACCAACAGTATAACTATGCAGTTGTCGATTCTTGGGTGGCATGTCACTGTTTGTCAATGCCTCCAGGGTACCATTTTCTTTGCTGGGATTCCAGAAATAGCCAGTGTGCAGTCTTTATTTCACAAGGAGGCAATAACAGGCACTTTGGCAGATACACTTCTTATTGTGTGGTATCAGTATTCAGCAGAAGAGTGGTGTAGTACAACTGGTGTGTGACTATGTGAGTTAGATTTACACTGTGTAAGTATGATAGAGACTCTTGATCATGGTTTGAGAATCAGTGGTATACACTCTGCACTGAAAGGATCACAGCTTCTATGTCAGTGCAACCCATTACAAAAGCTGTCTTGATGATCATAAAGAAATCAAGGTCTCTCTAAGGGGGAGGAGCTGTTCTATATAAATGGGTTTGTATGCAATGGAGTTTTGCACAGGAAACTGCAATAAATTATTATACACCTGAGTTTTGTGAAACCGCTAGCATGATGATCTACGCCATGATGATCAATGCAGAGAAAGAAGAAGGGGAAGAAAAAAAAATATTGATTTGCCATGCAATAAAGCCAGGATTGTCTATAAATAATATATTTTTCATGGGTCTTTCATGAAATTGCTTGTCTTGCATTAATATTTGACTAGTATACTCATCCTCTTTTGTACACTGGTAAAGTGTGATTTAAGTATCAGGGCTGGATCTGCTGTATAGTCTACCAACATTGGTTTTAGAAAATGAACTCAAGTCTGCAGCAAATTTATCATGCTTCAGCACTGGTGGGGGTCTACCGAAGACTAGCAAAGAGCTCATTTGCTTTCAGGCTAAATTTGTTTTCATATGTAAAATGAATGCTTTCTCTTCACTCTCTAGACAAGGGATGGGGAGTATATGGTCCTGCACATAATGCTGGACTATAACTTTCATTAGTCCTAGCTTGCTTAACCTATGGGAAATAATGATGGAAGATGCAATCCAACAATATCTGGAGAGCCACAGGTTTCCCATCAAACTCTAGGCAAACAATTTGTCATGTGGTAAAGCTGTCTGTGCTCTGCATCTCTTAAAATTATGGACAGGGGTTTATAAGAAAGGGGGCAAATTCAATTCTTGGGATGCCATTGTATATCTACTTGGTGGAATGTAAAGTTCCACTAAGCATACCTATACATTCTTCCAAATGCATGCAGCTGATCTATCAATTACTGACCCATGGGCATTTAGTAGCTGGGGAAGTCATGGGGTAGCCAGGCAGCATCTGACTGTATCTCTGCAGCCAGAATTACAAAGAGGATGATATCTTTGGGATCTCCTGGAGGTCTAAGATAATGTATTCTTTTGTGCATCTGGCTTCAGAAACTCAGTGAAATGCTGCCACAGTACCCTTGTTCTCCCCTGACTACTCAATGGCCATGGGGATGCTCACTGGCAGCTAGCAGGTTGGCTGCATATGGCAGGAAATCATTGAACAAGGAGGTACTGTATACCTCCTTTCACAATTACCTGGTGTAATAGAAGTTTATGCCTGTGTCGGTCATCTGTGGAATTCTAGTTACTGAGTGGATTAGATTCAGAGCTTTTGTGACACACATGGTGCTTGTTTGTTTTGACTGTGTGGAGGAACATTCAGAGGGACGAACAAAAAACTTGGTGCACCCTAGAAAAATGCACATGAACATGCTTTATGCAATGGAAAAAAGTACACAAAATTAATTCCAAAGTGCATGCCAAATTGTTTACCAAAATGCATACTTTTTTAAAAAAAAATGCAGGTTCTGCTTGAACATGTTACCTACATGGTCTGCTTGTGTGCCTTTTGGAAGAATCTGGTTGGCCACTGTGAGAGACAGAATGCTGGGGAAGTTACCTTTTGCACTACATTTCCTAGATTCATCCAGCTAGTGAGTACAGACTGTGTTGATCAGGAATTCTAGAAGATGGAGTCCAAAAAATAACTTCTTCAAACTCTTGCTCGCATAGGTTATTAGCTTTTTCCTATAGGGCTCTTCTGTGGTTCTTCTGAAGTTCTTGCTCATAGCCAGTACTGTACATCCATTGTCTTCTGAATTATGTCTGACAGGAATATATCTGTGACACTTTGAAGGCAGGTGGTAAATGAAAGAGACAGCTATAATTTCAGGAATATTCTCTTGAGGCAGTTCATACGATTGAAATCCCAAAGATCAGACTGTTTCTCGGTTTGCAGAATGGCATTCTCTCCAGTTGAGAAGACATCTCTTGTTTGAATGATTGGAGGATGAGAGGAGGACAGAAATTTTCTGGACCCTTAACAGGACTTCTGGTCTGAATCCTATTGATTAGTCCCAAATAAAGTAGACCTATTCAACAAATAGTTGAATTGCAAATCAACATGTAGGTAAATCCCACTGGTTCCATGAGTACCCTGTAGTTGAGTCTGGCCATAGGACTTGGGTCTAAGCTTTTAGATTTGAGTGAGGTTTTTTTTAACTGCCATCTCCCTAGGGATGTAATTTTTCACTAAGTTTGTTCTTGAACACAGCAACAAACAATTTCAGCAATTTTCTTCCCACTGCAGGAAAGTCTTCAAAAACTGTACTACTACTTGAAAGCTATTTGCAATTAGAAACATATTCTTTGCAAAATTTGCATGTGGTTGTTTTGCACAGAAAACAGAATCTTCTGTATAGGAAACAGCATTTTCTGCATGAAAAATAGTATGTCAATGTAAAATGTAAAAATATTAATTCCTGTGCAGAAAATACAGTTTCCTGTGCAGAAAATGATTCTTTTTCTAAGCAAATAATGCACATGTAAATTTTATGCAGAATAAATCTCCATTACAGCATGTTGTGTACAGAAAATAGCAATTTTTCTGTGGGAATTAATGTTTCTGTGTTGAAATATTGCTTTTCATACAGAAAATGCTATTTCCTGTGCAGAAAATGTTTTTTTTCTGCACAATAGAACCAGATGCAAATTTCATGCAGAATAAGTCCCACCCTAGGATTCCTTCTTTTAAAGGTTTCTCAACATTTGAAATACATGTTTTTCAACCATTTTTTTAAAAAAATTATTTCCTTCCCTAGACCTTATCTCCCTACATTTTATCCGCTCTTGCTAGCAGCTGGAATCTGTCCTTGCCTATGTTAGGGAACATAAAGATGGAATTTCTGGTAAAATCAAACAACTCATTCATGACAAGTAAATGGTCCAAGTCAGGCAGAAGTAATGAAAGGCAAATCCATATACTTCCAGTTTTGGTCACTTTTACATGGTTTCTCCTATAAGTCTATTCTATTTAGCTTTCACATGAGGTTACTATGTGAACTTTGGGGGGGGAAAAACCCTGTATGATGACTTGTATTTAAATATTCATTTTACAATATTTTCTTTCAGGGTATTCATTTCTCACAAAGCTAGCCTTTTGATCAGTGATAGGCACTGCATTAACATCTATTAAGTTATCAATTAAGCCTGAGATACTTTTCTAATGAAAAGGGGTGTGTTTATTAGATTTTCTTTAAGTTAATTGATTGACTTAAGTTGGACTTTAAAGCCTTAACTTGATTCCAGAAATAAGTTATTAACTAAGTTGTTAATTAAATAAGAGGGCAACAAATTTTACATTTCCCAGATGGTTGTTTAATAAAGGCAAATGGCCTGCATATATATATATATATACACACACACACATACACGCGCGTGCGTGCGTGTGTGTGCGTGTTTGTGTGTGTGTGTATTTGCTTAATTTTCTATTTAGATATTTTCTCTGTCTTCCTTTTCTTACTTTATTTTTGATATGTATAGAATACCTTGCTACACCTGTCCTACTTTGTTTTGTCACTGTTGTTAAATTCCTCCCCTTTTGTGTGAAGGCAGAGAATCTATATGACTGTTTATCATATGTGAAAATCCAACAACATATTTTTTAAAAGGCAAATGGCCACAGAAATCTTCATTTTTGAGCAAGTTTAGACTGGGATAAATTATTTCTAGGATTAAGAGTTATTAAATCAACACATAGTAAGGACAGGTTTGGAGCAGGTGGTGTTCTTTGTCTCCAGGTAGCACTCATGCCTTCTTCACTGGACACCATATCAAGGCTTCTCATCTGTCTCAAGAAGCTGAATTTTGAAGCTCTCAACCCTGGGATTTTTGACAGTATCCAAATGGAAATCAGTCAACCAAAAATTGAGGAGGACGAGGAGAGATGAGATTATAAGATCCATTAAAGAAAAGTAAAGCAAGGGTAGGGTCTTTGGGGGATTGGGTAGTAACTATTTCAAAAATCTGCAACTGTTACCTTCTTTCCAAAGTTGAGTGGGATAAATCATGGATGGCATTTTTCAGCTTTATTCTGATAAAGCTTTTAGCACCGTCATCTAACTTAAGTAGAAATGTTGAGTCAACTTAATAGTTAAATTTTTCTAACTTAAAAGTATTTGCCTTGTCCATGTTGTATCTTTCTTTAAGTTGTCTGTATGGAAACCATGAACATTTAAACCCTTCGTGTTCCAATTCATCTCTAGTTTTTAATCTTATTTCTTGATTCTTCCCGACAACTATCATATTTTGGTACCTTATCAATAAATATATATAAAAAAGTATTTGCCTTTTATTTCCTTTAGCTTTTAAACTATTATCTCAAAAATATTAACCCTATTCTGCTAAACTTCCCTATCTCTGATTTTGATATATTAACCCTATTCTGCTAACTTTCCTATCCCCGTTTTGATACATTTGGGTTGGAGTATTTGAAAATTGTAAAACTAGGGCATAAGCCACAATATTTACATTTGCCAGCGAAATGCTGCTCAGATCATATCATGCTGGAATTTGCAAAGATCATATCCCACAAGCACTGAAAGGCAAAAGGGAAAAGCATCCAGCAAAATTCAACCGGTTCTCTTTGGACCATTGCATTATCCTACAGCTTAACACACATCAATTTGGAGACAGCAATAAAAAGAGAGCAACCAGATCTGTCTCTTGCACTGACTCCTTAAAAACATCTATTCTCCTTGTTCTGCATGCACCATAGTGCAGTCTAAGGCACATCCTTTCCCCCCAACACTCTTTAATTGGAAGAGTGGCATCGTCATTCTCCTCACGCAGAGGATTTGTCATTGCTTCCAACTGTGCTGTTAGTTTTGCAAATTAAATACAGTCAGACCTGCTTAATCCATGTCTCGTTTAGCCATATGCCTGAGTGACCAAAACTCTATGTGGTAAACAATGTATGTCTGTTCCTTGTTCACAAACTGTACCAAATTAAACAAGCATGACATTTACAGCAATTTCTGTGACAGAGTTGGAATGAAAGAGATGGGTGACTTCTGCAATATATTATTGAACAACACACGGAAATTACAGGTACTCTGAAGATGAAATTATCTCTTTCTCCCTCCTCCACTCTCTATAAAGCTGCTGAAGGAAAGGGAGGATTGAATCATTCAAGGCTTTTGTATTGTCTATCTTGCTGCAAAGACTCCCAAGTAAGTTGACCTCCAATGTCTGCCAGGACTGTAAGTCTCAACTGGCTATTTGATTACCTGGTCAGCTGCTTCAATTAACCATGAGCAAAAACAGAAAAAAAGTTTCCATTTTTTAATTATTGTTCTTGGTTGATTTTAGTTATTCATTGTGTTCTCTCTCTCTCTGTTACACACACACAGTTTTGACCACATACTGTCTACAGCAGTTTTATCACCTATTATTCCAGGTGTCAAAACAGCTGTAGAAGGTATGAAGTCAAATACCATGTGCAGAGGCATATCTCGGGTGGGACAAATAGGGCACATGCCCTGGGCGCCAATGCCGGACAAGGGGGCAAAAAAGCCATGCATGTAGGGGTGGGGATAAGAAGGTAGGGACACAGCTTCCACACTTTCCCTAGGCACTGTTTATGCTAGATAGGCCACTGACTCTGTGTGTATGTATGTGTGTGTGTGTGTGTGTGAGAGAGAGAGAGAGAGAGAGAGGGAACACAATGAATAACTCTTGTTAATCATGAACCATAATAGAAAAGGGAAACTTTTTCTATTTTTGTTCATGTAGAAGCTGCCCAAATTGAGACCTACAGTGCTGGCAGAAGTTGGAGGTCCACTTGCTTGGAAGTAAGCCCCATTCAATGCAGTTGAACTTTCCTTTGAGGATATAATCGTGCGCTACTAGCATCATTTTAAAGGCCGGCCCTTCCTTCATTACTTTCCTTGTAATTCTGAAGATGGCATTGTTCTCTTTCATTGAAGACTGCAGATAGGTTTATTTTCTCCTTTGAAGCATGTTCCCACCAAATTAAAAACCCAGGCTTTTGTAACTGTAGCCCTGAAATTAGATTAGCACATGGAGAAATTGAATAAACCCAATAGCCTGCAAACCTATGTACTACACACGTTTCATTTTAGCTCAGCAAGTAGCAGATTTAAATTGAATATGCAGGGTAACAGTATGTTGTGCAATTGTATCTGACTCTTCAGTCAGCTTTCCCTTAGTATGGTAGGCATATGTGTGGAGGAATCAGATCCATTGCTGGTACCCTCTAGCTAAACAGAACAGAGTTTCTATACAGTGGGGTTGAAGTGAATAAACTGATCTATCATAAAGCCCAATCTGTGGGGGGGGGCGGTAAAGTACAGTCAAATCCCAGTTCAAACCTTTATCTGGCCCAACATTAACTTCTTCCACATCCTTTCATTGTCTCAGAATTATAACTTGGGACAAAACTAATGCAGTTTCACTCCAGAGGTTTTCTTTAAAAAACAATTAACTTTGTTTAAAAATCTTTTTAAAATTTGGGGATTGACTGAGCAGGGGAGGTTGGTGATGGTGGTATCATCTTTTTTTCTTCAATGGTATTCATAAACTCTGCTTCATGCTACTTAGAAAACGGGGGCCAATAATAATGGCCAATGTTTCTGTAAGCAGTAGTGAGGAGCAGCATGGAAAACCAATGAAATCTAAGCTTTCTGTTTTCCTATGGGCATACTCTCCAACAATCCTAATTTTGAAGGGGTAGTCCTGATTAATCCCTCATCAGCTCATCCTTTCAGCTGTTTTTATTTTTTTTTTTTTATTATTAAAAATAAGATTTATTAAATTCACATAAAAAAACATACAAAAGAAAAAAAAACACACACACAAGTACAAACATACACACAATACAATACAACATCATTGTTAACTTTTCTTACCAAAAAAAATATAAGCTAACATGTAAGTAAATCCGTAAACACAAATGCACACTACAATCTGAACCACACACAAAGCCTTATAATAGGATTACAAAATTATTTAAAAGTCCTCAAATGTCATCTGATTTACTTATCATATCTTTCTAAGTCAAACAATTTATTAACAACATCCATTCCCATATATTAACCCTTTCATTCTTTGACTTCCTCTCATTAACCAGCCGAGCATGATTACTTCCATATTTAAATCATCCTGCTAAACCTTAATGTTTTTCTTAATGACTACACTTTTTAGCAGTAAATCCTTATCCAGTCCTATTATTTACTCGAAACCGATCAACACCAAATTTATAAACCCATCTATTCTAATCATTCATATAAGCTGATTAATGCAAGTTTTCCCCATTGTTCTTCCCATAAAGGGTTTGCTATATCCCAATCTTCACTAAACTTCTCTTTACTATGGTTTGCTAATTTTAACGTGAGTTTATCCATTTCGGCCAAATCATACAATTTGTTGATCCAATCTTCTACTGTTGGTATGGTTGAGTCTTTCCACATCTTTGCAAACACGATTCTCGCTGCATAGACCATGTAACAGATGACTCTCCAGTATTTCTTTCTCACCTTCTCATCTATATCATTGAACATATTTAAAAGAAATATTTCAGCTGAAATTGGAAAGTTAGTCTTCAAACAACTAACCATCTTTTCATGAACTTGCCCCCAATATTTCTGGGCTTCCTTACATTTCCACCAACAGTGGAAGAAGGAGCCTACCTTTGAACACTTCCAACATTTAGCTGGTAATTTGCTTTTTTTCATTTTTGCGATTTTTACTGGGGTTAAATACCATCTATAAAAAATTTTTATATAATTCTCTTTCAGATTATTGCTTTTAGTGAATTTCAAGTTGAATTTCCACGCTTCCTCCCAATAATCTAACGATAAGGGTTTACCCAAATCTTGTGCCCATCGTAACATATTATCTTTAACTACTTCTTTTTCCATCTCTAAATTCAACAGAATTCTGTAAATTTTACTTAATTGGCCTTTCTCATTTGTTTTTAACACCTTATCTAAGTCGGTATCTTCTAAAGAGATTCCTCTCGTTTTTATATCTATCCTAAGTTTAGCGCATATTTGACCATATAAAAACCAATGAGAATTGTATCCTTCTTGCATCAATTCTTCTCTACTCTTCAGTTCAATCGTGTTCCTTCTTGTTTGTTTTTTAATTATGTCCCCATATGACAACCACTCTTTCATCTTGATTTTTTCCAGTCTATGAAAGGCCTCGTGTGGTGAAACCCAGTATGGTACCTTCAGATAATCTTATTTCTAACCCCAACCAAACTTGAAGAACCGCCTTTCTAATATAATGATCCATGTATTCTTTATTAACTTTATGCTTATCATACCATAGGTATGCGTGCCAGCCGAAATAATTGTTAAAGCCCTCAAGGCTCAATAATCTTTCATTATCTAACCTTATCCATTCACGAGCCCAACAAATTGCAGAGGCTTCGTAATAGATTTTTAAATCAGGTAGATTCAGGCCCCCCTTCTCCTTCACGTCTTTTAAATATTTGACCTTTATCCGTGGTTTCCTGCCATTCCAGATAAACTTACTCAGCTCCTGTTGCCAATTTTTGAAGGGTTTCTCGTTGATTATTATAGGGAGATTTTGAAATAAAAAGAGAAGTTTGGGGAGGATTTTCATTTTAATTGCACTTATCTTCCCGAGCATAGATAACTGCAATCGTTTCCATCTTTCTAATTCTTTTTTGATCTCTCCCCAAATCTTATTGTAATTATTTTCGTATAATTCTGAGTTATTTTTTGATATTATTATCCCTAAATATCTTATTTTTTTCGTTACTCCCAGACCTGTTGATTCAGCCAGATCCTTTTCCTGTTTACTCGTCATATTTTTAGTCATCAATAAAGATTTATCCTTATTAATCTTAAGACCTGCCGCCTCTCCATATTGGTATATAATTTCCATAACTATTCCAATGCTGTTATTAGGTTCCTCCATTATTATTACTAGGTCATCTGCAAACGCCTGCAGTTTATACTCGTGTGTTTTTACTCTGACACCTCTTATCCTCCTTTCACTTCTTATATTATTATTCAGGACCTCCAAACATATTATAAATAATAAAGGAGAGAGCGGACAGCCCTGACGAGTTCCTTTATGTATTCCAAATTGCTTTGAAGTTTCTCCATTTATAATCAAACGAGCTTTTTGTTCAGTATAAATTGCTCTAATCCACTCTCTAAATCTTGTTCCTAGACCAATCCTATATAAAATTTCTAACATAAACGTCCAATCTACATTATCGAATGCCTTTTCGGCATCCAAAAATAATAGGCCTAAATTTTTCTGATTGTTTTTGTGGTAATATTCGATTATATCTAGTAAAATTCTTATATTATTTTTAAGATGTCTTCCCGGAAGAAAACCATTTTGATCTTCATGAACCCATTCTATTAATATTTTTTTTAAACGCTCTGCTAATATCTTTGCATATATCTTATAATCAATATTCAATAGGGAGATTGGCCGATAATTTTTTTTGTCCAATAAGTCCTTCCCTTCTTTTGGAATTAAAGCGATGATGGACTCCTTCCATGAGTTGGGGATTGTCCCATAATTTATCGCGTTTAGTAATCTCACCAATATCACACTTAATTCGTCACCGAAAGTCTTATAATATAAGGCCGAAAAACCATCCGGCCCAGGGGCTTTATCAATTTTCAACTCTTTAATTGCATCTCTTACTTCCTGTAACGTAATTGGTTTGTCTAAATCTTCTTTTTGTTCCAAAGGGATTTTTTTTATATCTATCCGTTCCAAGTAATTTCTTATGTTTTCTATTTTTTCTTGCCTAGACTCCTTCTCTTGAAAGAGTTCTTCAAAGTAATTAACAAATACATTTTTAATTTTAGTTTGTTGATATTGGATTTTTTGGTTATCTTGTATGGCTGTAATACATCTTTTTTCTTTTTCCTTCCTTAACCTGTAGGCTAGCCATCTCCCTATTTTATTGGCATGTTCGAAATATTTTTGTTTTGTATATCTTAGTTTCCTCTCAATTTCATCTGTTATTAACAGTGACAGCTGCTTTCTCAACATTTGTAGTTCTTTTAAAATTCCAGAGTCTTGTGGGTTAGTCTTCAATTTATTTTCTCTATCATTTAACATCTCCATTATTTTAGATTCTTTTAGCTTTCTGTTTTTCACTAGCCAAGCCTGCTGACCAATAAAGAAACCTCTCATAACCGCCTTGCTCGTCTCCCAGACAGTCTGTACTGATTGGCCTTTATCTAGATTATTTTCGAAAAAATTTTTTAATTCTTTCTTAGCCTTTTCTACAACTTGTTGATTTTTCAACAGACTATCATTGAGCCTCCAGGTCTTTTTCTCTTTACCTAGGTACATCGATAGTAATAGCAGATTGTGGTCAGAGAGTGTTCTGGGAACAACTTCTATTTCCCCCACACTTTTAATCATATCAGCTGAAAGGAGAAACATATCAATCCTAGACCAGGATTTATGGTAATCCGAAAAATATGTATATTCATTCTTGTCTACATAGACATGTCTCCATACATCAGCGATCTGAAGATGTTCCATCATTTCAAAGAAAGATCTGGGAGTTTCCCTTGCCTGCACAAACTTTTTTTATCATTCTTTCTTTGGTTTAACCTATCTTTCAATGGGTTCAGCACCCCATTCCAATCTCCCATTAAAATCAACTTATGGTCTTTTAATTCAATGTCTAATATGCTGTCTAACAGTTTAGAATAAAATCTATTTTTATTATCGAGGGGCCCGTAGACTGAAATCACTACAAATTTAATATCTTTAATTTTTACCTCTAATCCTATCACTTGGCCTTTATCGTCCTCTAAGACTTTCTTTGCTTCCCATTTCTTGCTAACATAGATGGCTACCCCCTTCTTTTTCTTCCCTATAACTGACGCATATAAATTACCCAATTTAGGATTCCTGATATATCTTAAATCTTCTTCTTTTATATGTATTTCTTGCAGGGCAATAATATCTAAGTCAAGTTTTTCTAGTTGATGAAATATACATTTTCGTTTATATATTGAATTTAAACCTCGTACATTCCATGACGCTAATTTTATTTTCATATTTAAATCTACTTCTTCCCCCCCGACTTTATACCTCTAGGCCTTTTCTTTAATCCTCGCCTTCTTCTAAATCGTCTGATTCTGCTTCAATTTCTGGGTCGATCTGTTTAGTTGTCACCTCCTCATCGTCCACTTCTTCATCTTTGGAATTTTCTTCCCCTGGTTCTCTTGTTTCTTGAGATCTCTGCATACTCCTTTTTCCAATCTGTCCTCTTGATCTCGCGTTTTATCATCTTCCTTCATCAAGTCTACTTTGTATCTTTTCCAAAAATCTCTAGCTTTGGTCAATGAGTTTAAAGTTATTCTTTTTTGTCCCCACATGAAGGAGATTCCTTCAGATTTCTCCCAGGTGTATCTAATTCCTAGGTTTCTTAAGGCTTGAGTAATGAAATTATAGTCTTTCCTTGTCTTCAAAACCATTGGATGAACATCTTTAAAAATTTGTAATTCTTCCCCTTCCACAACCAACCTTTTTGAGTAACTACGATGGAGCACCAAGTCCTTCACCCTTTCCCTAAGAAAATATATCACAATGTCCCTCGGTATCTTCCTGTTTCTTGCTATTACCGAGTTCACGCGGAAAACTCTGTCAATTTCAAGGTCCAGTTGTTCGGGGGACCAATCTATAAAATGAGCCAGAGAATGTACTATTCTTTCGTACAAATCTTCCTGAGGAAGTTCTTGGAGTCCTCTTATTTTAATTGATTTACTTCTGTTTTTTATTTCTAATGTTAGGGTGTTTTTTCCAACCCGTCCATTCTGTTTTCAATCTTCTTGATGTGAGTTTCAGAGACTTGAGTTTTCTCTTCCAACATCTTAACTTTCTCGTTCACCGATTTCAATTCTTTTGTTAAATTATCGAATTTGTTGTTGAGCTTCTCCAGTTCTTTTTTAAAATCTGTCTTCATCTCAGATCTTATTTGTTTCATTTCTTGTTTCATTTCTGATCTCGTTTCTCGCATCTCGTTCTTAAATGTCAATGTTAATTTTCGAAATTCTTCCAAAATATCAGAGCCGCCACCTTGCATCACGTTAGAATTTTCCACCGTGATTATCTTAGACTCATTTACTGGGGGTTTCGTTTCTAAGGAAGCTCTTCTTTGTAATAAAGATTGTATCTGGGTTTGGTTTCCCGCTGTTGCCTTCCTCTTCCCTGCACCCATCATCTTTGCTTAGTCCTTCTTTCCTTTCTCTTCTCTTCCTTCTCGTCTCTATCTATAATTTTAATCGTGCCCTTATCTTTCAGATATTTGTACCTTTACACCTTGTCTTCGTTTTTCGCCTTCTCTTGTTTTGTCTTTTAACCTTAATTCTCAGGTTTAATCTCGAAGATCTATAGACCTATACAATCAATTGATCAATTTTCATTGTTAGTCAAACCTCATTATTCAATGTTGTTTTATCTTAATAACAACTGAGCCCGATATTTGTTGGTGCAAATATTAAATTGAGTTCTTTTTAAATCAAGTAATAAAAGATTTATAAGTGCCTCCTTGTCTTTTTGGACTTAGCTAACTGTAATTAGACTTTCGGTACTTTTCTTTCTCACTTTTAGATTCTTCTTTTTGAGACCAGATTTACTGATTCCCTCAAACTATTTTTATTATTATTGTTCTGTTTTTTAATTTGTTTTATTTTGTATTTGGGGGTGTCTCCATCAAACTAACAATTCCAGCTCCCCCATTTGTGAAAAAATAAAAGTCCAAAGATAAGGAAGCACTTGTTCCAAGAAACAAACCTCAAAATTTCTTCAAAAGGGAATCAGGTTTCCAACTTTGACTCTTAATACAGTTTTCCTTTTCTTTCCTTTTTGTTCCTTTTTCCCTTCCCCCCCCCAATAAATTTCTGTTAGAACAATAACAATTACAATAAAATTCGGTGGTTTCTATCTTTCAATAATTTCTATCACACAAGAGGGCTATCTCAGTAAATCTTAATGATAGTACAATTACCCACAATAATTAGATTACCCACAAGAGAAGAGAATTAGCAACAGAGAAAGGGAGAAAAAAGAGGAAAGAAAAAGACAGGGTTAGTTGTCTCGTCTTCTATCAACAATTCGTGTTTGCCAGTTTTTCCAAACACCCCCCTCCTTTTAATTCGTTAGTTTATAAAATATTACTGCGGGGTTTGTGCTGAATCAAGCTTCAATCAGCCTTTCTTATCTTATTCTCTCCCCCTCCCTCTCATCCACTGTCTGTCCCAATCGCTGCTTTTGCCTTCAGATCTTTCACTATATTTGCTGCACTCTTCACTTTCTTCGCTGCTTCACCGCTTTCAGTTTGCCACTCTCAATACCGTCTTCTCACCCCTCTCCGTTAAATCCTTCTCCCTCGCTTCCGTCTCCTTCTTCACCTTGACAGCTCCATCTTCTTCGCTACGTCTTCACCACTCTTTCCACTGGATCGGTCCTTATCTTTTTCGCCTCCGTTCTTCTCCTACGTCTCTGACTCCACCTCTTATCCCTCGGACACCGTCTCCGCTGCTCTCGCTGATCTCGTCACCCTCTTTCACTTCCTTTCACTTTCTATCCTCTCTTCTCTATGGCTTACCGATCGACACTCCTCCAGGATAATATGGACGACAGTGGCGACAAAGAGAGATAGGGAAAAAACAACAACAACTACCCCAGAGTCTAAAGGGGGGAGAAAAAAAAAAACAACAGCAGCGTCTCTGACTGTAAACTTTTGGGTCAAATATAAAAATCCAAGCTTTTTATGCTTCACCACTACTGGAACACGAACGTTACAATTTCTTGGTCTTCCTGAGCTTTATCGTCCGCTTCACTATTTCCCCCGACGCAGCCGCTTCTCCGCCATTCCGCTCCACTACACCCCCACAGCAATCTGCACGGACTTTACTGACTCGCGATAACTTTCTTCGTTATTATCTTTCTTCCTCACCCCTTTACAACGAAGCCATTTCTTCTTCCTGTTTCTATAAAAGTCCTGAAGTTTAAAGTTTTCAGCTGGGGGATTATTAAAGGCTGCTAGGGAGTCCCCAACACAGGACAACCATAATTCTCCACTGCTTTTCCTCTTTGAGGACTGGATTTATTCACCACCCGCTTATCCTCAAAAAAGGAACGTCGGATAAACTTACCCAGCTGGTAAGGAGAAAATTTCTTATCACGCTTAACGAATTTATTAGCGGTTGGTAGTGCTGTGGGTCGTGCCTCTTGTTGGCACCCGGGGAGATAATGGCGACTCTCCGGCCCGTTGTTTCTTACTTTCGTTCGGCAAGAGTCTTCTTTCTTCCTTTCCACTCGTTGCTTGCCACCAATGGGCCCCCTTCGAATCGCCCCTGAGTTCCCCCTTCCCCGGGGGTGACACTCCTCTCAGTAAGATCGCAATTAGTTGGAGTTAGTTGGAGTTACCGATCTCCCCTGGGCATCGGGATACCGCCACTTCGCGGATCCCGACTGGACGCCACGTTCGCACCACCGGAAGTCCCCCTTTCAGCTGTTTTTAAAATGTTCCATTTTCTCTCTTCTTCTTCTTGCCTCCTTTGTTCTTGGCTTATTGCAATTGCTGCAAACTGAATTCAAAGCGCAACAATGGTTTGCACACAATGAACTCAATAACAGGAGAGGAGATGAAAGGGCAGAATTTTGCCCTTCCTGTAGGCTCAGGCAAAGGCAAACTGCTGCAGCATCTCCTAGCTTGTGTGTTCTTCCCATTAATTACCATCTTTACCAGGTTCTCACATTGCCTGACCTTGTGTGTCCCAGCTTTCATCAGTGAAATGTTGAACGATGTACAGATTGTGTAGGAACCAATTCTGCTAAGTTTGGAGGAATCCCTGGGCTGCCGTAAGCGCAGGATAAGCATTCCCCCCCGACCCCCAAAAGCAGAAAATAAACTGGAAATTGAGTTCTGCTTTACTTCCTTTTTGAAAAAAGGCCTCTCTTGGGCTTGAAGCAGCCCAGCAGAGTCCAAAAACATGGCAGATTTCACCACCCCTGCTCCTGTGTGAGTATAGGAAGGTTTTTGGTAACTTTTTTTTTTAATATTGCCCTTGCATCCTTTGGGGGAGGATACAGTGGGATGTGTAGCCCTCCAAGGTCTTATGAGGGGATAATGCAGCACACTTGCCCACCTTGTTCATAAAGATACAGCTTTTAAAGACAATGCATGTTGCATATGAAAACATACTTTGAATTTTTGAAAGGGAGACTACTAATAGACCATTATGTGGAATAATCATAATCATATCTTGGAATATTTTGCTGCCAATTTTACACTGCATATGGAAGATGAAATCCCTTTGTAGATGTGGGGCTGGACCTGACTGATATGCCCAACCAGACTAATTTTGTTGAAATCAATTGTTTAATGATGTTGATGGATACAGATATGTCAGGTCCGTGGGACCAAACTATAATTAAAATCTGCATTAGAATTTCATCATTTATGATGAAAGACCCATGAAAGAAATTCATCAAACAAATTATTAATCTCCTCATTGGGCTCTTTATTTTCAAAGGCATCATCTATTGTGCTCTGTGGATGACTTTTTCTAGTTTCCTCAGTTGCTGGGGAACATTCCCGAGAGGGTGTTGCTACACTCACATTCTGCATGTGGGTTTCTAATAGGCATTTGTTTGAGCACTTTAGGGATAGAAGGCTGGTTTAGATAGGATAGCAAAAACCAGCATGGTTTTTCTTACATTCTTATGTATTTCTGTCACACCTGAATGCATGAAGTTTATCTTGGAACAGCGGTTGGCATAGAATCATTCGTGGCTCTCATGGCCTTGGTTTAGGGTTGGCAAATTTCAGAGCCTGGCCGCACATCTCCAGTTTTCATCAGTCATCTCCAAGCAGGAATCGAGAGTTCAATTTGTTCGGTTTTGATGGCCTTAACTCTACGCAAGAGGAAAGGCCTGTGTGCAGATCTCCAACTCACCTAACAGAGCACAAGCTTGCTGAAATGGACAAGGCTGATTTCTTGCCGCAACTTACCAAGACTCTCTGGAGGCCTGTATTTTTACTTAGTTAACTTCCTTCTTGTCTTCTAATCGTTGAACATTTCCGCACGACACTCTTATTGCGTGATGATTCCACTTTCAACCTCCTGTGGAATCCTGGGGTTTGCGGTTTCGGGAGGGGCCAAGTGGCCCCTCCCGAAACTGCAAACCCCAGGATTCCACAGGGGGTTGAAAGTGGAATCATCGTGCTATAAGAGTGTTGTGCAGAAATGTCCATTGTAGCACCAAGGCTCACCCTCCACTCTGCTCTGCATACTCCTTCTTGCAAGAAGCGAGTAGGTCAGGTGAAATGTTTCTTGTCCCATCTCCCTAAGTAAGTGAGAAGGAACAATCCCCTCATTTCACTTTCTCCTGGAAATAGTCCTTTAGGTAAGATTTCTGTCTTAATTTCTGAAAAAGAAAATCTGTTCTTTCTCCCTACCACCACCCTAGTCTGTTTCAATGACAACTGTGATTGGTATGTAATACATTTTAATGAAATAAGCAGAGGCCACCCCTAGGTTTCAGGTTTTGGCCTGGAAACCTCATGGTCTGGGAAAATCCTGAAATGGGAACCCTATCTTGAAGGGAGGGGAACTGAACCCAAACAAAGGCTATTTCTGCACTACATTGTTAATAGTGCTATTATTCTACTTTCAACATCCTGTGGAATTCTGGGGTTTGTAGTTTCCCGAGGCCCAAGCACTCTGGAGAGAATTCCAATTGCCCCCTCTCCAACTGCCAACCCCAGGGTTCCACAGGATGTTGAAAGTGGAATAATTGCACTATAATAGTGTAGTGCAGAAATGGTCTAAGAAAACAGAACATCTTATAATTCAACGAAATGAAGCTACATGCATATTCTCATTTCAGGCATTTTAACAATCTTTCAGCCAGGAAATATGTCCATTGCCAAGCAAGAATATATTTATAGTTGATTAATGAAAGCCTGATTTACAACAACAAAAGTCTACAGTAATTCCAGAGGCAAATTCCTACCATCCCCTTTCTGACATTTGATTTGGATGGGAAACAACAGGCTACTGGAAACACTGGTGGAAGTGGGAGAATTAAAGAGAATTGAGTTTACAGGGAGCTGGGTAGAAAACAGAGAAGAAAATTGGATGACAGCATGCAGTGTAACAGTGAGAATTTTGGAAGTGACCATACCAAAATCGAAGAAGCTAGTGAGGTGTGAAAACAGAAGGAGGCATGTGAAGAGCAAAGCTGAGTGCAAATAGAATGCGTAACATGGCTTGGAACTACCTGATGGGTTGGCAATGGACAGTAGATATCCGTGTGCATATCCAGAGAGAGGTGAAAAATGCATGCGATGGTAATGTTGTTACAGGCTGTTAATGGGAAGCAGTTGTAGCTCAGTAGGCAAAAGACATGGTTTGCATACCAAATACCATGGAATGAGTGCCTTGGAGGCTCCTGTTTAAAGTTTCTCAAGGTAGGAGAGTTTGGACAAACACTGTCAAGATAGCCACTGCAGGATAGAACTGGGCTACATGCAGGGGCATATCTAGCATAAACAGTGCCTAGGGCAAGTGTGGAAGTTGTGCCCCTACTTCCTCTTAATCCTCCTCCTCTGCTGCTTCTGGCACTGCTTTTTTTGTGTGCCCCATGGCACTGGCATTCAGGACATGTACTGTACTTGCCCCACCCTAGAGACACCTCTGATTCAATATAAATTCCTAGAACTAAAGTATTCGAAGTGATCCCAAAGACCATCTGGTCCAAATCCCAGCTAGTGTGGGGATCTACTGCTGAAGCACCCTGGACGTAACCATCTAACCTCTGTTTAAACGCCTCCAATGAAGAGAGTCCACCACCCTTCAAGGCACTGTCAAACAGCTTTTACCATAAGGACATTCTTCCTAATGTTGACTCAAAATCTCCTTTCTTGTAATTTGAGTCCATGACTTTAGGACTTATCTTCTAGAACAAAGAGCAGGTATCAAGCTCACACCATCTGTTAGGTGACAGCCCTCTAGATATTTGATGATGGCTATTGCATCACCTCACAATCTTCTTTCTTCCAAATATTTTAATTATTTATTATATTTGTATGCTGCCTTTTCTCCCAGAAAGGGATCCAAGATGGCTTCCAAAAATGAGTTTAAAACATTAAAAACATTTATAACAATTAAAAACATTAAAAACAGGTAAAATTATAAAAGCCTGAAACAATATACAATGTAAGACAAGTCAATGAATAGATAAATAAAAAGCTCCCCAGCTCACATAAGAGCCTGTTAAAAGAGAAATGTTTTTATCTGCTGGTGAAAGGAAAACACAGAGGGGGGCCATCTAGCCTCCCATGGAAGACAGTTCCGAAGGATGGGAGCAGCCCCTGAGAAGGGTCTCTCTGGTGTTGTCACCAAGCAAGACTGCGATGGTGACAGGACTGAGAGAAAACCTTCCCCAGCAGATCAGCTCCAGCAGGTTTGTATAGGGAGAAACGGTCTTTCAAATAGTCCAGACCTAAGCTGTATGGGGCTTTAACAGGCCCTGACCAGCACTTTGAATTGTGCCTGGAAATAAACAGGTAACCAGTGAAGTTGTTTTAACAAAGGAGTTAGTAATATTCCCTACCAAATTCCCAGATTCCTCAGCCAACAAGACCAGTGGCTTGCATATTTTGCTCCACTCCATTTATATTTATGAAAGAAATTACTATAAATAACCTAAAAGGCTTGATTTTTCAGTAGGGTGCTTTCTTTTATTTCATGTAATTAATTGTCTGTTCATTTAATACTACATTTTCACTTAATTCATATTAATTAATTTTAATTGATTGCTTTCTTTTTAAAGAGTGGCTTAGCACATCTGAGTCTTTCTTTTTAGTTCAGAAGAAAGGCAATTAAGATTCTGAATGATGGAGATTAATAAAATTAAGAAATTAGACAATGATGCTTGATGAGGGAAAAAGTGAGTGGACAGAAGTTTTTCTTCCTCCTTCACAATATTAAAAGAAGAGGTCATGCAACTAAATTGGCTGGCAGGTGATTCAGGACAGACAAGAGGAAAGCTTTCTTTTTCTTTTTTAATATTTTTTTAATTTTTATTAATTATATAACTAAATCACAAATACAAAACAAGAAAAAAAATAAAACACCATGTGATATACATAATAGTGAATTAAAAAAAATTTTTTTTCTTTTTTTTTCTCTTCTCTTAAGCAATACTAACTTACATTGTTATTTTGCACCTTTACCCTTAAATTTATAAATCTGTTCAACTGTTATAATTTCACATTTAATTCAATATTTTTCACATCCCCTTTAATCTATTTCTATTGTTAATTCTTTTAACTTTTTTTTTTAAAGAAACATTGACATCACTTATCCAATTAAATCTATAAATCACAAGTTTAACACACATACCTACTAAGAATTACAAAATATACAACATAAAAGAAAAACAAAACTAAAACTAAAAAATACCCACCCCCCAGAGCCAACTTTTTATTTAATCCACTTTCCAAAATTGCCATTCTTCTTTTGACAAGGTAGTATTACTATCTCTTTTCAAAACTTTATCCAAAAATATTTTCCAAATTTCTTCAAAATCATTCCCTTTAACCAAACCTTTCATAAACCTAATTCTACATGTTAGTTTATCATTAATTGCAATTTTCCACACTTCGTTATACCATTCCTCTATTTGAAATTTTTCATTTGCTTTCCATTTTTTTGCTATTATTAATCTCGCTGCAGTTAACAAATTTGTTATTAATTCTTTCTTTACTTGTGTACACTCAACCTTATCATATATAGACAACAATGCAATATTTGGACATACTGGTATATCTACTCCTATAATCTCTTTTATCTCTTTAAAAACCTTTTGCCAAAACTCCATTATCTTATTGCAATTCCACCACATATGCATATATGTTCCAATTTCTTGACATCCTCTCCAACATAATCTTGAATATTTCTCATCTATTTGATTTAATTTCACTGGAGTCAAGTACCATTTCCACACTATTTATAATAATTCTCTTTTATTCTTATTGATAATTTTTTTAAATGACGTTGTTTCCAAATTTTTCTCCATTCTTGTATATCTATATTTTGTACTATCTCTTCCTCCCACATTTTTCTAAGAAAATCCTCTTCTTGTTCTTTTGCTAATATTTTATATATTTCACTTGTAATACCTTTTAGTATTTCATTTTCTTGCATATTTTCTCTTTGAATAATAATTTGTTCAAATTTAGTATATTCTTTAAAATCCTTAACATATCTTTTCATACTCTTTGTCCATTGCTCTAATTGTATATAATTTAACCAGGATATTTTAGTTTCCTGCAATCTCTCTTTCATTCTATCTTTATTTATCATTATTTTCATCCAATCTTTTAATCTATAAATTTTTTGTTTTTTTATTTCTTTCTCTATTATTTCTCTTAAATTTATTGGAAATTTTTCCATCATCACTATCGGAGTTAATATTGATATATTCGGTAATAATTTTCTTTTATTTTTTTTCCATATTTCTATTATATTTTTTATAAAAGGATTTTCTAGGAAAGCTTTCTTCAAACAGTACCTAGTTAAACTGTGGAACTGGTTTCAACTTATGGTGATTAGGGAAAATAGCATCCTTTGGTTATTTTCACCTTTGAATTTTTAAGATGCTGTCCGGAATCCTCTATTGCTGTCTAAGGCTATTTCTACACTAGATGATTATAGTGCTATTATTCCACTTTCAGCGTCCTAAGGAATCCTGGGATTTGCAGTTTAGGAAGGTGCCTTTGAGGTCCAAGTCATGCAGAGAGCCAAGTTATCTATATTTTGCTACATAGCAGAGGCTCTACGAAGTCCTGTTAGTGAATTGTGAAGATCCATGGCAGAACACTATCAAGTGTGCCCTCTTGTGCATTGGGCTCTACTGATGCAAGCCAGAGCTGGTGTTCTGATGCACAACTGAGGGCTTTTCCGCACTTTGGGGAGGAAATGGGGCAGTCCGTTACTCACCAGACTGGCACATTCCCCCCGACGATCCACGATAGTCCAGAGCAGCGTGCGCCCACGCTACACACTCTCCTGTGACGAAAATGGAGGCTTCCGGTTGGCGGAGGCTCTCCACCAACTGGAGAAGCTCGCCAGCTGGAAGCTCACCCCTGGAAGATCTGCAGACTCACACTGGCATGAGCCTGTAGATCTATACTTTACAGAGCGACGGACTGGGGTGCGCCGTGCTATTGAAAGTCCTCTTTTAATCGGTCTTTCAATAGCACAGGTGACCAACAGTTCTGGGCGTTACGGAGTGTGCTGAAGTCCGTACAAACAGTAAGTAGTCCGAACTCAGTTCACCCCCAAATGCGAACGTCCTCGCGGGAGGACGCACCACCCCATTTTAAAAACCAAGTGCGGAGAAGTCCTGAGACTGGGATGCATCAGTCCCATTGTGCATCAACCCCAATGTGGATCAGTCACTTTGCTGCCTCCCCTATATAGCAATGTAGCAGCAGCCCCTCAATGGACATGAATGGTATAAAACTGCCCCACTCTATTTCCCACTAATGTAAATCCACTTGCAAAGATGTAAATCCCCAACTGGATTCCAGCCTTTATCTTTTTTTTTTCTTCATTTGACATATGAAGAAGTTTGCAAATTTTGCTATATACTTCAAAAAATAACTGAAATGAAACTCTCCTTGACTTTGCAAAATTGAAAAAGCACAGATCCTCCTAATGTGGAAAGGACCGGGGAATCATTCACATTACACAAGGTTATAGCACTGTGATTCAGCTTTACCTGCCATGATAACATCCTTTGGAATGTCAGAACTGGCAGTTTAGGGGGAGGTACTTAGAATTCTCAGCCAGTGAGCTCTAGTGCCTCACGAAACTACAAACCCAAGGATTCTATACCAAGGAACCATGGCTGTTAAAAGTGGAATAACAGGACTATACTTCTTTAGTGTTTATGGGTCCCAAGTTCCACCTGCCTGCCACATGAGTATTAAAGATGAGGTTGTTGTTGTTGCTGTGTGTTTTCAAGTTGTTTCTGACTTATGGCAATCCCAAGGTCATGGGGTTTTCTGGGGTTGAGAGCATGTGATGCACCCAAGGTCACCCAGTGGGTTTCCATGGCTGAATGGGGAATCAAAACCTACACAACACCGTCTCTGGACCATCTGAGAAAAAAGATAATGACAATCCTACTGTAGCATTAATATAGCTGACTTCTAGATTGTCAAGAACAAGTATTTAAAGCTAAGAATGGAAACAGCTTTTAGACCATAGAAGACTGAGCATTAACAAAGTAAGAACAAATAAATTATTCGGGAAGGTAAATGACATACTGAGAGTCAGGAGAAGTACAGGGATTCTAGGAAGAAACATAGTGAAATTACTGTTATAATTCTACAGTAAATATATATTTGTCAATATATATTTGTTTAGTAACATATATTTGTTTAGATTAAAAAAATGGTAGGGTGAATAATTAAACATGGCTCAAATTATCTGAGTCTATTTTACTTTACCCTTTTTGCAAACAGATATAAATTGAAGAGATATTTGTTTGCACTGCTTTGTATTGGTTTTATATCAACCAATATTTATAAAATTTGTTTATTGTCTTTTATCTTTCTTTTTTCAATAAATATATTTTAAATTTTTTTACAGGTGATTTTTTTCCCCTGGAAACCTAGGCCCTTTTCGCATTGAGGCTTCTCGCGCGAGTGGGGGAGGGCAGCTCGCGCAGAAGCCTTCTCCGGGAGGCTGCCGCTTCCCCCTCCTTCCTTCCGCAGGTGAAGGAACGAATGGGGAAGCGGCAGCCTCCCGGAGGCGGAGGCGGCTTGCGCATCCGCCCCCCCATGAAGCAGGAGGCTCGCGCATCTGTCCCCCCCACGTGCGCACGAAGCAGGACGTGTCACGTCCGTCACGCTAGCGCCCTGCCCCGCCCCTTCCTTCCGCAGGGGCAGAGGGAAGGAAGCGCGACCCAGCCGCCTCCCCAATGCTCCACACAGGAGGTAAGTGCGGCTGGGCGCCGGGAGCATTGCGCGAGCGTGGGTGATTTTTGCTTTGAGGCGAAAATCAAAAAACCCGCGATCGTGCCGCTGCAGCCCCGTGAGCGTGGCAGAAGTGAGAGTGCGTTGTGCAGAGTGACGCTCCCACTCCCGCGAGGCTCACGGGGCTGTCGCGTGACAGAAAGCCCGTGCGAAAAGGGCCCTAGTCCAAACCATCCAAACCCACCTAAAGTTCAGTGGCTTGGTTTCACTAATTCCCCATAGTCCCCAAATATTCCTGCACACCTTTCAAAATTAAAACAAAAAACCCCAAATCAGCCCAAATAGTGGCCGGAAGTGACACTGTAATTTCAGTATGGTCCACTTGGTTGTATAGAGAGGAAAAATGGCTCCCAACCCTTGGCCTCCATTCTGTGTCCACTAGGGGAAACTAGACCACATGTTCCTTTGATCTGAACCTTGCTGGCTCCTTCCTGTATTCTCACATTTGTAATTTATATTCCATGTTCTAAGAAATACTAGAGTTAGTATGTGATATGGGGTTTTGGGGTCTTTCTTTCTTTCTTTCTTTCTTTCTTTCTTTCCTTAAATAACCAGGTTTTTAGCTCTTAATGCCACAAGGTGGAGTAAGTAGAAGTCCCTGATGAACTCTCAGGAGAAGAGGTAAAAAATTGCATTTCTTCTGTGCCTACTCTGCTTCTTCCTGACAAGTCGTTTGCAAAGGCACTAGTTCAGGTTGCCCTTTCCCTCCTGTATTTATTACTGCAATCTTTTATTTACCAGCCTTTCTTTTTCTCATCTTGCCTCACTTGTTTCTCTCTTGAACTTGTCGGCCTCTTTGATTTATGTTGCTCAAAGTTGTGACCATATTACTGCTCTTTATCTTTCCTTCCATGGGCTCCCTTAATCTTTCCATATTACGGGTGCATTTCTTCCTGTTATTTATTAGATCTTACCACCACGTCTTTCCACCTTTTCTCTCCTCCTTTCATTTCGCCTCCTTGTAGTCAGCTAATATTAATCTAGTTTTTAAACCATGCTTTTTCATGTACTTGCTTGTATTTGTTCTCTTTCACTTCATTCTCCCAGTAACATAGAACTCTATGGAGTATTTGTCAGAGCTTGGAAAAGTTATGGTTTTGGACTGTGACTACTAGAATCCAATCCAGTATGGCTGATAGCTATACTGGCTGAGGGACTCTGGGAATTGTAGGGCCTTTAACACTGAACACAATTATAGGACTATGGTTGCACTGGAACTACCACGTCCCCATCCTGTGGAATTCTGGGATTTGTACTTTGGAGATGTGCTAGAACTCTCGGGCTGACAATTCTAAATACCCCTCCATGAACTGCAGCTCCTAGAATTCCACAGGATGGAACCATGATAGTAAAAGTAGAATTGTAGCACTGTAGTTGTGCAGTATAATTGTGTACTGAGAGCCAGCATAGTGTAGTGGTTTGAGCACTGGATTATGACCCTGGAGGCCAGGGTTCAATTCCCCACTCAGCCATAGAAATAGACTTGGGCACATCACACCCTCTCAGCCTCAAAAACCTCATGATAGGTTTGCGTTAGGGCTGCTATAAGCTGGAAATGACTTAAAGGCACACAACACCAAATTGTGTAGTGTGAAAGGGCATGGAGACCAAAAAAGTAACTTCCTGAGCTCTAGCTCTGTTTGGAGTTTGAATTTCTTGTGTTTCAAAACTTCCCATTAAGATGCTAACTGGGAACATTTTAATTCTCCTGAACTAAAGTGAACACCACCAAATATACTTCTCTTGTTTTAAAAGGTTGCCCACTAAAGTATACAAGTTTACAGGGAAATGTTGCCCATCCTCTCGAGAATGGCAAAAATTAGAGTGCTACCATTACTCAGTTTAGAAGTGTTTCCATGAAGGCCACAGGGCTGTCAGCAGCATCATTCTTCACACACCGTTTCAATGAAAACATTTTTTTTCCCCCAACAGCAACTCATTTCAGCGCACTATCCCTATGTAAATTGTGGAGTTCAAATGAAGGAGTCTCATTTGTCATCCCCTCTCTTCATTTCCTACTTAACAAAACCTCCTTTAACTGGCAGTGACATAGTATTTTCTGTACGCTATTGAGCGTCAGAGTTAAAAATACCCTCAGGCCCTCTTTCTGGGGTAGAACAGAGGAACATTATAGGAAAAGAAGTGGTCCCAAGGAAGAAAAGAGCTACTAGGTTCTACCTGGCAGAGCAACTGATAACAGCAGATGATGTTTATCAGGAAATCTTAACATGGGACATGGAAAATAACATGGAAAAGTTACTGCTTTGGGCTGTAATTTCCAGCCAACATGGGAAATGGCCTATAATTCTGGGGAAAAAGTTACTTTTCCAAGCTCTGATCTTGTACTATTATTATAATGTACAGTCTTCAGGAGGCATGAAGAATTGTGCTGGGGGAGACGGACCAATTTTGTCTCTCCAGCAGACTGAATCATTCCTTCCAACATTTCACCGGTGAAAACCAGGACTTGTGTGGCCAAGCAGAATGAGAGTGTGATTACGATGACAAAAGTTGTTAATGAAAAAGAGCAAAAGTTAGGAGAGGCTGCAGGAGTTTGCTTTTGCCTCAGCCTATTGGGAAGGGCAAGATTCTGCCCCTCCTCTCCTCTCCGCCAGAGTTAATTGAATGAAAACTACTTTTGCAAACTGCTTTTGGACTCAGTTTGCAGCAATTGAAGTAAGCAAAGGATGAAAGGGAAAGAGGCAAGAAGGAGAGACACACAGAGGCAATTTAAAACTAGCCCAAAAAGAGGAGGGGTGTGTGACAGAGGATAAATTGGAATTGTCCCTGCCAATTCCAGGATAATTAGAAGCTATGCTACGTTGGTGTCTTCTTGGAAAAACAGAAAATTACTTATTTGATTATATTCTATTCTGCTTTGGTCAGATTTCACCACCAGTACTGTGTCCAGTTCTGGGCACCTCATTTCAAGAAGGATATTGACAAGCTGGAAAATGTACAAAGGAGGGCAACCAAAATGGTGAAGGGTCTGGAAGCCATGCCCTATGAGGAATGGCTTAGGGAGCTGGGGATGTTTACTGTGCAGAAGAGAAGGTTAAGAGGGCACATGACAGCTATGTTTAAATATTTGAAAGGATGTCATATTGAGAAGGGAAAAGGCTTGTTTTCCACTGCTCCAGAAACTAGGACAAGGAACAATGGATTGAAACCAAAGGAAAAGAGATTCCACCTAAACCTCAGGAAGAACTTCCTGGTGGCCAGAGCTGCTCAACAGTGGAATACGCTACCTTAGCGTGTGGTAGAGTCCTCTTCTTTGGAGGTTTTTAAACAGAGGCTGGATGGCCATCTGTTTGGAGTACTTTGATGTATGTTCCTACATAGCAGGAGGTTGGATTGGATGGCCCATGTGGTCTCTTCCAATTCTATGATTCTATCTCCCAGAATCTCCCAGATGGTTTGGCTAGTGGTGGGGATGGCTGGTGGGTTCTGGGAATTGTAGGGCTCCCAAATAACATCTCCAACTTTTGTCTGGAATGAAAATTAAAGAACGGTGAATAATTTCCCTCCTTGCTGGTGAGTCATCAGTAGATGTCCAACAAGGCTAATCTCTAATGCTAGCATGGTATCTTAAAGTCCTCTTTGACAACATGGAGCATTGCAAAGCATTCTCTAATCATGATTCTTGCTTCTGTCTGCTGTTCCTCAGGCTACTAAAGATTGCCTGTAGACCAACTTGCTCAAGGGCTCACATAATCTTTCACCAACAGTTTTCAATTAATGTCTTCCAAGTTGCCCACATAAAACAACTTGTTGTATCCTCTACATTTATACTGTGGGTGTGGGTTTGGAAAGAAGGAAGGAAACTCAAAATTTTCAACCCCAATCAAACCCTGATGCTGAATTTAGAAAGTAAAAATAATACAAAGCTTGCTTAGCTCTTCCCTGGAGTATCTTTGCCCTGGCTTTAATAAATTGTTTCGATCGGCAGCTGTGGCTCTTTTAGGCTCAGGAGACTTCGAAGTCAGATCCAATTCTTTGATGTAGTTTAGAAGGATTCATCTGTGAAATGCCTTGTTACCTAAAAATGTTAATTTTATACCACAGAGTGGGATGAATGGGGGGGGAGATCATTTTTCGTTATATTGATTTAACACAGAAGAAAGGGAGTGCAATGTGTTTGCTGGCAACTGTGCTCCAAACTAACACTGCAATATTTGCCCACATGTTGCAAAGGAGAAGGAAAAACAAAACAACAACATGCTGCCTTTGACACAATGAGTTTCTGATCATGGGAGGCTTTTGGAAGACAGCCATCTGGTAGCTTCTTACTTTTCAAAGAGAGATCCTACGGGTGTGTACAAAGGATGAAATGCACACAGAAATGATGAAATGCACATCTGATGGTGGGGGTGGTAGCAATGAAACTGTTGGATCACATATGAGACACTTTAAAGCAGGAGGAAAAGGGGAAAAAATGGATCAAATCAGTTGTTGCTCTTAGATTTTGAGCTTCACAGAGGTGTCTTTTTTTTTTGTTGTTGGAAGAATGAAGATATTCCAATTCTACACTTGGCTGTGGAAGTATGTGAAGATCAATGACTAGGGTAAAGTTGATGATGGGGCAAAGGATAAAGAGGACGATGGGGCAGCTTTTTTCCCCCTTTCACATGTGCATATTGTTTGTTTGTTTGTTTTAGGGGTGAGGTTGCTGAGACATATTGAACTGCCCTTTGTTTTGTGTGTGTGTGGTGTAGGAACACATCTCTTTTCCATCCGTTCTCTTTTGGCCTCTGGTAACAACAGCTCTGTTAAAGAAGTAATGTCTAGGAAGAGATCTACTTCTTTAAATTAGGTATGCATGCATATGGCCCTTCAAGTCACCTGCTGACTTATGGTGAACCCATGAATTTCACAGAGGTTTCTTAAGCAAGAATACTCAGAGGTGGTTTTGTGAATTCCTTCATCTGAAGTATAGCCTACAGCACCTGCTATTCATTGGCAGTCTCCCATCTAAGTACTAAACCAGGGCTGACCCTGCTTGACTTACAAGATGAGACAGGATCTGGTGCCTTTAGGGTGTTTAGGTGAAGAAAAGCAGGGTGTCGCATAAAGCACTTGTTTTGTATGCCAAAGGTCCAGTTTCAGCATCTCTAGACAGAACTGAGAAACATTCCTGACTGAACCTATGGATAGCAGGCTGGCCCAGGATGTTTTGCTGGACAGGGTAGAACAGCAAACCACCAACACAGGTGACACTGCAGCATACTTGTTTTGGCACATATGGCCAAAAATCCCATATGATCCCTCTCTTGCTCAAGCAGTAATAATCCAGTCATGACAAATTACTCACTTGCTGCCTGTTGCTCAGAGAACTATTTTACTCTTCCCCATAGCAGGTCTGGCCCTGAAAACCACTGGCAGCCACTGTTGATGACTGTAGGAGTTTGTAGCTTCCATACTGAATAGTGAATCCACTCAAGGCTTTAATCCAGATTTTAAAGATATTACCCAGATGCTGAACCATATCCCTCAATAGGTTCAGCCCCTTGGATAACTCCTTAAACTCATATTGACTCTGGACTGGAATCATCACCCAACCAACATGGGAGCCACCACTATAGACAATACTAAGTTTAGGTGGACCAAAGTCTTGATTTGGTATAAGGTAATTTCCGGTATTCCTAAGGATCTTTCTTGCTGATATTTTACATGCATGTGTGGCCTGTGTCAGGAGATACACTGCACCCTTTTTCAGAATCTTCCTAATCATTGTGGCTAAACCACACAGAACCAGGGTTTGCTACCAATATACTGCTTCCAGTATGTTGATTCTCACCATAGCACTTCATGGTCTCATTCTCTCCGTGGGAATGAACAACAACTTGTAAGTTAGAGAAGTGTAAATATAGGTAAGAGAGCCAGTGTGATGTAGTGGTCTGAATTTTGAACTATGACCTGGGAGACCAGGGTTCAATTTCCTGCTCCGCCATGGAAACCCACTGGGTGACCTTGGGCTCTCAGCTCTAGAAAACCCCCAACAGAGGCGCCATAAGTTGGAAATGACTTGAGGGCACACAACAACAACAAAATATAGGTATACCTTAGTTAACAAAGTAAACGTGTTCCCGTGTATCACTTCTTTAATGGAAACTTTGGTATCAGAGGCAGGAATAACATGGAAAGGATAGGGATAGGTTCCTATACCACCACCACAAAAAAAAAAAAAAAGGCAGTGTAATGTATTTAGCAACTTTTTGTTTCAGAACTAACAATATGCACATGTAAAATGAAACAACAGCCAGTGAAACCTTGCAGAAGTAAACAAAAACTCTTTGAACCTTCTAGAGACTTGAAAACTTCCTCCAAAAGGTATCCTGGATGGCTGTTGCTTTCCTCAAGTCTCCACCATTCTTATGATTTCCATTTTGGTGGCCAAACTTACAGATCCATGCTTTATTTAACATGTTGGGAATAGGCTTATCTGTTTTGCCCTTTCTCTTACCTTTGCTGCTCATGCATATCCAAAAAGTGTTCTGGAGGCAGCCGCTTTTTACTTGCCTGTTGAAAGTAGGCTCATACAGCTACAGCATGATCAGCAAGGATAGCATCCCTTTCTTCTGCAGCTCAGGGTTTAGTGCAGTTTTACATATTATTGCAACCCAGCAATGAAAGTCTGCATTCCTCTAGTCCTCCTTTGTCATCCTGGCTATCCCAATGCTGGTTAAAAAAAACAAAATACTTCCAGCTGGACAGGGGGTATGCAGGAAAAGGGGTCTCAGCAGGTATTAAAAAACTTCATTAAAAGGAGCTTCATTTTCCGATGATTTGTTAACTGAGATATGTCTGCACTGAGGTGAATTCACACTAAGATATGATCTTAAGACCTCATAAGCTTAGGTTCAACATTTAATAGCCTCAAAGGAAAGTCCAAATGGTGCCTTCCCTCAATTCTACATAGAGAAGCTGACTGGACTCCCAGTAGAAACTCACCTTTATGCTTGTGAGGGGATGTCCCCTGCCATGATGCTTGTGGGCATCTGCCAAGATTCAGGGATGAGAACAAGCTATGTGGTCAATAGAGCTCTTTCCCCACAAGTGAAGGTAATGGCCGAGGAACTGAGAAAGTACTTTCAAGGGGCCGTTTCTGCATTACGCTGTCATATTGCTATTGTTCCACTTTCAACATCCTATGAAACCTTGGAGTTTGTGGTTTAGGGAGGGGCATTTAGAATTCTCAGCCGAAGGGCTCTTTGGCCTCAGTAAACTACAAACCCCAGAATTCCACAGGATGTTGAAAGTAGAATAATAACACTATAACAGTGTAGTGCAGAAAGGCCCAAGGGAATGATGGTGCTGTTCTCTAGCATGTAAAAACTGGGGTGATTATGTCACTTGGTCCAACAATAGGGCCAGACTGGACTTGATCTTCAGAACTACCTAAATAATCATGGTTGTTGTTGTTGTTACACACTTTCAAGCCATTTCCAACTTATGGTGACCCTAAGGAGAATCTATCACAGGATTTTCTGGGACTGGGAATGTGTGATGCACTTAAGGTCATCCAGTGGGTTTCCATGGCTGAGTGGGGATTCTAACCCTTGTCTCCAGGATTGTAGCCCAATGCTCAAACCACATTGGCTCTCCAATAGTCTCAATACTACAGAGTAAAGAAACAAATATGTTTCAGTTGCCTCCTGCTGTAAACTGAGATATCCTATGGATGACAACACTATCAGCTAATCCTCAAACAAAAATTTGCAAATATTCCAAACTGCGCCTCAAATTTTGTATTTGCTTCAGTGTTAGAACTGAAATGCCTCACACTGGTTGGAAATCTCTTAGCTGCTTTGGCAGTTATCAAATATGAAATCTCATCAGCTATCATGCCAAATATTATATGCCAGCTATCAAATGCTGTCAGATATCACTGTCAAGCAGCAAATATTGAATCACAGGATTTCAAATTGACATGTCTCAATTATTTTTCTGACTATCTGGGAGCTATTCAAATACTCGGAATTTCTCTGAAAAAGGTATTCAATGTTGTATATTTCATTTCTGGAAAATGTGGAGAATCAGGCAACTAAAATGGCAATTCTCCTATGAAACAAGATGTGAAATTATGGAGGCTCCAGAGGAAAAAAAGGCAAATAAGGGAAAATTATTGATAAAGGCATATAAAATGATGTACTATAGAGAGAAAATGACAGACATGGGCCATTTCCTCACCAGACTGTTATAATGCTATTATTCCGCTTTCAACATCCTATGGAATCCTGGGGTTTGCAGTTTAGAGAGGGGATTCCATAGGCTTCCATAGAATGTTGAAAGCGGAATAATAGTGCTATAACAGTCTAGTGCAGAAATGGCCATGGTTTTAGCTGCTTTCTTGCAATACTACAGCCTGGTGTCACATAGCAAAGCTGAACGGTGGGCAATCTTGGACAAACAAAAGAAAATGTTCTTTTTTTGGCACAGTTTGTATTTAAATTACTGATTTGGTTCCCACAAGATATACAAAAGGCTTCCAATTTGCTATAGCTGGCAGCTCTTGCCTCAGTGAAATGTTGTTTCCATCTGAAACATAAAAGTGCTTTCTTAACAGCTGAATCTATTTTGGGGCTAGAGTGTAATACCTAGAATAGCTCTTTTAAAGTTCTGACTAAAACCCGGAGTGGATTTACCGCTTCAAGTGACATCCATGGTACTCCTGGAACTGTAACCAATATGATTAGCTATACAAATGGAAAAGACAAATTCATGGAAGAGAGGGCTATCACTGGCTATCAGTAGGGTTGGGATACTGGTGCCACCTCAGTTTCTAAACATGCCTGGTGCCAACACTGATCCTTTGTGTCAAACTTCTCCTATCTGCGTTCTTGCTGACACCCACAGACTTCTAAGAAGTTCTTTGAAGAAGAAGGCCTTTGAAAAAAGCTGTGCTTTTGTTTCCTCTGCGTGTCATCTTCTTCTGTCTTCTTTGACCTACATACTCTGCCCCAAAGTCCTATTCAACCCTTTAACATCCGCTTGGCATGCAAAAACTGAGCTGATGGTGATTGCTTATTGCAAGCAATTGTAAGGGCAGCATCTATCTATTGTACCTCCTAGAGCAGGCGTTAGCAAAGGGCAGCCCATGGGCTATGTGCAACCTCTGGACCCCAGTTTTGTGGCCACTGAAGTTCCTAGCAGTCCCCAAATGCCCTTGACTAACCCTCCATTTTTTGTGTGTGATCTTCAGGCCATTTTTGCCCAAAAACGATACTAAAAAATCCCCAGAGCTTGAAAACACCCCCTTCCCACGAAAACAAGAATCTCAGAACCCCACACTATACACAAATACCACCATATTTCTCTGCAGTCCTTCTCAAAATGGCAACAGAAATTGATATGATGTCACTTCCTGATGCCATTTTGAGAAGGACTGCAGAGGAAAATGGAAATATTGGGGCTAACTGTGGTGTGGTTGGGAAGAACTGGCCCTGGGGCCCCTGTGTAGTTCCCTACCCTTTGTCTAGTACAACGAGGGGCCTTTTTTAAGATGCTGGTAGCGGTAATGATATAGATGGGGTAAAACTTTTTTAGGCATAGGGATAAGATTATGGGCTAAGCTTCACTGACTTAATTTCTCTGTTTCAGCTGCTCTAAAAGCACAGGAGCAGAGCCGGGGCTGAGGCAAAGAAGTGATCTTATTATTAGTCCAAAACACGTAGTCAGGGTGCTCGGACCGTGGAGCATACGCACTGTGTATATTTCCAGCAGCAATTTTGCACTGTTACTACACATTCCATTCTGTGACACACAGCAGGAAAAAAAATTCCAAGGGAACTCTTAACTCAAATGAAGAACTTTGTGTGGTTCGTTTATGCTCTTTCAATACCACTTAAGCACATTTTTTATGACATACACACATACAGCCCCTACTGTGTGTTAACACCTGGATTTCCTAATTATTCTAAATGCAGAACTTAATTGTCTGTTGAACATTTTCTGCACTGTTAAGATGTTAATTGTTCTAAAACCCTAGGAATAAAGAAGCCTAATGCATTTTATAATCTTAGCAGAGAATGAATTAAACAAAAATCCCACATGGTTGCTAATATTTTTTTAAAAAAGCTCCTTTGTTTGTCGTTTTTAGGCAAAATGATACCTTCCTAAGAGGCTGCATAAATGCATTTACTTTGCTGTTTCCTAGTTAGTCTCACACTGTATTACATTAATTAGCTGGCTCTCATAAAAACCACAGTAAAGGAGGCAGTGAATAATGTCACACTGTTACAACATTGTTTGAGAAAGTCTCCTCACTTAATGAAGGAATGAAACATTTGCCACTTTTTCCTGACTGTGTCCTCCTGTGATATATAGCCGGAGATCTTAAATTAGTTTTACCAGGTAAAATAAGGATAAGGTCTCCAGTACCCTTAATAGTTCTGTAACAGAGTTCAGCAAGAGTTGCTTACATGACAAGCAGTATCTGCTGAAACCCCCTCTTTTATACAACCATTAAAGGGAAAGGAATCCTGTCTCTTACCTGGCAACCCTATCTTAGATGGGCATGGTACAGCATAAGCTCTTCCAGATGGAAGTTTGATCCCTTTTAGACAGAACTGTGATCCCATACATGCTCCATGCCATTAAGGCTAAAGGAACATTCAGGGTACAATCCCATGTATACTCACCTAGAAGTAATACTGAATTGCATGGGACTTGCTTCTGAGTGAATGTGAATAGGCTTTCACCCACTCTACTATACAGAGATGGAGCTAGTGATAGCTGCATCTAGTGAGACTGTACCACCCCAGGAAAATACCAGACGGGAAAACAGATTGTTTCATTACTACATCCTTAAAGATACATGTAGTATACCAGGGATGTGAAAGGACAAGGAGTTTGAAGGTCTAAGGCCATTTCTGCACTGGACTGTGATAGTGCTATTATTCCACTTTCAATATCCTATGGAATCCTGGAGTTTGCATTTTATAGTGCAGTTTATAGTCCCTAAAGGTCCCTCCCTAAACTGCAAACTCCAGGATTCCATCGGATGTTGAAAGTGGAATAATAGCACTATAACAGTCCAGTGCGGAAACAGCCTGAGTCTTCTGCACCATGGTTCTTCATCCCAAACCATAGTCCCACTTTTAGAATGTCTTCACTCTTTCTGTTTTTGCTAACTTACCTCTGACCTTCCCCTAGGCTGGTTGTAATGACTTCTTGGGCCTTTCCAGGAAGTTAACAAGAAGTTGACAATAGTAGCCAAACCAAGGGACACTTGGAATGTTCAGCACTTTATATATTCATAGCTAGACTTGACACATTTTGAAGCACAATAACTTTCCAGTCATTCTGTAACTGAACCATACCGTTTCTGTGTCCAATTCAAATTTTCTCTTCAGCCAGTTCCCTTGAGAAACCACATTGTCCTTGAGTCTTCCCTTGAAGCAGCAGAACTCTCAGTCTGTAGGGGATGATTAATAGAGGTTGTTCTTTTCCAGTCGCAGTCTACACTCAGTGCTTTGGCTTCACTAGGAGGGGGATGATAGCTAAGTGGTTGAGCATGCAGATGATCCAGTTGGTGGCATCTCTAGTAAGGTCTCATGCATGCAGGAGGAAAAGAACACACTTTACTCATTTACTGGAGATCTGAAGGGACCCAGCTTAGGCCCTTTTCGCACATTACCCTTTTGCGCGATGGGGGAGGACGTCTTGCGCGAGAAGCCTCATCCGAAACGCTGCCGCTTCCCTGCTCCTTCGTACCGCAGGTCGCTTCCTGTTAGCGCGACTGTCGCACGAGCGCCCCACCCCTTCCTTCCGCAGCACAGTCTGGAAGTTGTAGGCTGCACTGGGGGAAGGAAGCTTGACCGGTCCGCCTTGCCGACACACCGCACAGAAGTAGGTGTGCAAGGGCGCAGCGAGCATTGCGTGAGCGCGGGGTATTTTCGGCTTAAAGCCAAAAATCAAAAAATGCATGCGTGCCCCGCTTTAGCCTCGTGAGCATTGCGCAAGGGGGAGTGCGTCATATGGAGCGACGTTCCCACTCATGCAACGCTTAAGGGGCGCTTGCGCAAGAAAAAAAGGATGCAAAAAGGACCTTAGACTGGAGTCTCTACTACGATGAGTTAAAAATGAGGATAAACTGTAGATCATGCCTGAGACTATTTATAGGAACATATCTCCTTCTGTCTATGTGCCCATTGTCCAGATTTTGTGAGTCTTGTTGGAATCACCTTCTTTCTAACATTTCACAGATGAAAATCAGGTCATGTATGACTAGGCAACATCAAAGTGTGGCCAAGATGGCAAAAGTTGTTAATAGAGAAGAAGAGCAAGTTAGAAAAGGCTGTACCATTTGCTTTGACCTGAGTCTACTGGGAAAGGTGAGATTCTTCTCCCCCTGCATACTTAATTGAGGTCAAACTACTTTTGCAGTTACTTTTGAAGTAACATGAGGACAAAGTGAGAAAGTGAGAGGAGGTAAAAGGAACTGGTGGGACATTTTCAAAGCTGAAAAAGTGGGGTGGCAGAGGATTAATTGGGGCTGTCCTTGGCAAATTGTGACAGCTGGAGGATATGCAATCAGAAACTGTGTTAGAGTAACCTCCAGGATCATTCTGAATTGCTGGGCTTCTTGGCCTGGCCCCAGTCAGTGGCCCTTCTTTAAAAGAAAGATAGTCTGCTTGTGCAGTTAAACTGGGACTGTGTGAGAATACAGTTTGCTAGATCTGTCATATCAAGAACTGCAAATCCCAGAATTCTTTCTACATAGTCATAAAGGAAGGACTGGTGGGAAGGGCAAGGTAAAACGTCATCAGAAAGCAGGAGCAAGGTCTGCATCTTCTGGTAGGATTTTTACACCCTCAAGTATGTGTCAGAGGCCCTAACTTCAGTGTAATTTTGGACAAAGAGCATTTCTGCACTGTACTGTTATAGTGCTATTATTCCATCTTCAACATCCTATGGAATCCTGGCATTTTCAGTTTAGGGAAGGGCCTTTAGAATTTCAGCTAGAGAACTCTTTAGTCTCAGTAAACTACAAACCCCAGAATCCCACAGGATGATGAAAGTAGAATAATACCACTATAACAGTGTGATGCGGAAAGGCCAAAATCAGCAGCTCATTAGAGCACAGATTGAAATCAACTGATAACATTAGCATTATGTTCCATTCAGTCCTAAAATATGTGAAACAAGAGTCTGGGGAACATCTATAGTCTTCTTCACAAGTATTTCACAGAACTTTCTGAGAATTTTCTTTGTGAAAAGTTTCACTTGGAAAAACTTCAAGTCTGCTTTTGGAAAAGAGTAAGATTTACAAGAAACAGTTGCAACTATTTTTCAGTGGCACCTGCACAACTTTGGATTTTTGCATACTGCCGGTTACTGTGGCAGAAACTGAAAGATGTTTCAGCAAGGTAGTCTTCAGATATGTCAGGCATTCTGCTGTGGGAGAAGACCAGTTAAGCTACTTAGCCATTTGGACTATTGAGTGGAAACCTGCAGGAGAAATTGACTTTGGAAAGCTAGTACATGAATTGCAATGAGAAAGGCTATAAAAATAAAGTTTTAAGGTTAATTGGCATAATATTTGCCACTGAGTCCTGATGGGTCCATTAGAATAATAATTTTAAAAAATCAAGATACTACCCAGAGTGATTGCTTTATTGATAGTTCAAAAAATTACAAGATTAGCAAGCTTGAGGGACTCTTGGGAGGTGTTATTAAGAATGGATACAGCAAATGGGTTTTTTCTTTTCTTTTCGAAACTTAGAATATGTAAAAGTAATCAATATAAACTTTTTTTGCATTGTATGAAATTAGATGTAAGGGGCATGTCCAGAGGAGGGTGACCAAAATGGTGAAAGGTCTGGAAGCCATGCCTTATGAGGAGTGGCTTAGGGAGCTGGGTTTGTTTAGTCTGCAGAAGAGAAGGTTAAGAGGGGACATGATAGCCATGTTTCAATATTTGAAGGGATGTCATGTCAAGGAGGGAGCAGGCTTGTTTTCCACTGCTCCAGAGACTAGGATAAGGAGCAATGGATTCAAGCTGCAGGAAAGGAGATTCCACTTGAACCTCAGGAAGAACTTCCTGATGGTCAGAGCTGTTCAGCAGTAGAATATGCTGCCTCAAAGTGTGGTGGAGTCTCCTTCTTTGGAGGTTTTTAAGCAGAGGCTGGATGGCCATCTGTTGGGAGTGCTTTGATGTGTGTTCCTGCATGACAGGGTGTTGGACTGGATGGCCCCTGGGGTCTCGTCCAACTCTATTATTCTAAGATTCTATTTGACAGAAGCCCCTCTGTTTTTCAGGTAGCAGTCCACAGGAAGGAATGGGTGGATCAGACTATCTGCCAGTTTTGTATAGCCCTGTGTGTAAATCCTTACTGCCCTATTCCTGCCCTCTCCTTAGATTTATTTATTTTATATCCCACCTTTCCCCAGTCCAGGACTCAAGATGGTTTATAAAGATTAAAAGAGATACAACTAAAAAGTTCACATCAAAGGAAATTAGAAATTTAACGAAACTAGCAACAGAATTAAAAGCAGTTAAAAGCAATATTCTTAAAAATCAATTGACAAATAGTTCTGAAAGGCCCCTTTTCACTGAGCGTTCAGTCCTCAAAGTCATGCCAAAACAAACAGTTTTTCATCTGCCTATCACAGGATAGCACGGAGAATACCTATCAAATCTTTCTAGGAAGGGCATTCTGAAGCCTGGGAGCAGCCACCACGAAAGCTCTCCCTTGTTCGCACTGGTTGTTCCTATGAAAGTGCTCAGAAAAGATTAAGGGCATCCCCAGATTGTTCCAAAACACAGACAGGGTCATAAGGGAGAATATAATCCTTCAGATAACCTAGACCTAAGCTGAATCTACATCAATAGCATAGCATTAGGATTTCGAGAGAAGTTTGAATATATATTTTGAATATATTTCCTGCCCTACAAAATCACACATCTAAGCTTATTTTGTCTCAAACTATGCATTTCTACATTTTATCTCAAAGTATCCAATTTTAGATGAAGTTTGGTACAAGCATTCTGAGTTGAGGATTACATTGCAAAACTTGACGTGTGAAATGTGACAAATAACTGCATTGTGAGCCACACATTAGTCCAAGAGGTGCAGTTCAGGCTCATTGGTTCTGAAATGAGGATGGAATGAAATCCCTGAGCGTTGCTATCTAGAAGAGGGAAGTGCATTTTGACGCACTACAAGACCTCATCATATGTGACCAATGAAGTTGGCTCCACTGAGCAACAAAAACTTCACCGTCAAGCTTGTGAGCAGAGGCCTATCTGGAACCTGCCATGCCAAATTCAAGACTAATATTAAATGCTGTCTTTGGATTTTGTATGCTATGCTTCAGTTCAGCATGAGAGCATTCATTCTGTTACTGTGAAACCCCTTATATGAGATAAACAATCCAGCAGTGAGGAACATCTCTCTTTCTCTTAGGGATGGAAAGAAGTTTCATTGGAGTCAACAATCTCTTCCATGAGTAGGAATCGTGTATCCCACAAGAGCTGTTGAAGTGCAAGGCCCAGCAGCCCTTGCCAACAAAGCCAGTGGTGAGGAATGCTGGGATTTACAGTTCAACAATATCTGGGAGAAACAATATATGATTTCCAACCCTTGTTTTGATAAAAATACAGCCTTCCCTCTGCATTTGAGGGTTTGACCTTCACAAATTTGATTATTCATGAGGTGCACATATGCTTCCCCCTATTCTCCTGCCTTTTGCCTGGGTGCATTTGCCTTCCTTCTCCATGCCTTGCAAAATGGAAGGGAATGGGAGGAGGAGAAAAGGGGAGAAGGAAGGCTTTCACACCAGGGCAAAAGGCAAGGGAATGGGAAGTAGAACCCCGGAAGGGAATGGGAAGGAGGGCAGGAGAAAGTTATTCATGTTTTTTCCACTTTCACAAGGGTTCTGTGCCCTGAAAGGGGAGGGACCACTGTAGTATTTTTGTTCCTCCCAGGATTTGTGGCAAGAAAATGTTCACTTCATCTCACGCATTTGCACATTTTTGAGGGTTACAGTACATTCTGGTGAAATTAAGCGTGTAAAAGCCATGTACATATTTTAAATTGCAACTGACTAAAAATGTGCAGCAATGTTTTTGTGAATATGGAAAATTTGCATAAGTTAGGTGCATTTCACAAATCAGTCTGAAAATTAGGGGATATACATTGTAAAAATGGTATAACTTTCATGCAAGAAGATAGTGGATTTTAACAAAATGATCATTATTAAGTGCTCATGGAAAAGATGTTCTGAGGTTCCATGCTGCCTTAGCCCTGAACCAGAGGCAATCATAGATCAAGGGAACTTTATCACATTTATTTAAAATAAAAATAATAGGGGGTCATAGTCTAATGCTCAAACCACTAATAGCATTCATGGTGTCTCTGCAAGCTTTGTGAGACGGAGAGACTGTAACCACAAGGCAAGGCTTGCAAATCTCTATTAAAATATGCCCCTGCCAGCCACCTGTTTCTGCTTTGCAAAGGAGCTGTGGCACCTTGAAGGTGGAAACAGGTGTCTGGCATGCTCCGCACTGGGATTTGAATGTATTGAATCCATGGTGAATTGAATCCATGGATCATACTGTACTTTCTGTATGTGTGTGTGTGTGTGTGTGTGTGTTAGTTATCCCTTGAAAGGAGGGATAAGGAGGTATGCCAGGGTTCTTGGAAGGAGGCATGCCAGGGTTCAAATCCCCACTCAGTCATAGAAACCTTGTGGGTGACCTGGTTAAAGTCCCATTCTCTCATCTTGAGGACGTCAATGGCAAATCCTCTTTTAAGAGATCTGTTTGTTTGTTTTTTAAAAAGCTTCCATGCTAGGTTTGTTTTAGAGTCACCATAAGTCAGAAATTGGTTGGAATCCTTTTGGTGTTTATGCATGGAGAAATTTCCTTATGAATGTGGTTGCATATTTTTACCTGATGAGCAACTTTGATATTCAGGTCATAGTTGCATAAGAGGAGTTTCACATGCAATGCCATTGCACATGCAATTCCACTTTTATTGGCTAAAGAGTACCCATCTGTCCTTCCTGAAATTGGCAGTAGTACTGCTTGGGTTCCAAGTCAGTTCCACAACACTGCCATTCAACACAAGTCTCTCCTAGCACAATCAATATGTAATTCCATGTGTAGAGAGTTAATGCCTTCACAACTCCAGTGTAGTATCGCTGCCATGGACTCTGTTTATTTTTATACAATCATAGAATCATAGAGCTGGAAGAGACCACAAAAGCGATTGAATCCATCTCTCTGACATGCAGAAATACACAATCAAAACATTCCAAAAGAGATTGCCATCCAACCTCTGTTTAAACACCTCCAAAGAAGGAGACTCCTCCACAATCTCAGGCAGCATATTCCAATGCTGAACTGCTCTTACTGTCTGGAAGTTTTTCCTAATGTTTTGGTGGAACCTCTTTTCTTGAAGTTTGAATCCATTGTTCCATGCCCTAGTCTTTGAAGCAGCAGAAAACAAGCTTGCTCCATTTTCCATATTCCATCTCTTCAAATATTTAAACATAATGTAACCTCTTAAACTTCTCTTCTCCAGGCTAAACATACCCATGTTTTGAATTTGATCCTCTCCACTGAAGTATTAGCTACTCCTCCTAAAGTGTTGCATCTGCAAATTTGATAAGAATGCCCTCTATCACATCATCCAAGTCATTGATCAAGATGTTGAATAGCACTGGAGAGAGAACTTTGTGGTACCTGACTAGCCATTCTCTCCAGGATGAAGAGGAGCCATTGATATGCACCCTTTGGGTTCAGTCAGTCAACCAATAACAAATCCACCTAACAGTAGCATTCTTTACCCCACATTTTACTAGCTTGTTTGCAAGAATATCATGGGGAACCCTGTCAAAGGTCTTACTGAAGTCAAGATATGCTATATCTGCAGCATTCCCCTCATCTACCAAGATAATTCTATCAAAGAAAGAGATATGATTAGTTTGGCATGACTTGTTTTTGCAAAACTCATGTTGAAATTTGTCGTCATCATCATCATCATCATCATCATCAGTCAGCCTGATGTCAGTACCCAGAAAGATTCTAGATCAGATCATTAAACAGCCAGTGTGTAATTACTTAGAAAGCAATGTTGTGATCACTAAAAGTCACCATGGGTTTCTCAAAAACAAGTCATGCCAGACTAATCATCTCTTTTTATGATAAGAGGAAGGGATCGCTCTGGATGTAGCATATCTTGATTTCAGTAAGGCCTTTGACACAGTTCCCCATGACATTCTTGCAAAGAGGCTAGTAAAATGTGGGCTGGACAGTACTACTCTTAGGTGGATTTGTAGTTGGTTGACTGACTGAACTCAAAGGTTGCTCACCAATGGCTTCACTTCATCCTAGAGAGAAGTGACCAGTGTAGTGGGGTGCCATAGGGTTCTGTCCTGGGTCCAATGCTATTTAACATCTTCATCAATCACTTGGATGAAGAAGTAGAGGGCACACTGAGCTAATTTGCAGATGACACCAAATTGAGAGAGGTTGCTAATATGCCAGAGGATAGGATCAAAATTCAAAATGATCTTAACAGATTGGAGAGCTGGGCTAACAAGATGAATTTCTACAGAGAGAAATGTAAGGTCCTACACTTAGGCAGAAAAAATGGAATGCACAAATATAGGATGGGGGACACATGGCTGGATAACAGTATATGTGAAAGGGATCTAAGAGTCTTGTTGGACCACAAGCTGAACCTGAGTCAGCAGTCTGATGTGGCAGCCGAGAAAGCCAACATGATTCTTGGTTGCATCAATAGGAGTATGGTGTCTAGATTGAGGGAGGTTATAGTGCCACTCTGCTTTGGTTAAACCTCATCTGAATACTGTGTCCAATTCTGGGCACCTCATATCAAGAACGATGTTGACAAGCAGGAACGTGTCCAGAGGAGGGCGACCAAAATGGTGAAGGGGCTGGAAGCCTTGCGCTATGAGGAGCAGCTTAGGGAGCTGGATATGTTTAGTATGCAGAAGAGAAGGTTAAGAGGAGATATGATAGCCATGATTCAATATTTGAAGGGATGTCATGTTGAGGAGGAAGCGGGCTTGTTTTCCGCTGCTCCACAGACTAGGACAAGGAAGAATGAATTCAAGCTACAGGGAAGGATATTCCACCTAAACCTTAGGAAGAACTTCCTGATGGTCAAAGCTGTTCAGCAATGGAATATGCTGCCTTAGAGTGTGGCGGAATCTCCTTTGGAGGTTTTTAAGCAGAGGCTGGATGGCTATCTGTTGGGAGTGCTTTGTTGCATGTTCCTGCATGGCAAGGGGTTGGACTGAATGGCCCCTGTGTCTCTTCCAAGTCTCTAATTCTATGATCACCACCACCACCACTGTCCTGTGTGTTTGAACTGTAAGACACCTTGAGTGTCTCAGAAAGAGACATTGAAGCAACTTCAATAACAACATGACTTCTTCATATATTGTCTGGACTCTTTCAGATTCTTTTCTGAACCCTAGTCTCTGATTTGTATGGCATATGCAGCTGGCCCCTCAAGGCAATAGCATGATTTGTATTCCCCAATGGTTAAACTGCTCGGAAGTACTCACGACGATGAGCATGGCTTCTCCCAGGAGGAATGTATCAAAGTTCTTTTGACTCATAGAGCTGAGTCAACCATGGAGCTGAGTCAGGCATCTCTTAAGCATGCCACTCTCTCCCCCATTGAGATTCAAGGCCTTCTCAAACTGCCCTGTAAACATTCATGCTTAGCTTCAATCTATTGGCATTGAATTGCCATGATTCAGGCAAAGTTTGTCACTGACAACATGGCTCTATTCTCTGAAGGCAATTGTAAGTAATCATATCATTACTCCATTCTGCAAAATTGTACTCAGGTTGTGCTTTTGCTCCTTGAAAATTAGAGCTCTTTTCTGTACTGCAAAGGCTGAGCATTCTACTGTTCAGCCTTACTCAGCAAGAGTACAGATAATGAGATGACACAGAGCTGATCTTACTAGGTGGTTCCCTGCCTTCTTTATCTGAGATCCTGCTCTTCAAGAAATCTTTTCTTAATTGTGTGGGATTTGGAGGGACATTGGGCGCATACCCTCCAATATTTCACAGGTAAAAATAGGGATGTAGAGTCGAAGGCTTTCATAGCCAGAATCTATTGGTTCTTGTGGGGTTTTGAGGCTTTGAGACCATGTTCTGGTTGTATTTTCTCCTAACATTTTGCCTGCGTCTGTGGCTGGCATCTTCAGAGGAATGGTGAATTGGAAGTGGAATGGAGAAGATATATGCCAGTCTCCTCCTCCAGAGGGGAGGGAGCAATTAGCATAATAGTCCTATTGTGTGTATTGAATACTTGTTCCTAGAGGGAGACTTCCTGAGCCCAGGTGGGGCTTGTTAGGGCTCTTTAGTATCTTTTGTGTTTTGATTTTGGTGTTTTTCAATACTGGCAGCCAAATTTTGTTGACCTTTTGAGTCTCCTCTTTCCTGTTAAAATTATCCAAGTGTTTGTGGATTTCAATGGCCTTTCTGCGTAGCCTGACCTGGTAGTTATTAGAACGGTCCAGAATTTCTGTGCTTTCAAATAACATTCTGTGTCTGGGTTGGTTTATAGTGTGTTCTGCTACTGCTGACTTTTCTGGCTGGATCAGCCTGCAGTATCTTTCATGTTCTTTGATACGTGTTTGGATGCTGCATTTTGTGGTCCCTATGTAGACCTGACCACAGCTGCATGGTATGCGGTAAACTCCTGCAGAAGTTAGGGGATCCCTCTTGTCCTTTGCTGAGCGAAGCATTTGCTGAATTTTCCTGGTTGGTCTGTAAATTGTTCGGAGGTTATGTTTCTTCATAAGTCTCCCTATTCCGTCAGTGACTCCTTTGATATATGGTAAAAACACATTCCCTTCAGGTGTCTGCTTATCCTTACTCCTGTGGCTTTTTCGGGGTCTTGAGGCCCTTCTGATATCTGAGCTGGAGTACCCATTGGCCTGTAGAGCCCAGTTTAAATGATTCAGTTCCTCATTCAAGAGGTGAGGTTCACAAATTCACAAAAAAGAATTTGAACCAAAAATAGGGATGTTCTTGAGTTCCGTACACACTCTTGTATAATACATCATGTAGAATTGTTCTAAGTGAACCTTACCAATCACAGTATTGAAAAACACCAAAATCAAAACACAAGAAAATACTAATGAGCCCTAATGAGCCCCACCTGGGCTCAGGAAGTCTCCCTCCAGGAACTAGTATTCAATATACACAATAGGACTATTATGCTAATTGATCCTTCCCCTCTGGAGGAGGAGACTGGCATATGTCTTCTCCACTTCACTCTACTTCTAATTCACCATTCCTCTGAAGATGCCAGCCACCGATGTAGGCAAAACATCAGGAGAAAATACAACCATAACACGGTCTCAAAGCCCGAAAAACCCACAAGAACCAAAAATAGGGATATTCTTGAGTTCTGTACACATCATGTAGAATTGTTCCAAGTGAACCTTATCAATCACAGTATGTGAAATGGCAGGCTGTATGTTATGTGACACTATTGCCTTCATGCAGTCTCCAGCCCTGTGCAGTAGAGATGCTCTTCTCCCCAACTGAGGTTGTAAGTCATACAAATAACATGCTAGCATCTGCAAAAGACAAACAAGAGGATATCCTTGAGAACCTCTTTCTTTCTGGAACAAGCATGCATTCTCTGGTTATGAGAGAAGGGTCCCATAGTGTACATAGTTGTTCCCAGTACATGTTTTGCATAGAAGAGATCCCAGACTGAATCTATAGCCTGTCTGCTTAATGGAAGGGTGGACAATATAAAAGCAAAATACAGTCCTTCCCCAGGGTCACTGGTACAGGGATAATGCAGATTTAGATAGACCTACTGTCTGATCCATATATTCATATGTAAGTCCATTCTTGTATTTCAAGCTATTGGATTAGGTTGCCTTCAATACAACCAGAGTCTTCTCAAACTCTACAACCTGGAGGAGAGTTCTTCTGGAGTACTTAAGGCAGTACCTTGATGTCTAGCTTCTGCAGCCACACAGTTTCTCAAAAATCTATTTTATAATTGGTAATCAACCAGCAGTGGCCTTCAGTGCTAGCTGGAGCAGTCACTGTAATGTGGCATTAACCTTATTATGCAAACAGATGCCTTTGGACACAAGCCATAACTCTAACATAATGTTCAAAGTCATTTGGGACATTATAAGCATACTAGATATACTGTATTTGCTGGTGTATAAGATGCACCCCATTTTCAAACAGTCTTTTTCAGGGAAAAAAGTGAGTCTTATACACAAGCAAATAGGGTAAATGGAGAGAGACGCAGTCATACGTAGGTCATGGTAGAAAAACCATGACCTGATAAATGAGACAAAGTGTCTACAGAGTGGTATTATGGGGTGGTGAATGCACTCTGGGGTTTAGCCCAAATTTAAAGGAGCAAGACAAGATGATGAACCAAAAGGTTCAACATGTTGGGTAACTCCTTTAATATCTGGATTAAAACAGAGCAGATCTGCCATATCACTGCCATTGGATCTGCCAGCTACCAGAGGTCATTACACATAAGACATATTGTGGATGGGAAAGGTGGCCCCCAAACTGACCTGCATGCTTGCTTCTGTGTATAATGAGTGGTTGTAGCAGATGGGGGATCTCACATTCATGATTAGGGTTGCCAAATTTAGGATTATCCCAAGTCTTGAAGTTCCTGGGCCAAAACTTGAGATCAAGGGATATGCCCTGGTGATATCATTAAGTATTGCATTTAAACACAGAGACACATAGAGACACACACACAGAGAGAAGGTGAAAGGGAGAGGGAGAGTGCATACAGTGGCCCTTGGTATTTGCTAGGGTTTAGTTCGAGAACACCCCATGTATACCAAAACTCATGGATGCTTAGGTCCCATTATCTATAGTGGTGTGGTAAAATGGCATCCCTTATATAAAATGGCAAAAGCAAAAGTTTCTTTTTGGATTTTTTTATAAAAATATTTTCAAGCCAGTTTGATTGAATCTATGGATACAGAATCTGTGGATACGGAGGTCTAACTGACTTATCCTTTCAGGAAATTAAGACAGAAATCTTTAGCTAAGGGAGCTGTTCCTCCATCAAGGTGAGATGAGCAGTTTTTCCTTCTCATTTAGCTAGTGAGATGGGATAAGAGACATTCAATCTAGCTGTTTGCTTCTAGGCAGAAAACGGAAGCAGAACTGTCTGGAGGGTGAGTGCTGACACTATAGCAACTGGAAATGAAGGAGGAAGCTAAGTAAAGACCCAGACCTCCTGGAGAGTCTTCACAAGTTACAGCAACAGATCAGTTAAAGCCTGGAAAACTCTAGCGAGCTGCTGCTCTTTAGCTGATCTGGGTATTTTCACAGCCCTTTCCCTTTGCCCAGAGTTAAGGTCACCAAAATTGGAGAATTTGTACATTTACCTCCTACCTTGACATGACCCACAGAAATTAGAGACTCAGGGCTGAGAGTTCTAAGTCTGAGAGACCTGTAGGCTAAAAGACTTCTAATGGATCCCCTTCTCTGAAGGCAGCTAGCATCCTCCTGAGCAATGCTTATATGTAAAACTAGTAGGCATGGCATAGTTGTTTTTTAATTTCTCACAGTGCTCTGGCCCTTAAACCCTTATGAAATGATCTATGCTCCTCAACATGCCAGTAGATGGAAGTAGCTGATTTTTCTTGTCTCTCAGGGATGCCCTTTTGCTGAAATTCCAGGCCAGCTTCAAAAGAAGAGCCTAATTAACTCTGTTCTGAGAGGTCTACTGTCCGCATTGCATGCCTGCTAATGTCAATGGCAGTTATACTCCAGAAGGTGACTAGAATGAAGAATAGAGAAGAGGAGAAAGACAGAGGCAGAAAATGGAGGATGGTAGGATGGAGGCAAGAGTAGACCCTTTTCCTGGCATGCTAACTTTCCACATACAAGATATCCCTCCTCCCATGGAGTAATTATTCCAATATGCAGCCCTGCATTTACTTTCTTCAGTGGTATAAATTGCTGGAGTACCACAGTATAATATATTGAATAAAGTGTTGGTCTGGGGAGCCCGTGAGATGTTGCATCTGCAGTGTGGGGGAACTCTTTGCCAGGGGTTCAGAACATAGCACAACAGCCACCTATAGAACTACTGCCACATGGATGGCATCAATTGCATAGGTTGTTACTAATGTTTAAACTCAGTGAGATTTCCTTCCTCCACACAGAGACTGATCAGACTGGAACAGTAAAATAGGTGCTGACACTCTGAAAGTCTATGCTCATTTCAGCTCTCCAGAGCACAAGTTACATGTTAGGCAGTGGAATGCCTAGTGGGATTATATTGCCGGAGTTACTTAATATGGAAGTTAAGGTACCATGAGAACAGCCCATCAGTGCCCAAGTATTTTTTGAGGAAGAAGGAGGAGATTTGTCATCCATGTTTCCTTGCTTTTCTGTGAATACCTCCAACCATAACTATTTTTATTTGAACCAAGGGTTTTTTTCCTTCTTGGGAGGGCCCTGAGGCAGGAAGCACTATGGGTCCTCTGGAAAAATGAATGTCCTATCGCTTCCTGCAACTTCATCTTTAGTAGGGGTGGGGATGACCCCATCAGATGTTTTATACTTAAACTCCAAAAACTTCCTTCCAACATGGCTAACAGGAAATATTGGAGAGAGTTTCCAAAGTACCTAAGGAACTAATATTGTCCATTTCTGCACTAGACTATTACAGTGCTATTATTCCACTTTCAACATCCTATGGAATTCTGGGGTCCCTCCCTAAACTGCAAACCTCAGGATTCCATAGGATGTTGAAAGTGAAATAATAGCACTGTAACAGTCTAGTGAGGAAATGGCCATTCTCCACTTTGAACTAAAGCAAGGATAGGGAATGTGCATTGCTCTAGATTAGATTCAGAACTAGGAAGTGGGATATGGGAGATACATACATATGCACATACAGAGAGAGAAAATGATAGAATGTGAGTGTGTGTCTCTAAAAAGGATAGATCCTGCATGCTAGAAGATGTCACTCATAAGAAAGTTCCTCACAATATGTTGGCGTGCTATTCAAAGTTTTCACTCAAGAAACACAATAGAAGATTAAGTGTGTTCCATGAAGAATCAGTCTTACTTGCGGGGGAGCACATTAGAAAACTACAATCTTCTCCTCTTAATTGACACTCTTCATTATCAATCTGGGTTAAAGGTATGAATTTCAGACTTCAGACTTGGAGAAGGTGCAAGGCTGGCAGTAGCTACAAATAGCAGCCATAATAAAAAGGTTGCCTTCCCCTTCCACAAAAGCACAGCATCCAACATTCTTTTCTGTGTGGGAAATAACATGGAAACCTGTCATCAGCTATAAATGTACAGAGTCTAGGATCACCATGTAACAAAAGAAAAAAAAAATACTGAATTTGCCCAAAAAAAGTAGAAAAAAGAGAGAAGAAAAAAAGAAACAGCAACAACAATAACAGTGACAGCAGCTGGGGCTTTATCTTGTGAGCTTTGAATTAAAGTGTGTGTGTGTGTGTGTGTGTAAGTAGGGGAAGGGTTCCATTATCTCACACACACACACACACACAATCAAACATATAGAGACTCAACAACTATTGTATCATACGAAACTACACACACATACACACACATTAACCACAAACACATGAGTGCTGGAATGGAAGAGAATGGGAACCCAGGACATGAAGAATGGTTGGTGCTGACAGATCTGTGTGCTGAAAAAGCATCAGCAACTTGCAGTGCATAATTAAGCAGAAGACAAATGAAAACATAGATGGCTGTTGCTAACTAAAGAGTGATGAATGGCTGATGTTGACTCAGGCCCAAGCACTGTCTATTGCCCAATGATGCTGATGCATTTGTAGCACTTGTTTTACCCAATGTCATCAACTTAACTGATTACACGAGAAGCTGAACAGAAGTGGAAACCATGGCGTGCTGTGCTGGCATGCAGGTTGATAAATCTCCATAGAAAGAAGACACATGGAATGAAGGGAAGGTCTAGAAGACCTCCTCAATATCTTTACCTTTGATGCAACACTATCTCACAAGGAATGGGAGGCGTATAAAGACCATCCAAGTGCATGGCAATCTCTATCCATCCACAGCTCCCCGAATACTAGTTAAGTCTCTGGAGAACAGAAGCTAAAAATACACAGTCATCCAAGTATGGATAAATAGAAATACTCATGTTCAATAAGGTTGAAAGTCAGTGTTCCTAGACAGTTTACCTCTTGCTCTATTTGTCACAGAAAGTATCTATGGAACATTACTGAAATTAAAGATTTTCTCCTCCTCCTCCTTAAGCTCCCCACCAGCTTTCATTCCTTCTCAGAATGGAATTGAATAGACTTAGTGTGGCCAGGCTTCAATGAACAACAGCAAACGCTTAAGCCAACAAAGAAAAAAACATATTGAAATCAATAAGAAATAACCAGGATTGTCTTGCTATTGTCAGCCTTTTTCCCCTCTGTAAACCAGATTCCAATCAGGGGGAAAAATGGAGTGGTGGAGGAAGGGGTCTGACAAAGTTAGACACATTCAGTTTTGTGGGTTTTCCCCTACTTTTTTTTAAAAAAAGACTCTCTAGTTCTTTCCGTTTAATTAATGAAAAAAAATCTGTAGGTTTTGGGTTTGTTTGTTTGTTTTTAAACCAAGACATAGCATTAAAGGAAAGCTGGCGAGCCTGGATAGAGACAGCCAGTCTCAGCTCATGGAATGTTCTGAGGGGGTGATATTAGGGGACAAATATGAAAACCAGAGCCCTGTCTATTAACCTGCCAGATAGGACAGTTAGAAATAGAGTTAGGGCCAATTAGGACGAGACGAACTTATAAGATCAAATGCAGATTGTTCAGGGAGAAGTCTTCTTTGTTTGAGACTAAGTGTACTGTGTGTGTGGAAGTAGCATAAGACTAGATATTTTGTTTTTGTTTTTGTTGTGTGCCTTCAAGTTATTTCTGACTTACAGTGACTCTAAGGCAAAACTATCACAGGATTTCCTAAAGCCTGAGAGTGTGTGGAATGCCCAAGGTCACCCAATTGGTTTTCATGGCTAAACAGGGAATCCAACCCTAGTCTCCAGGGTGATAGTCCAATGCTCAAACCACAACACTATACTGGTTTATGTGGTTATTGTGAAACAGCTTCCTTAAAAATAATTTGTGACACAAATAGACTGTCCAAAAGGACAGTGAACAGTTCTCAAAGAGAAAATGGTACTTGTTTTACAGGGGATATGTTGGCTCTGAAATGATTGTTTTCACACCAGAAATGTTTATTTCTAAACAGTTAGCATGGGCCCACACAATATGCCAAAAAAGAAGATTGAAATATCTCTACTTTCCCATTTCTGTACTTTGACATTGTTGGTTGCTGGCATGAATTCAAAGCTCTTTAAACAGCAAGGAGAAAATTAATTTAAAATGTAAGACAAAAATATACCCACATGCAAATGTAGATTATCCTGAGGACAAGTGCATTCTTTTGCTGAGCTGAGATTTCTTACTGCAATTTTTTTACTGAATGATTTCAATGAATAGAGAGGAACGGATGACCTCCCTAGAACATAATAGAAAAGAACTATAATGTTAATGAATATCTTTATGCTGCATATGTTTAAAAGAAGTGATACCGCATCATATCCTCCAACTGTTCTGATTTGGTAGGGACAACACTGATTAAAGCTGTGTCGCCCTGCTTTTTTAAATTACTTTAAAAATATCCTGGTTCATCTCTCTTCTTCCTACTTACCCCTTTGTCTTCGGCTTCCTTCAGTTGCTGCAAACTGAATACAAAGTCCAAAAGTAGATTGTATTCAACTCATCAGGAGAGAGAAAAGGGGCAAAATCTTGCTCTTCCCAGTAGGCTTAGGCAAAAGCAAACTGCTTTATCCTCTCCTGGCTTGTGTGTTCCTCCTCATTAATACCTTTTGACATCTTGGCCACATTCTGATGTTCCTCAGCCACATGTCTCCTAGTGTTCACCTGTGAAATGTCTGAATGTACATTGTACAGCAGCTGCCCTATAAGGTCCAATTGATCTTGACACGACTGTTTTGTTACCCTGTTTACTGGGGGTCCCGTGAGGGACACCAAAGTGCGCTCTCAAAATATCAAAAGGTGGGGAAATTAGCAAGAGCACAAGTTAGCACTGCGAGAGGCAGGGCAATGGAGCGGAATCTTTTACCCAATGTCTATGGGGTCAGGCCAAGCCAAGGAGCACACCAGGTTATAAGAATAATTGTGATCTTCATTACAATACAGACAAACAGTATATGCAACACACTCACACAGATAACTATAGAAAAATAAAGGTTGGAGGGAGACAGAGGGATTTTTAAGAGGGATTGTTGCTACACCTGTCCTGAAGCCCGGATAGTTCACTGCGGAAGTTCAGAGGTGTGTAGTCTCAGTATGTGGGACTGAGGGGAAGGCTCGCCAAGAGCAGCCGCAGCAAGGCTGGATGGAAATCAGGAGCGATCCAAGGAAGCTCACAAAGTCAGGGGTTTTTATAGGGGAAAATGTAGCCACAGGCTACTCTGCACTTGGGGAAAACAATGAGTTTCGGGCTGGAGACAAAGCCTCCGAAAGGTCAGAATTTAGCATGATTGAGTTAAGTCCGAATTGACAAAGGAGTAGACAGTATGCAAATACAGAGTGCTTGACAGATGAGGATTCTCCTAATCAAGCCTTCTGCTCGGGGCAGGGAGTTCTTTGTAAGTAGCGTGCATACATAATAGAGTACTTGCCTTTGAGGTCTCCTGAAGCGGCGGGAGGGCTATTTCCGGCCAGCCTGTATTGTGTTGGAATATTACAGCAATTAGTGGCCGTGCCTGTCTACGAGCTTGTCCGGGGGACCTCGCAGACACGTGGAGAGGGATGGTAGAAGACAGCCAAATTATTGATATCAAAGTGATATCTAATGTCACCCCAAGTGCGGCTTAGAAACTGCAGTAACAGTTTGTCCAGCGATAAAGCAAAGGTACACAGAGGAATGACCTCTTAGGCCATTGCTGAGAAAGATGGGCCAAAGAGACATATATTCCTATCCATGTAGTCAGTGTTGGGTCTTCAAGATTTTGGATATAATGGCTAAAAGGCTAGGTGTAGAAAAGGTAAGATGGGGGTAGAAGATCAAACACTCCGTCTTAAATAAGACACTGAGTCAGGGGCAGCATACCCCTACTGAGCAGAATGCTCATCAAATCAGAGCTCACAGAGCTCAGAGATGAATAAGAATTTTGTTTGATTAATGTTCTGATGAGATCTTTTCAAAATGTGCAAATTTCTTTATACATCTGATGGAAAGAATTTGGGATTAAACAAGTTGAAACATGTGAGGAAGTAAAAGTTTTCCCCATTCCTGCTTTCTGCCAGGATAGCTGGTGATCTTAGGTCTCTATCAATCAGACATGGTTTTTACTGGGTTCTGTAAATCAGGCCATCTGCCGCCAAACAGAACTGAACTAATTGCAAGGCTGAATTACACCCTGCTGGTCTTTTTTTCCTTTTTTTTTTTTTTACTCTGAGGTACTGGATTCTTCTATGTTTATTGTTTATATTTATGCCATTGTTTCATTGTTATGCTATGTATAGTTATGCCATTGTTTCATTGTTTGTTTGTTTTTCTTGGTTTATAGTTACTTAAAATTGGATTGGATACCATGCCCAGTTAGAAGTATAACCCAAAGTTTCTGCCTAGAAGTAGGTATCTTAACCCACTAATTGCCCTATACCAATCACATTGCACATGCACACTTTGCACATGCACACAGAATTTGGCAAAAGAAACAGAGAAAATAGTGCCCATCCTATAACAAAGTGTCAGTTTCACCCATTTGGGCAGAGGGCTTCTCAGTGCTTTTAACTCTTAAGCACCCTGCATTTTGCTTTCACCTGCAGTTGAGAAAAATCATATCCTTTCTGTCCTGAATCTGATTTTTTTTTTAGTAAACTGGCAATCAAAAATGAATCAATTCTTACTGAACTGTATTGACCAAAACTGCACTATGGATGAGTAAACCTAGGTAATTGTTCTGTATTCATGGTTGTTACTTAGTCACAATTGTGACACTATTACCAAGATTGTAGCTTCCCACCAACTTACTTTACTGGACATCAGCTGCATGAGGAGAAGGAGATCCATTCTGCCAGCAATTAGAGCATGGGTGAATGACATCAGGTTTGTGGGAACCAAGAAAGATTACTTTTTAGCTGATGTAGAATATTGGCTGTTCTACCCATCTCTAGCATAAACATGGTTGAATATAGAGTTTTGTATTTTACAAGCAAACCAACTGATTCCTGAAGCAATAAGTGAAGTACAGTTTGCCTCAATATTGATACTTTTTCTGAATTTTGCAGTGTAATCTTCCAATAAAAAAAAATCACATAGAAATGGGCATGTTAGGTACACACACACACAATGTAGGCATTTGTGAAGATAGCAAAGAGAAATGCGGTGCGCCGAGACATTCTGTCTGCTCTTGCAAAAATGATTATCTATAGCAAGCATTCACACAAAAGTGAATGGCTAGCTGGTATCCCATTAGTGACTTACTCATTTACAAATACCCACTAAGAATGATTGGACATTTTTGTGTGATGTGGAATGGCCATATTCAATGCCAGGTTGCAGGCACCATTGGTGTTGTGGTGTCATTGTGTGTACTTGTGCTTGCAAATTTTGCATGGATTTGCATTGTGCACTGCAGATGTGCATGCATGTTTGGCTGCACATTTAGTTGCACTGTACTACATTATACAATTGATATATACATATGTAAGCATAAAGTTATACTACTTCTCCTTGATGTAGGAGCATGGCCAATATAGTTGAAGGAATATGCATGAAGATGTATTCAAATTTTCATATGATGATTTTTTTTTTAAAAAAAGCACAAACAGATGCAAAAAGGGATAAAATGTTCTTGAGGCTCGGGGGAAAAAAAGAGAGAAACAGGGTAAAAGCCAAATATGGTGGATTTCTGTGATGATGATATAGAAGTAGATGAATCATTGGTCCAACTTGCTATGCCATTGTCCTATGTCATTCTTTTTGTCTGTGTCCTAAACCTTATTGCAATCCCCTCTGAAAAATCACAAAACATTGTAACAGTAACAGCTTCACGTATAGGCAGAAGCATGGAGTTTAAAGAGCAGAATAAGTCATAATAGGATCACTGAGCCTGCAGCACACTGTGTTTTCATTTCTTCCTTGCTCTTGTGACATTCAGCTGCTCTGATCCATATCTTCTTGTTTAGTTTTTGTTTATAAATCGTCTGACACTAGCTGTGCTGTTGATATAGTTATGAGGGACAGGCACACTTAGGGATATGATTTGCAGGAGCTCATGTTGCTGCTTTGTCCTGTAGCTCAGTGGGGAAATGACCTTGCATGCAACCTGACAATACAGATCTAGTTTCGCTATTTCCTTGCTGAAGACACCTTTATGAATGGAAGTTGTTATCCCTCTTCTTTCTTCCCCCGGTACAGCAAATAACATTTTCAAAGTTGAGTTCCAAAGCCACTAAACTCAGGATACTTTTGTTGTCATTATTCCTCCTCCTCCTGTTCTTAAATATCTAGGGATGACACTAAGAATTGTGGTACCTTAAATTTTACTTCTGTGGTACTTCTGGAGCTGAGCAAGTAAGATAGATTGCAGCAATGTCAGCCAATGGCTTCTCTTTAAAAAGTGTGGTAAATCCACTTAGAGTTTTATTTCTGTAAAGCAGTGGTTCTCAACCTTTGGTCAAGGTTCCTTCCAAGTGCTTTGTACTTCAGCTTGCAGAAGCTCCAGAAGATTCTGGGAGGCTCCTAGAAGATTCTGGAGGCTGAAGACCAAAACTCCTGGAAGACTAAGGGCCTTTCCACACTACATTGTTATATTGTTATTATTCCATTTTCAATACCCCATCCCATCTTTTTGCAGTTTGCAGTTTAGAGAGGGATATTTAGGGTTCTCAGCCAGGGAGCCCTTTGGCCTCAGTAAACTATGAACCCCAGATTTCCACAAGATGCTGAAAGTGGAATATTAGCACTATAACGGTGTACTGTGGAAAGGCCCTAAAAGTTGAGAACCAGTGTTCTATACCTTAAATGAGCCATCCGAGGTCCTGAATCTTTTCTAAGAGTAGGGTTCAGTATCTTGGCTAACTCCTTTAATGTCAAAAATAAAATCCAGTTTACATTTACCTCTTCGAGGCCACTAGTTACCACTGGTTTGGATTTTGGCTAGGAGGAGGCCTACAAAAGGTGTAACCTGCCAGGCCAGATACAGTCCACCAGAAATGTTGACTTCAAATATGAGCCCCATTTCTACAAGATGACTGTCCATACCCACTGTCACCTGCATGGACTTGTCTGGTAGCACTAGCTAGGAGTTTGAGAAGCTGTCTATCATCTTAAGTTTCCTGAAATGCCCCCAAACACCTGACATAACCAAGTGAGAAACAGATGGGAAAAAGACCCGATAGGAATTGTCAACCACAGTTGATAAAGACAGAGTGCTTAGATGCTAGCAGTTGTCCAAATATACTAGATGTTGATGCTCAGCCCACCCACCAGTCATGTTTGTAGCACAACCAGTGGCTTAACCAATCTTTTGCTTTGAAATCTGTGTTGGACTGTAATTACAAGACTGTTGTCAACTACCTAATAGGTCACAGTTTAGAGCTGAAGGGAGAGAAGAAAGTCAAAAGCTTTCACAGCCAAAGTCCATGGGTTGTTGTGGGTTTTTCGGGCTATGAGGTTATGTTCTACTAGTATTTGCTCCTAATGTTTTGCCTGCATCTGTGGCTGGCATCTTCAGAGGATCTGGAGACATGGAAGTAGAAAGGAGTATATATACTTGTGTGATCCCTGGGTGGGAGGGATTTGCATTTGTGATGCATTTGTGATGTATTAGTGATGCAGCTGGCCTGTAAGATAGCCCATTGTTGAGTGGACTGTCCCCAGGGTTGCGTTGTTAGTCAGGGAATATGCATAACTGTTGTATGTGCACTTAAGTACTTGTTAGCAATCCATTGTATTATTTCCTGTAGAGAGACCTCCTGAGTCTGGATGGTGTTCACTGACATATTTTTGAGTCTTGATTTTAGTGTTTTTTAGTACTGGTAGCCAATTTTTGTTTACTTTCTGAGTTTCTTCTTTTCTTTTTATGGATTTCAATGGCCTCTCTCTGTAGTCTGACACAGTAGTTATCTGAATAGTCCAGAATTTCTACGCCTTCAAATAGCATTCTGTGTCCAGGTTGGTTTATAAGATGTTCTACTACTGCTGATTTTTCTGGCTGGATGAGTCTGCAGTGTCTTTCATGTTCTTTGATTCATGTTTGGATGCTGCATTTTGTAGTCCCTATGTAGACCCTTCCACAGCTGCTAGGTATGCAGTAAACTCCCGCAGAAGTAAGAGGATCCCTCTTGTCCTTTGCTGAATGTAAAAACACCAACCATCACCCAGGACAAAAAAGGAGCACAATAAAAACTCTGGTTGACCATGCAAAAACAATTTGTGGACCCCACCTTCTGAAAGATGAACTGAGTCATCTAAACTGGGCTCTACAGGCCAATGGTTACTCCAGTTCGGAAATCAGAAGAGCCTGAAGACCCAGAAAAAACCACATGGGTGAGGATAAACAGCCACCCCAAGGGAATGTGTTTTTACCATATGTCAAAGGAGTCACTGACTCAATAGGGAAACTGATGAAGAAACATAACTTCCAAACAATCTACAGACCAACCAAGAAAATTCAACAAATGCTACATTCAGCAAAGGACAAATGGTTAGTTACAATATCCTGAAGGATCAAGTAAGGATTCTTGAAAGTAACCTGAATAGTGGATGTCAGTGGTTTCTGTGTCAGCTGGACACTGGAAGTGCTGTCTGTTTTAATCCAAACTGTTGGACTTTGTCCCCAAATTAGATTCAGCAGTTTGGATAGCTGCCTTAAAATTGAGACTAAAACCTAAAGCGGAGTCACCATTTCATTAACACTGAAACCAGTGGATGTTGCAGCTACGGACTACAGATAAGCAAAAATTTGGGTAGTAAATAGGGTACCTTAAAAGAAGAAGATGGCTGGCAAGAAGGGTTAACTTTCTTTCTATGGGCTGTGGTCCATATTCTTTTTTAAAATTATATTTATTGAGTTTTTTTGGAGATGTGGTCCATATTCTGATGTACCACAACTGTTATCTAAATGGGAAAACAGAGTTATAGACATGTTAAATAAAACGCACACACACACACACACACACATGTATTTGATGCCATTTCTAATTTGGTCCTAATTGTGGCTAGGTAAATGTGTATCACTTATCTAGCCACAATTAGGCCCAAATTAGACATGGCACCAAACGACTTGAAGGCATATAACAGCAAGGGCTTTGGGATAAGCTAAAGCCCATTGGGATGAGCTAAAGCCCATTGGGATGAGCTAAAGCCCATTGGGAAGGGCTTTAGCTTAGTGGAAGTCCATGTGCTTTGCATACAGTAGGTCCAAGTTTCAGTATCTGGTATCTTGAGATGGAAATATTGATGAGAAAAAAAGTCTTGCTGCTCCTGAAATTTTATATCAACCTTGTTGCTATTGTTATTTCTTCATTCATAGCCCTCTTTCTTTCCAATAGCAAGACTCTGGACAGCTATCAAATATTAAAAGGAATAACAGACGGAAGCACGTATAAAGACCTGAACAGACAGATATAAACAGTTTAAAATGCAATTAAACTATCCATAGAATTAAAAGCAATTGCAACAAATTGATATAAGACAAATGATAAAGGTCAGTTAAACTGGACTCTATTAACTAGACTCTATTAAAAGCCCCTTTAGTCATCCCCTGAAAGCCAGTTGGATTAGAAAAGTTTTTACTTGTTGATGGAAGGGCAGCAAGAAGAATGCCATCCTATCTTCTCCAGAGAGAGAATGCCAAAGTTTGAGAGCAGCCACTGAGAACATCTTGTCTTGTATCCCCATCAAACATGACTATGAAGGTGGTAGGACTCAGTGAAGGGTCTCTCTTGAATATGTGAGACCATGGGCAAGCTCAAATAGAAAAGTACAGTCCTTTATATAGTCTGGACATGAGCTATATGGTTGATGTGCTACAATGAGATGGCACTGCAAGCATTCAGCAGCCACCCTGAGAACCTCATATCTGTAGTAAGGCTGAGACATCATATTGAACCTTCCCAAGTCAGAATCATAGAATCATGGAGCTGGAAGAGACCCCAAGGGCCATCGAGTCCAACCCCGTCATGGAGGAATGCACCATCAAAGCATTCCCAACAGATGGCCATTCAACTTCCAAAGAAGGAAACTCTACCACTTTCCCAGGTAGTATATTCCATGGTTGAACTGCTCGTGCCATCAGGAAGTTCTTATCAATGTTTAGATGGAATCTCTTTTCCTGAAATTTGAAGCCATTGCTCCATAGTCTCTGGAGCAGCAGAAGACAGGCTTGCTCCATTCTCCATATGACATCCCTCGAAATATTTAAACACAGTTATCATATCACCTCTTAACCATCTCTTCTCCAGCTCCCTAAGCCACTCCTAATAAGGCTTCATGATTTGCAGGCCTTCTACCATTTTGGTCTGCCTCCTCTGGGCATGTTCACTGTGTAAAATATAATTTTGGTGCCAAACTAGTGTCTTTTCCCTTTGTGAAGCTAAGCAAAGTGTTACCCTGATTTCTGAGGTTCGTTGGGGGACACCTCAATGTGCTCCAAATAATGGGGAATAGGAATTAGCCGGAGCACAAGCTGTAGCACTACAAGAGGCAGGGCAACCTAGCGAGATCTTGAACCCAATGTTTATGGGGTCAGGCTGAGTCAAAAACCAAGCAGGATTAAATTATAATTGTTTTATTTATTTAAAAGACAGTCACTGTGCACTTACGTACTCACTCACACAGACCTAAGAAAATAAAGGGAGGAAATGCGATAGGGGATTTCAAGAAGGATTTTCAAGGGAAATACTACACCTGATCCTGTAGCCTGGGTAGCCAGAAGAAATTTAGTAAGTTTGGAGCAGAAATTCTCAGCATGTTGAAGCTGAGGGGAAGGCTTGTCAAACGGAGCAGCAGCAAGGCAGGATGACAACCATGAGCGATCTGAGGAAGCACTCAAAATCAAGGGTTCTTATAAGGAGAAATGTGCCTGTAGGGTAGTCCATTCCCAGGGAAAGCAATAGGTTTTGGGTTGGAGACAAAGCCTCCGAAAGGTCAGCACTTAAGATGTTTGGATTTTGATGGAATTGTCAATCGCGCAGACAGTATGCAAATAGGGGGTGCTTGACAGTTGGGTAGTCAAAAGCGCTAATCTCGTCAAGCTGACGGTTCGGGGCAGAGAATCTTTTGTATACTTGGTACATACTTAATTTAGTTTCAAAGCGTACTTGCCTGGAAGTCTCCTGAAGCTGTGTGACGGAAAATTACTGGCCTGTCTGGATTTTTCTTGTATTTTTCAGCCATTCGGCTGTGTCCATGTGCGTGCTTATCTGGGGGCCTCACAAGCACGTGGAGGGGAACAGTTTGGAATGGCCAATCTTTTTATATCAAATTATATTTAGTAAGCCCTGGGCTCAGACTTTGGACCACAGTAACAAAAGAAAACAAAACACAATAGGAGAGGGTGAAGTGTCAAAGAGCCAGAGACAACTTACCTGATGCTACTGCCTTTACTAGTTCCTGCAACTGTTTCTGTATTTTTTAATACTACATTTATTATAGAAATGCACAAAAACTACATGTAGAAACTTGCACATTTTCTTCAAGACCACCACCACCATCAAAGTCTGCCACCTGACAATACTTTGCAGTGAGGACAAAATATTGATGTTTCCGCATTTCCTGTATGTGGACGTTTCATGTCAGGATGTATATCTCTTACAGATAGGAGACTTGCTGCAACAGAGTATAGACAATATGGAACTAGATGAACCAAAGATCTGAAATGATTCGGTATGAGACAGTTTTGTATATTCTTACTTGCCTCCAGGAATGAATTCAATCTGAAGATACTGCAAGTTTGGCAGATTTTGTTGTGTGTGGGTGGGAAGAAGCTCTCTTGATGTCTTCTCTTTGTAAAGGTTGGGAGGACTTTCACTTTTGGTCTAGCATTTCATTCCTGGGACTCCATTTTAGACTAAAAGGGTTTTTAATGGGACATTAATTTGATTTGTATTTTATTTTGGCATTCTGAACTTTTTTAAGCATTTGTTTTTATGGTGTTGTTTCAAATGTGCTGCCCAAACAGACCTAAATAATTAACCTTCTGTGAGCTTTCAGAACAAAAATCTAAATCAACCAACCAATCATTAGGCATATGAAATCTAAGTACTTTGCAGCAGAATCCACTGCCTACTCAATATTAAGTATTGTTCATATCAATGGAACTTCATCACAGATAGGTATGAATAGGAGTACAGGTTAATAGCATTAAATAGATAACTGAGCACATAGATGGTGGTATTTTAGAGCTGAACCAGATGTACAATGGAAAATGTTAGACCCAAACAGCAGAGGAGGGAGAGATTTTGGAGGGCAGAATCCAGAAACAATTTTGTCCTGTTTTACTCAAAGCTCTTGTAAAACTTCAATGCCACCTTTCCTGAATTGATGCAGGGTTCATATTTAGATCTGTCATGAGAAGAGCTTCAAAGTAAACAAAATGCTTGAAATTAATGACTTTGGGAGTCATTCTGGTCCCAGTGGGAGTTTGGTAAGAGGGAGATCTTCTCCTTGGGCTTTACTCCAACAGAGAAAAGGTTATGCTAAGAATATGGTGACTGTGAATTTGTTCTCACCATAAATAATTATCCACTTAGTTCTGATTAATGCACATTTTGAATGATGAAAAGAGTTGCATTTATCTGAAGCATTCATTTTAGACTATTTTTTTTAATGAAAATCATTTCTACCCTACCATCTGGCCTTAAAAAGGAGCTTTGAGACAGATTACCATTAACACGAGCATTAATTTACCTAATTCCATAAACAATGAGGGCTAGTAGCTCCCATGTTGGTGGGATGGTGAATCTGCTTCTGAATTGAGTCTGAACTTTAAAGGAGCCATCCCAGGTGATGAGTCCTATCTTGAAATAGATTCAGGGCATTGGATAGCTCTATTAAACTTTGGAACAATACCTGGAAAAGAGACATCAGTCCACTGATCTGGAAGCCATTGGCTGCAACTGATGATAAAAAGATGCAATAAAGCACAAGGCCACAAATCCTGACAGCATAGAACAGAAACATTAAAACATTAAAACATTAACATCTCCAAACTGAAAACAATGGAGCAATAGAGAACTTTAGCACAACTCACAAGCCTGGTGGGAAAATTAAATCTCTTGACAACCTCCAAAAATCACAGGAGAGAGTGACAAACTTCCATTAAAGAGCTGAAACCAAATAGGCCATTTTTCTTCTAGCCACCCACACCTCCAAAGCTGGTGGATCACAGAATTAAGGGCTCAGATGCCAACTACAGAGAATGGGCAGATTTGTGTAAGAGAAGCTAGCCCTTCAAAGTAGGATTCCTCAACAGAACAACTTCATCAGTGGTTTGGATTCATGGGTTAGAAGCATCTCATTCCACAAGATTTAAGAATCAAAACTTGAGGTCAGAGCATGGTTCATTGTGAAGTCAGAGAGTAAGGACTTCTTGCCTCAGATATATCTCCTTGAGATTTCACCTGGCAATTCCCTGAGACTTCAACCAAAACCCTGAGATCTGGCCACCGCACTGATAACAGATGGAGAGGAATCTACAGAGCAGCCAAGTGGTTTGGGAAGCTTTGTTTTTCTTTACTTCAGACCTGGAAAACCTCTGGAGATAGCGTCACAATAACAACAAAGCAAAACTACTTTGAAAGAAAGGTAGTGATTTAAATCAAATGAAGTGATGGCACCTAGTATTGTATGACCCTATGATATCTATTGCTGTTTTAGAAGAATCATTCCCCAGTGTCTTTTCCAAAGGAAAGGAAGCCTCTCCTACAGTAGAGCACTCCATCCACATTTGTTCTGCATTTTTCAAATGACTGGGGTTCTCTTTTCGAGTTCATGGGGTACACTATTTAATCAATCAACAGTTTGATGCATGACATCTTTGAAGGGACATTTTTAAAAATCTTTCCAAAAAGTGAAATAGGGATGGGGATTAGAGAAAATCAGTGCTATGCCTTCCGAATAGTATGCCTCCCCAGTTAAACAAGATGCTATCCCAACTCATAAAAAAGGCTAGGCCTATATATATATAGGCCTATATATATATTTTTATATATTTATATAATATTTTATATATATATATATATATGTATATGTATATGTGTGTGTATATATATATATATATATGTATAAAATACTGAAGCATCATCCTACATTTTCTTTAGGATGTAAAGAATACCCTGCATTTTCTTTAGGATGAGTATAAGTGGAATCTTACTTGATAAAAACTCACCATCACACTGCAAGCTCTTCAGTGGTTCAGAAGGGAGAGGAGGAGGAGGAGTGTTAGGAAATGTTCAAACTAGGAAAGATTCCAATGGATACGTTATGTCTCCAGGAAAGATCATTACGTTCTGCAAATGTCATTAAACTAGACCCTGTTCAGGCACTCAGAGATAGGTATGGAAATAATAATTTCTGAATTCCCAATGAACAAGGGCATTGTTAAGGGTCAGAAAACTTTGTTGAGAACTGTGGACAGATGAGAATCTTTTCAGTCTGGAACTTATCCTATGTGAAAATTGCATATGTTGTGTGTGTGTGTGTGTGTGTGTGTGTGGAGAGAACCAGATTTTCCTACACAAAAAATGTGTTGTTGTTGTTTTCATGAAAAAAAGAGCAATACTTCTGTGCACAAAATGCAAATTCTTTTGCAGGGAAAAAGTGTGTATTTTTTTTCCTAATTAAATCCCAAGCTGTAGATCGTTCCCAAGAACTGTGCTGTTTTCGAAGACATTCTCAGAATGGGAAGGAAAATAGTTAAATTCTTCATTCTTGAGAATGGTATTTACAAAGTTTTACAGGTCTCTTCAGAATGTGTTCATGCTAAATGTGTGAAATAGCTATTGTTTTCATGGAGAAAGCCCTATACATGTATACATGCTCTACTTCTGATTTACACCAAACTCAAGAACAATGGCAAGGATATAATCTGTTGTCTGGTGAGCAGGACTGACTTATTCCTCCAAAACAGCCCCTTCAGAGGTACACAATGCCTGAAAAATGCTCTCATTTTCCTGAAATCCTGATTACAGAACACCGGCTAGATATTGCTTCTTTGTCCTCCTCTTATTTGTGAAGGTAATAATGATTTCTTTATTCTCTAAAGATTTGGCTAGCATGTAGCTGTCATTTTAATCAGCTTGTGAATAAGCACAACTGTTCTAAAGGAAAAAAAACATTCTTTTTTGTTATTGAAGGGCTGAATTTTCTTCAAAACAATTGTGTTTCTTAGCAGGCAAAATTTCATTGATTCAAATCCTTATGAATCATCCATGAAAGTAAATTTAATGGTGGAAGTCCGTTATGTAACAGCTGGCTCGTAATGATGTGCACCACTAATGAAAGCCATCACTTAATGTTAAGATTGCTAGGTCATGATTATCCCAACCCTGGAAATTTCTGTGCCCTCTTGTAATGTCATTGGGGGCATGGCATGGTGGTGTTACATGGGTATTGTTACAAGAGACAGTCCCCGATAGTGTCATAAAGCACAATACATTAAGGATGAACCACAGTTGCCCTCTGCCATTCAAAAATAGAGCAAAACAAAAACAGCAGGTCCAACAACTGAGGCACAAACACACTTTCAAGGTAGCCTTCTCACCCTGAGATTCCTCTCCTTCAACCTCAAAATTAGAGGTCAGGCCCTGTGACATGATTGCTTACTTGCAATCGTCCAGTGCATAGAAATCTTCGGCCCTTTTCGCATTGAGGCTTCTCACGCAAGCGGGGGAGGGTGGCGAAGGAAGGAGGGGGGAAGCGGCAGCCTCCCGGAGAAGGCTTCTCGCGTGAGCCGCCCTCCCCCACACGAAGCAGGAGGCCGTCGCGTCCGCCCCCCGCGCGAAGCAGGAGGCTGTCGCGTCCGTCGTGCTAGCACCCTGCCCTGCCCTGCCCCTTCCGCAGGGGCGGAAGGAAGGAAGCGCGACTCGGCCGCCCCTCCGACGCTCCGCATAGGAGGTAAGTGCGTGTGGGTGTCGGGAGCGTTGCGCGAGCGTGGGTGATTTTCGCTTTGAGGCGAAAATCAAAAACCCCGCGATCGCACCGCTGCAGCCCCGTGAGCGTGGCGGAAGTGGGAGTGCGTCGTGCAGAGCGACGCTCCCCCTCCCACGAGGCTCAAGGGGCTGTCGCGTGACAGAAAGCCCGTGCGAAAAGGGCCTTCATCTCCTTTCTCAGCAAAACTCACAGTCTGGAGGCTGACCTGCAAAGAGCTTAGGACCTGCAAAAGGAGCATTTGTTCTCACATTTACCTCCCTGTGGAATGCTATCCAGTGAGTTGTGTTCCTACAAGTGTCTCCCACCATCTGTGGTGAGGTGTGTGACCTTTCCCATGATGCCTTCTCCTCATTTGTGGAAACTTGTGAGAGAAGCTTGCGTGGTGCCACTTTTGCTGTTTTGTTAGCACTTGACAAATATCTTTGGGTTTGATCAGGTCTTTCAAATCTCTAGGGAAACAAAGCTCTTTATCTGCACTTGGTTTTGTGTTTTGTTGTTGTGCTATCATCTGTTTTCATTTTTGTTTTGGATTGCTTTCATTACTATTATTTAACATGTGATGATCCAACTGTTGAAGGGTGGTTGCTGAAATGGACAAAATCAACAAATCTTTGCCAATGTGAGCATTCCTGAAGAAAAACAGAAATGAAGGCCAGGCCTGTGGATTTGTCATGGGTAGATGTGCGGTATATAAAGTCACCTCTTTAGAAATCCCATTCATTCAGACATGAGCTCATTTTTTCAGAGCCCTGGACATATAATTTGGATAATTGAAATATGGCGTTGCACCAGGCAGTGGCAAGAACACCTCTATTTTCCCCACTCACAAATGCCTTAAGGTTTTGTTATTAAATGACTCGCCACTGCGACTCACACAGGTAACTCAAAACCATTAGGAAATCTTTACACTGCATCTCCACATGTGGAGGCAATTAAAGTGTCAGCTCCACATGAATACCAATATTAACAATGCAGTCAAACTTTAAATGATTTATCACAATTGGTGCTGCTGTACATTTGGCGAGGAGAACAAGCAGCAACCTGGAAAGCCCCAAAAGGGAACCAAGCGCAGGGAGAAAGGTGAATATAAATAAATCCACTTGAAATACATTCAGAACAAAATGCAAATTAAGGAGATAGCAAAGAGGTGCCGTTGTATCAGGTGATGGATGGTGTTTGGCCTGGATAATGCTTCAGTGTTACCAGGAATGTGGAAACATATTCATTTAACACCCACACATGCACAAGTGGGTGTGCACACTCACACCCATAGCCGTTGCTACGTTCCAGCCCATGGCTAGGCTACAGGGCCAAGAATGATACAAATCTAATTTTAGCCCTTGTAAAGCTACTTTTGCAAAGTAATTAGTTACACTTATAGTTCCAAGGTCCCCAAATATAATCAATTAGTTGGTATTACAGGATTTTTTTTTAAATAATCCTGCTTGATTTCTGAATTCTCAAAAGTAACTTAAAATTACTTACCTTAAAAGGCTTGATGGTACAAACAGTGTGGTACAAAACACTCTCCTGTCCACCTCATTGTTATCTCAGCAGTCACAACAGAGCAAGAGGCAGCAGTGCCAGCATTCAAACTATCAATATTGCTGCTCCGCCACATCCTCCTAACTGTAAAAATAATTATGAAATTACAGGTATACAGTAAAAGCAGTACAGTTATCCCTCACTGAGCTACAGTTCTAATGTAGCTGTAGTTATGACTTCCTTGCTGAAGAAAAAAATTACTTAGAAGTAACCAGTTATTTGGAATCAGTTACTTCTTTCCTCTGTCTCTATTATTGACATTAAAAAAATGAAACAACTGTGCCTGCAAGAATTGCCTTAGACTGAAAAAAAAAATGTAGGATTTGTTTCTTACAATGACCAACGAAAGTCCCAAGAAAGGTTACAAACAGATGGGAAAAAATCCATTTTGACTGGAGGTGATCATACTCTTTCATTGGCCTCCATCACTGATCAATCGATAGTGTGTTTTCTATGCAAACAGCCTGGTCAGCCATGCACATATCCATCAATTTGTTCATATTTAAAACTAGCTGAGGTAGAGGCCCAGTGCTGTGACTTCTCTCAAAAGTTTGAGTGAATGTGCCAGTTTTCAAATGGATCTAAGATGCCTCCTAAATGCAAGAGTCTTGGACCAGACAACATAAAGTCCACCATAGCCTTTATCTGTATGTGCCATATTCAGTTTGGATGGGGAAATGAGTTTCTCTCTCTGGGGTCTATTGTGGCTGTCCATCTGTTCTCCATAGCAAACAGATCAAAAAGCTAAAATAGTTAGCAGCTCATTGGTGGGGAGAGGTGAGGAGGGGGCAGAATCTTACCCTTCCATGTAAGCACAGCCAAAAGCAAATTGCTATGGCTTCTCCTAGCTTGTGTGTTCTTCCTCATTAGTAACTTTTGCTGTTTTGACCATGTTCTGATGCCACACACATCCCAGTTTTCTTCAATGAAATGTTAGAGGGTATGTGCAAATAAGAAAATAGTTTTACAAGAAACAGGCATTCTTATCAGAAACTAGGGCCCTTTTCGCATGCAGTTTCTTTTACGATAGGGCCCCTTGAGCGTTGCGTAAATGGGAGCAGCAGTCCATGCGACTCACTTCCATTTATACAATGCTCACGAGCCTAAAGTGGGCAGCACATGGATTTTTTTATTTTCGGCTCTAAGCCAAAAATACTGTGCGGTCGTGCAATGCTCCCAGGGCCCTCGTGCACTTACCTGCCCTGTGAAGCATCAGGTGAGCCGGGCTGGGTGTGCTTCCTCCCCCAGCGCAGCCTACAGCTCCCAGGCTGCACTACAGAAGGAAGGGCCAGGGCGTTCACGCAACGGCCACGCAACCGGCAACCCAGCTGTGGGAGAATGGAGGAGCGATGCGAGTTTCTCGCGCAAGAGGCTGCTTGCGCCAACGGCACCCCCCCACCTCCGTGAGCAGGTAACGTGCGGAAAGGGCCTAGGACTGGTTAAAGCTCCCATGTCTACATGTGATAGAAAACTTTGGTCTGATACTACACGTTGTTTTGAATGGCATTTGTCTGTTGCTCATTGCGAGAACTTTCTAGACAGTGAACATAGTACTAGTTGCAGGACGATTTGTTTTCCACAGCTGCCCACACTTTCCAAAACAGACTCCTGCTTTCTTTATTTCTGTCGCAAAAGCTTCTTGTTTCAATGGCAAGACTTTCCTTTCCAGGACTTTTTCTATCTTTGTTGCTCATTCTACCGTTGGTTAACTTTGTAGCAGTACATTATGTAACAGCAGTTCTACAAGACGTTTTCAGATAGAACTGAATGAGAAGGTGTGAAAAAATAAGCTTCAGTTTTCCTGTATTCTCTGCAATTTTGGCTTTGCCTTTTCATTTCTAATGAAGGGTAAAAATGCAATTAAAAGCCTTGGGGGATTCTCCTGGTCCAGGTAAAGCTGATACCAAAGTGAGTATATATCCTTCCTTAGGACTTAAAAGGCTTCTATCTCACTCAAGATAGGGGGAATATATTGCATCTGATTATTATAATGCCATTACTCTTGCACTGGTTAGATTTCTAGAACAGTAAGGAGCCAAGCCAATTATTTCCATGGATCTTGTATTTATTTGGATGTGGTCTGCTAATAGAAGGATAATTCATAGTGCTAACTGAGCTTCTAAATCTCATTCTTTGGTACCATTACATGTGTCTGTTTCAATTTCTACCTGATGAATTTGGGACTCACTGGGGGCAGGATTCTGGTTTTAAATATTGGCCTAACATTTTACTTTAATTGCAATTCAGAAAATACAGTTATACTTCCTTTTTAAAATTAAGTTCACAGCAGGTTTCTTCAAAAATACATCTGCTAGAATATGACAAGAAGATAGTATTTGCCCTGAGTCCCAGTTTGAGGAAAAAATGTGATATCAATAATGGATGAATGAGCAATGCCCCATGTGCACTCATGCACACAAAAACACAAGGCACAAGTGAAGACGATAAGGACTTAGTATAGCACATCTACTGGTTGGAGGCACTACATACCTAAATGTTTCAGTGTATAGCTCATAGAGTAGGAGGCATGCAAACCATTGTGTCATTATATGGGTCAATGTCAGTGACTAAACATTGTGGGGATGGGAGGGGGCATAGAATCATAGAATTATAGAAAAAGTTTAGCTAGAAGAGACTACAGGGGCCATCCAGTCCAAACCTTCTGCCATGCAGGAACATGCATCAAAGCACTCCCAACAGATGGCTATTCAGCCTCTGTTTAACAGCGGTGGAGCTTGGAGTGTGTGGATGGGGGGCTGGAGGGGGCAGAACTATCGCATGGCCACTGTGTGTAGGGGTGTGGTTGTGGTACATGGAGGTGTGGTCAGGTCACATGGAGGCATGGCCAGGGTGCACGGGGGCATGGTTACGGGCTGGGGCACCCCAAAAACATAGCCGCCCAGGGCAACTCGCACCCCATGGCCTCCTCATTCCTGTGCAACTGCTGTTTAAAAATCCCCAAAGAAGGATATTCCACCACACTCCAAGGCAGGATATTCCACTGCCGGGCAAATCAAGCCAGAACTCTTCCTAGAAGCCAATGTGACTAAACTGAGGCTGTCATACTATGGACATATCCTTGGAAGTCATGACTCACTAGAAAAGACAATAACACTTGGTAAGGAAGAAGGCAGCAAGAAAAGAGGAAGACCACATAACAGATGAATAAATTCAGTCAAGGAAGCCACAGCTCTGAGTTTGCCAGATCTAAACAGGGCAGTTGATGACTGGGTAGTTAGATGGAGGGAGGTGGCATCTCTTATTCATACAGTCAACATAAATAGACATTGACTTGATGTCAGTTAACAACAACAATGGGGGAATCTTAGCAGAAGGCTAACATTTTTGATGGCTGCCTTAATCTCTCCATAACTACCTGGTAAGTCTTAAGAAGAACTATATCCATATCTGCTCAAAAATCTGAGATTATGTTCTTTGTGCACTTTACCTGAGAGGTGGACAACTGTGGCAGAAATGGCGGCGTGCAATCTTCTGTCCTTGACACCCTCTGGGAAGCTGCATGGACTGCCAAAATGGATTCTTCAGAGTGTTAAGCAGTGAACGAGAGCTCTTCAGTCTATTTAAGCTGCTAATTGCCTCTCATAATTGGGCAGGAAAAGGGTGGTACAGCAGATCCAGGACTGTTTCAAACTACACAATTATAGTGCTGTTTTCTACCTTAACTGCCAAGGCAACATCTAATGGACTCCTGGGGTTAGCAGATTAGGAAGAGGGGTTTAGAATTCTCAGCCATAGATTACTAGTGACCACTAAGCTACAAACCCCAGGATTCCACAGGATGTTGCCATGGAGGATGAGATAGAATATAGAACTCTATCTGTGTAGTGTGAATGGGTCCTGAAGGGATCAAGGGCCACAAAAACAGTGTTGCAGTCCACATGTGGACCCAGGGCCACATTTTGCTTCCCTTGCTTTAAATTATAGAGTAATTCATTGCATTTTCACCTTGCTCTGTAGCTAGAAAAGCTCCCACAGTAGCCAAACTTTCAATGGTAATTAGGAACATATAAGAGAGTTCCTGACCTAATGCTTATAATCTAAATAGACATAAAACAAATGGAAAAGTGGATGCAGAGAAATATCAGACATAGATTTCTGATATTAGAAGGCTTGTGGGCCTGATTGAATGCATAGCAGGTTGTAGTTGAGGAGAAGCAAAACAAGTTGAAGTGAGGAAGCTGGCATCTCAGGAGGGCAGAAGATGAACTAGCTCTCTTTCTCTCCCTCTTCCTCTGCCTTACAGCCCTGATCCTACATTGGAGTTGCATAACATAGATTTCTACATGTGGAATTATGCATTTATTGTGGTGTGCAATGTTTGTGTTGCATGGCAATGTGTGTAATTGAACCAAGACATCAAAATGTGCAACCAAATGCACCACTAAGTGTGCATGTGCATGTGCAAGGTGTATTCATGTGCAATGTGCAGTTCACATCCCTTTTCATTTTGTAACTTGCCTTGAATCCCAGTTTGCAGAAAAGGAGGGGTGTAAAAAAAGTGATGGATGGATGCTGGGTGCACATTGGGCATCTACAAACAGTGGACATGTGCATTCATGTGCAATGCATGTCTACATGTGCAATGATTCCTCATGTACCACTGTGTTTCCACTACCTTGAACTGAAGGTGGCCATTCTGAATCAGACAAAAGTGTCCAGTTCCTTAAGGAAATTGATGCATGCATAAGGTACCAACAGGATTCCAGTTATTGTATTTTATACTTTGCAGAGGTGGTAAAAATTGAATGTTAGGGTAGAGACCTGGAAAAATAAATGAACTTGTCATTTTTGAAAAAGATAACTGGAGTGTCCCCCTTTAAGTCATTAATTCCAACACAAAACCTCCCCATCCAATCTGTCTTTCCTTGGTTTGGTTTCTATGTAATCTTTCTCGAACTGGGTGTGGAGCAAGTAGCATTGATCCACTGAATACTCCTCAGAGTCAGAAAGGGGGAAGAGAAAAGCAACATCGATTTGGAAATGGTGGTAATGGAATGGGGTGTGTGTGTTTGCTCGAAACAGATAAAAATGAGTGACCTTTCAGGCACGGTTTATCTGCTTAAATCAAACAATAATAAATGAGGTTGCCTTTTCAGGCACATGAAATCAATAGGCCAGAGTGCATTCGAGGAACCTCATATCACAGAAACTAACTGGGTTGGACTTCATAATGTGCACAATACCATTGCACAGGCCCATGTAGCTCCAGGAAACATCACGGAAATTGTAATTCACAAGGCCTTGCATGTGGTGTGGAGGTCATTAGGGCAGTAAGAGGCTGCCTAGACAGAAGCCAGACAAGATATTCGTTGATGATTAAAACAGAAGAGCTGAGCTCAGCACCTACATATGAGGAAGAGAATGGCCTGGATCCTGTTGATCGGTGTTTGTGGTTGTTCTGTGCCTTCAGATCAACTCTGACTTATGGAGACCCTATCATAGGATTTTCTTGGCAAGACTGGTGCAGCAGAGGTTTGCCTTTGCTCTCCTCCAAGGATGAGAAAGTGTGATTTGCCGAAGGTCCCTGGTGAGTTTCTTTGACTGAGTGGGGATTCAAACTCTGGTCCCTTATCTTCCTAGTCCAAGATTCAAACCACTATACTGCACTGTTTGCCTTCACTAATATTCTTATCTTCCATGAATTGATCCAACCAATGTGCAACACTGAAACCACTACCTCACCGTTCTTATCCCACTTGGCAACTAGAGTAGACCCATATAAAAATCTAACTGATTCAGTGAGTTTATTCTGATTGGGACTATTGATGGGATTCCTTATTATCATGCCACCTTCACTGATCTTGAGATCCAATGGTGGCTGGTGGCTTCCACCTTAGCGGGGTGGTGAATCTACTCTGGACTTTGGTCTACTCTGAGTTTCAAAGGAACTATCCAAGGTGCTGAACCTTAGAATCAAAACAGGCTCAGCCTCTTGGATAGAACTTTTAAAGTTGGAGGAAAACACAGAACAGATAACAGACTTCCTGACAGGGAAGCCACTAAATGCTACTGCTGAGAGGCCATGCTCCATGGGAGTAGAAGCAGCACTAGAGGTAGAACACAACAAAGAATTATGTGGTACCTTTAAGAGTGATAGGCTGATTGTAGGGTAAGCTTTCAGGAAATAAAGTCCAACTTCACAGAGGAGTGGAATACAATCATAGCACTTCCCTTATTGATACTTTACATATGATCAGTGGTGGATATAGACATTGAGGTGAAACTGAATCTAAAGGAAGAATTGTTAGTGCTGACAATTACATTAACACAAACATCCAGGCATTATGCAATGTGATAAGCATCTTTTATCTGATACAAACCTCTGCTGATAAAGTGGAGCTTGGCAGTAAAGCAAACCTTAGCCCCTCCCTTGATGTTTCTACATGTTGTAGAGCAATAAAAAGTTCAGTTTCTGAAGGGGTGGCCAGGCTAGTCTATTACAGATGAAATTCTAAAATATATTCAAGATTTATATTTGCACATCCTTTCCTCAATGCTGATGTTACATACTGGGTAATAGTTTCTCTGGAGCATGAGAAACCATGGAATATGTCATTATCCCAGGTGACTGCAGAAGTTCTTAGGAGAATATCCTCTCTCCTGATCCCCTGGAATTTTCACTTATCATAAAATGCAATGATGTTCCTCAATGTAGCATGTTAACAAAAACAGAGGAAGAAGGGAGATCCATCTTCTTTTTGCATATTTTTCCCTCTGCTATTTGTCAAGTAAATAAAGAGAAGGGGCAGTGCATTTTATTTATTCTATTTTTTATTTTTGGAGAGGGTGACAGCTGCTGAGAAGGACTGGCAAGTACAATGGTTGAGATTTTGTATTGTGCTTCTCTACCATACCAGCATGGTTTAGTGGTTTGAGCATTGGACTATGACCCTGGAAAACAGGGTTCGATTCCCTGCTTGGTCATGGAAACCCACTGGATGGCCTTGGGCACATCACATACTCTCAGCCCCAGTAAACCCCGTGATAGATTTACCTTAGGTTAGCCATAAGCTGGAAATCACTGGAACACACACAACAACAACCATAAATTTGTACACACATAGATCAGTGGTGGTTGTGGAACACCAACCTTCTTTTGAATATCAGTATTGCATAACCAGTTGTGTAGCTGGAGAATGGTCAGTGATTCTTTCTGCAATCCCAATGAAACAAGTGGTACATTGAAGACACTAAGGAATAATTATGTACCATTTGAGAATATGCAACTACATATACCATGGTTATGTTTGTGGAACTAGACTTACACACCCCTAAACAGGATATGGCCATTGTGACATGACCAAAAACCTACAAATATGTGCATAAGAGGACTTGCATGTGTGTATGACTCCAGCAGAGTACTGGCCTATGGAGACTGGTGGGTAGGGGAATGATCTGAAGTTTTGCAATTCTTTCAGACATGCAATTGGTGATCTCAGATTATTTTGACATTAATCCAACACAAACTTGGGAGAGCTTCAGAAGGGCAAAATGAGAGCACTGACCACCCAAATAAGAATGCTGCCTTACCAGTGAAATCTTTTTTCACTCCCCAAATTGTTAGCATTGTAGTAACTTAAAACTTCAGTTGAACGTGTAGATATATAGTTTAGTCATTCATAGAAAAGAAGTGGGCAAAGTTACCAAAAGGGAATGTGAACACAGCAAACATAAGAGTTCTAGGTGTGAATGCTTTTCACCATCTCATTCTTTGCAATGCTCCAAATTTGAGGAAAGAAGGAAAATCTCATTGAGAAGGCCGAATTCTTATGTGGGTGCCATTACTCATTTCTCTTCCTTCATAACTACAGTCCTGATTCAAACCATGTACATACAAATTGCTTAGGATAAATCTCTATGTGGAATTTGATTTTGTTATGCAGCCCTTGTGTTGAATGGCAGGGTTGCTTTATTGAAGAAACACCCAAATGTGTAACAGAATGCAGAGTTGAATGGGCAGGTGCATGTACAACCTCACCATATACTTACCTCCAGTTCTGCACCTTTGAACAGAATGCAGATTGGGACTATAATGCCTAAATGTCTCTGTGGGAGAACTTATGCATGCATATGACACCATCAGGACTCAGGCTATGATGCATACACTCCCAGCATTTCTGTATAATCTGGAGGGATCCTAGAAACTATAGTGTAGGAGTTGGCAAAGCATGGCTTGGGGTTATGTGCTCCCCGGGTCACAGATTTTTTTTGGCAAAAAAAAAAGTATGAATTGCCTCTTTTGCTGGTATTTAACAGCTTATAGACCTCCAGTAATTTGGTACAGACATACACACACAAACAAACAAAAATGCCATTTTTCCAAATGAGGAGTGAACTCCCAGCTCCCTCTAGATTTGATGCTTTGGGATTTGGGCATTTTTTGCAGCCTTGGTGGCACCCAGAGGTTTCAACAGGCAGGAAGCTGCACACCAAACCCACTGAAGTTGCCTAACCTTGCTTTACTAAATGGTAAAATAGTTTGTGATGTTGCTGGCATTTTCTACAGATGAAATAAGAGTCAGTTGTCTTGTCAGGTAGATGTACCCAAAAAAATGGTCCCTGATAAATAGCATGGAAAATTGAAGTTATGCTGTTGTAGGATATGGGATTCTTTCACACTATACAATCATAGCACTATGATTCCATTTTAACTACCATAACAACACCCTATGGAGTCCTGGGGTTTGTATTTTAGGGAGCGCTATTTAGAATTATAAGACCCAGTGTGGTGTAGTGGTTTGAGCATCAGACTACAGTCCTGGAGACTAGGGTTTGATTCCCTGCTAGGCCATGGAAATCTACTGAGTGATCTTGGGTGTGTCACATACTCTCAGCCTCAGAAAACCCCATGATAGGCTTGTCTTAGGGTTGCAATAAGTCAGGAATGACTTGAAGGCACAGAACAATAACAACAACAATTTAGAATCATAAGCCAGAGAACTGTAGTGCTTCTTTATTACAAATTCCAGGATTCCTTAAGATGTGACCATGACAGTTACAGAGGAATTGTAGTGCTATAATTATGTAGTGTAAAAGGGCGCTAGTGTTTGATGTTATAAATGATATATCAATTGATTCATTAATGCATTAATAATCACAGTAATTACAAATAATAAGATGAGTACCATTCTCTAGGTGGCGAAAGACCACACAGAGACATTTTTTCCCCTCTGCTTCCTCATAAAAAGTCCCTGAATTTCTAAAGCAAAATATTTTCCTTGAGACTTTCTGTCCTAGCAGCCCACAAATCATGAATCAGTGTTCAAAGGCCTCCAGCAAGGTAGGTAAGACATGTATTCCCATGCTCTGTGGGTACAAGGACATTAAGAGACCAAGAGGTTAACTGGTTTGTTCCATGTCACACTGTTATTCAGTGACCAAGCTGGGGAAAATAAAGCCACCATACTGATTTCACAGTGCTACATTAAGATTCGGACATAGTGTGTGTGTCTTTTTTAAATGCTTCTAATATGTTCTCTTTGTAATTTTAAGGGATCTTATTGAATCATTCAAATCTGAGTTGAGGAAATCTGGTGATGTGTAGCTAATTAGATACAGATATAAGTTGTGATAGCAGTGTAAATCCTCCACTATTTCATTCTTGTATGCAAGGATGTATGATAACTATAGCTTTGGCCATTTCCGCACGGGGCGAAGGAATCGCCACGTGCCGTTACTTACTAGATCTTCTGGCTCCCCGGTCCAGTCCAGGCTGCTCTGGAGCAGTGCATGGTCATAGTTCCGCACTGCTCCGGTGTCCAAAATGGCAGCTTCCGGTTGGTCGTGGGTCCTGACCAACCACTGAAGCTCGCCAGCCTAAAGCCAGCCCTCTGCAGATCGCAGGCTTGCATTGGTGCGAGTCTGCAAATCTGCACCAGAAAGTAGGCATGCAGTGGTGCACTCTGGGCTTTTGAAAGACCAGAAAAACCAGGTCTTTCAAAAGCACGCTGGAGGACCACTTGGGGTGTTCTGGAGCGGACTGAGGTGCAGATCTACACTAAATAGTCTGGACCCAGTCTGCTCCAAGATGCAGACGTCCTCTGTGGAGGACGCACTGCACTGTTTTTATTACCCTGTGTGGAAACGGCCTTTCTCTCTGCTGTAGGGGGAAAAGCCCTCAATATTTATCTGCAGTATTTACCCCTGTATTTGAATACCCCATAAGGTCACCATAAGTCAACTTGACAGCAAACAGATAAACTCAAATAAGAACACCTGGAAGGAATTAAGTATACCTCAATAAAGAAACTTGTCGTGCTCTTTAACATGACTTCTTTAACAAAACTTTTGGTAGCAGAAGAAGAGGGAGTGTGGAAAGAATTGAGGATGCTTTTATACCACAAGAAAGAAAAGGAATTGGACATGTTTCAGCAATACTTTGTTCAAAACTAATAATATGAATGTGTGACATAAAGAGACTAGATAAGCTTTGCATAAGTTTTGAAAACTGGTATCTTGAACCTTTTAGAGGCCATTTGAAAACTTCCTTCAAAATGGGGATAGATGCTGGGGCAGGGTTATCTGATGTCTTGTTTTCTCTGTTTTGCAGCTTGTGTGTGTCCAGTAAGGGATTCTGGAGGCATCTACTGTTTACCTTACCTGTTGCAGGCAGGCACGGATAGGCACAGATAGCTATAGTAAGATTGTCTATGGTAGAATCCTGCCCTTTCCCAAGTCAAACAGATACACTGCTATTTTTATCCAGCCCTCCTTCATCATCCCCTTAATCCTGATGCTGCTACAATATTTCTGGCTAGACAGAGGACAAGGAGGAAGAAGGATGGACAGATATTAAAAAAAACCTTTCTAATAAAGGTCAGGGGCTTTGCCAGAGGCTTTGTTAACTCAAGCATGCCTGTATTCTGAGAAGAAATACATGTCCATTTTTCACATAAAAATGCTTCCTGCTCAGAAATATGTTTGCAAAAAATAATAATAATGTATTTTTGCACAGCATAATTTGCTGGAACAGTTTGGAATATTCCAGTACTGGAAGAAAAATGTGCAAAAGTCTTAGTGGTTTATTATTCTTTCATATTTTTAACTGGGAAAATAATAATGGATAATATTCTTTTGATCTTCCAGAATGCATCTTTTTACCCTTATTTTATCTATACTAGGATGATTCACTGTTCATTTCACCTTCTTCTAGGTTACTTTCCACTTCTGGATTTCACAGGATGAAATCTGGCACTGTAGTCTTTCTGTAGTGTGGTCCATGAATGAAGTGGTTTACACATAAATGTCCATTGCTTGATTATTTGTAATTTGCTTTCTTAAAAGCTGCACATGGAAACCAGAACTCAGAGACAGCAGGCGATGTAGTTGCTTGTAAAGAACTACATCCTTATTTATAAGGAAGGTATAAAGAACTGACATTTCAAAAATAGCATGAAGTTACTTTACTGGGGGAATAAATAATGTCTGGAATTCTCTATGACCTGTTATATTACATAACTTTATGTATACCTAACTGTGTAGCAGAGGCCCTAAGAAACTCCTTTATTGAATTGTGAAATTGTATAACAAGACACCAGCAAGAGTGCCCAAGGGCATTGGTGCTCAATGCTCAGAACTGATGTGATGCACACTGAGACCAACGCATGCCAGTCCCATTGTGCATTCTGTTTAAGAAGATGTGAGTCCCTCACTGGATTCCAGCCATTGTTTCCTAGTCACCCTTAAATGCACTTTTAGGTGAATCGTTGGGCAAACTTACAGGCAATGTGAGAGGAGCAGGAAATATCTCTCAATTTTATTATGCTCCTGAAAATTCTGTCTCCATTTATTTTCTCTCCTCGTGAAACTTGTGTGCTAGTTCCACATGGATATTTGGGTGCAGTTTCATGCAGCTTTCTTAATTTATTTATGCATTTTACTGAATTCATATATAACCCCCATTGACTAAAGTATGCGTTGCACATATATTCCAATGCACATATATTCCACTATTAGCCATTTGTATTTTAAGATTTTAAGTCAATGTGATGTAGTGGTTTGAGAGCTCAACTTTGATTCCAGGAGATAGTGTTCTGAGTCTCTTATAAGCCATTGGAAGTCACTGAGTAGTCATGGACAAATCACACTCTCTCAGTCTTAGAGGAAGGCAGTGAAAAACCTCTTAGGAATAAATATTGCAACCCCCTCCCCCCAACATCTCTAGTATAGGGTCACCACAAGCTGGAGTCAACTTGAAGGCACTTAACAACAACAACAAATTGTTTTGTGTGCCCTTATTTCTCCGAAATGTGAAATAAGCCTTGGCGAATGTGTGACTTCCCAAGGTGAAATGTGTTTCTTTTCACCTTGGGTTTTGGAAGTGTGAAGACACTGCTGTTATTGAGACTGTCAGATCCAATAGAACTCTCTTCCATCTCTGGTCTTGTGTGCGTAAGGTCAATGAATTCAGTAGTCTTAAGCATACTAAACTCTGGCTGAGAACCTGCATTTAAGGAGATGGAATGTAACTTTATGCTCATGAAATTAGTCAAGACCACTTCATTAGTGAATTTACAATGCCAAATATGCACAAATATATGCATTGTGCCATGCCCATCAATGTGCAATGCACATCAGTGTGCATCTACACATAAGGTGCAACATGAATCAATACACAACATGCATGTGCAGTGTGCATTTATGCAAACTGGTTTTGCATGTACAACTCTGCTTCTGCTGTTTTGAACTGAATATGGTCATTCCATGCTGGACAACAACCTCTAGCTGGTTCCACAGAGGAACTTATGCACAGCTGGAGGCTGTGGAGGATTTTGTTACTAAGTAGGAACTAACACGTTGGACCTGAAATATACAAAACATTGTATTTGTCCTTTCACTGTTCCAGTCAGTCATATGTAGCTTCTTCTGTGAATCTTCATGCCATTTTCACCCTCCATGGTCAGTCATCAGGCTCAGTTTTCATTGATCTGTTTCTGTCTTCACTCACCCCTGTAAAGTTTTTCCCCCTCCCTTAAATATTGTTGGCATTTCAACAAATATTGGTTCCATTCATGCTGGATGACACCTCCTTCTTTGTTGTGGGTGGCACAACTCTGATAATACAAGGAAAAACACATACTTGAACATTGTACGCTGAAAAAGGAACCAGGTCACAAGAGAAAATGATTGAAAACTGAATATAGCTGGATTGTTTCCTCCACAAAGCTTTGTCTTTCTTTCCATTTCTTGCTCATGCCACTGTCGGATAGAAACTGGCAAGTGGTTTTTCTGTGCACCATAGTCATTTCATGCAAGATCAGAAACAATTTCCACTCCTGCCCCACCCAGAAAGAAATAACAATTTGACGCATGGCTGGGTATATGTAAAATGTATGGGTGGGTATATGCAAAATCAGCATATATTTGTAGTATGCATGTGCTGATCTTTCATACACATTAACCTATGAAGCAAAATGGTCTTCTTTTTAAAGAGCTGGAGTAGAAGTGGAGGTGACTAGCTTTATCCCATGTAACAAACTCTCCCTCTGTCTTTGTTTCTTTCTCTGTATGTGACTATGTGTGAATACACATTCAAACCCAGAGGATGATAACAGGCACATTTATGTTCCTAATATTCTGAGTGTTTCTTGCATATTCACCCCAAAGCAAGAATGGGGAACGTGCAACTGACAAGGTTTGTGGGCCCCCTCAGTCTCCATTTTTACAACCTTCAAAGCCCCTCTGAATCTCCCCAGTTTTTGGCATAATTTTTGGGCAAAAGTCACTTGAAAGTCACACTCAGAGCCCTCAGAACATGCAAAAAATGCATGAAATCACCCACCCTACTCCACAATCCCTCTGAGTTACTCCAGTCCTCCAGCACTTTCTCTTTTCTCTATACAGTAACTCGTTTTTTTGGAGGGTGGGAGAGACAGGCTTTTTTGGGGGAGGGAAGGATGTAGCATACAAAGGCCTTGAAGTGGGGCACTTGGCCCCTGGGACGTGCGCAGTTGTCTATCTGTGCTCTACAGAGTAAACTGCTGTCCTAAGCCATTTCCGCATTAGACTGTTCTAGCACTATCATTCCACTTTCCACATCCTATGGAATCCTGGGGTTTGCAGTTTAGGGAGAGGTCAGCATCTATAGGATGTTGAAAGTGGAATGTTAGTGCTAGAACAGTCTAGTGCAGAAATGGCCCTAGATTAGAGCTACCCAGGTACTGAAGAACAAAGAGAGAATGAGGGTCTTTTGTTCCCAGTTCTGCAGAAGTCATATATGCATATGCCATATATTTGGGAACAGGTACCCCATTTATGGGGGGGGGAAGCCCTGTATCTAATTGTAATAATGGTTCTCACATTATCTGAGCACCATAGCTGACAAATATAGTCTCCCCTCCAGGTAAATGTAGAAGTAATGAAGTGTTGGTTTTAAGTTATACTTGTTAGGTTCAGCATCACAGAATAGTAATAGAGATCACAACAATGGCCTGATGAGGATGACCAGTTTGGAGGAAGTGTGAAAGCTTCAAGATGCTTCCAAGTGAGGGGTTATAAAACCTTGGGGTGCCATGAAGTGCAGTGAAAAAGAACAGAAAACAAAGAGACTGAGATTTTGGAGATGGAGACTGCCTGCCTCACTTAGGGAAGCTTGGCAATAGTTTCCCATGAGCATCCAAGACCCAGAACTCCACCTGTATCATGATTAGAATAGGAATGTTTAGCTAGTCATGTTAGAGCTTATGTTCTTTTAATCTCAGGGCCTTATCACACTTCACTGTTATAGTGCTATTATTCCACTTTAACTGCCATGGCAATATCACATGGAATCATGAGATTTGCAGTTTAGGAAGAGGTTTTTAGAATTTTCAGCCAGAGAGTTACAATGCCTCATCAAACTACGAACCCTGGAATAATAGCACTATAACAGTCTAGTGTGGAAATGGCCTAAATATATTTCCGTTTGATGTGGAGAGGAGTGCTCTCCATGTGATCTGAAATGGTAAATCTTGGAATCTGGTTGTGTTTGTGATTAATTTGATCTTCTTTGTTAACATGCCCAAGTAAAGACCCACTGTGGAGCCCAAATGTATAGCTCTCCAACCTCAAATTGGTCAGTTTCCATTTTCAGTCTAGGAACTGCAGACTGTGAAAATCTTTCAAAGAAAAACAAACATAGAAGAACCTAAACAGAATGAATTTATCATGCCTCTCTCCTCACCATGTTGTCAGCAAATTATAAACGTCTGACTTCACCAAGAGCCCACCTTTGTGCTTTTAGATGGCTTTCATTCAGAGCTTAGAAAAACCTGTCTTTTTGAGATCACAGCTCCCAGAATGCCCTGGCTTAGTGATTATGCAGGGGAATTCTGGGAGTGCTTTTACAAGCTCTGCTGCTGTTGTTCACATGGATGTGCATACTCATTGCGTTTTAAATTCACTTTTGTATCCAAGCTGCTTAGCAAAATAACAAAATACATAAATAAATGAGAACCCCTCCACACCATAAGTAAAAGGACCAAAATAAACTAGGCAAGAGAAATCTTTGGGTCAGAGTGAAGGTGGCATTGGAATGAAATATGAATTCCTTCATTCTTGATAAGAACCCTGTGTTTATTTTTGTTAGGGTGTCGTGGGAAGATTGATGATATCATTAACTCTTCATTTCCTTGGCTTTATGTGTTGGGCTCCCCTGCTCTCCCTCCCCTTTTAAATGGTGTAGTAAGCAAGTGAATTGTTGTCACTTAGCAACCCTATCAGTACGACATTCTCGTACACCATGTAGACACTTTTGAGAAAATAATGGCAATTTTTTTGAGTTATCCTTGGAAACCATTTTGCCATTAACTTCTAAAGAATATTTTAATATATAAGTGGGATATAGATTTTAGCTCATCTTTGCTCCTTCATTGCCATCCTTCCAGGCAATCAGGATGAAGTCAACTGCACATATAAACTACCTACAGGTCTGATTCCATATGTGTGCCGAGGACCTAAACATTCCCCAGAGAGACTGGGGGGGGGGTTGCAGAGCATAAATGTCTGCATGAAGAGTGATGCGTTGATTGTGGTACACAGCTCTTATGCTGAATGGCAAAACTGTGCAACCAAATATGCAATTGAATGCACAATTGATTTTACAAACAAATGCACAACTAAATATGCAATTGTATGCATAGGTGAAACCACAAACCAGTGCTCATACATCACATACACAATTCTGCTTCTGCAACTTTCCACATTAGACAAAAAATATCCAACTGCTTCAGTGTGTAAGACATCAACAGGATTTTACACACACACACACGCACGCACACATATACCAGATGGATGGATGGGCAGACAGACAGACAAATGGATGGATGGATGGATAGATAGATAGATAGATAGATAGATAGATAGATAGATAGACAGATAGATCGATAGATAGATAAATAGATAGAGCAGCAGACTGTTTCACTTTCCATGGTGCTGTATTCTACTGTGGGCTGTGAATGGCGACATACAGCTCCTGAGTCCACAAAGACACTATGCTCAGTTCAACAGAGTGAAGAGCTCAATGTGCACATTCCATTAGTTCATGCATGGCTCTCTTTGTCCTTTGGCATGAATGGGTAATGGTGTGTGTAATACATCTGTGGAGGAAAAGTGTCAAGAATATTTTCTGTCAATGGCAGATGATGGCTTCCATCTCAGTACAGCCGTGAATCCATTCCATATTTTAGTGAAAACTTTAAAAAGGCTACTAAGGTGCTGAACCTCAAGCTTCCCAAATGTTGAGCACCTTGGACAGCTCCTTTAAAGTTTTGACTAAAACCGGAAAAGATTCATCATTCCACTGACATGGAAGCCATCAGTTGCCACTGTTCTCTCCCTGTCTTCTGATGATTGGCATCTTGCTTTTAGCACGGGAGTGTTCTTCTGAAAGTACTATATTCTTTCTGAAGTCTCATTATACTCTTCACAGAAGCTGGAAAACTAGTGTTAGTTGGGGGCTGAGAAAGGAACTCCTGGAATCCCACAGAAAATGACTGAGTGATTTTGAGACTTGTAGGCCAAAAAAGAAAGCACTTTTACAGTTGAGGTAGGGTTATTAGCACAGGATGTTATCAGATTTTGTCCATGTAACCTTGTTTTGTCTATTTCAGCATTCCTTATTTGGTGCCCTGCAGATGTGTCAGACTGCATGACCCATCCAGGGACCATGATGGCCAAGGATGATGGGAACTGTGGCCTAACATAGGGTGTCTGTCTACGGAAGGCCTGTTTCCCTCTATCCAGCAGCAACTTTTCAAAGTCTGTCCCAGAGGTCTTTCTGACTTACCTCATTAAATTATAGTCCCTCCTCAACTACCCAGGTTGGACTGTTGTCATCTGGTCTGAGTCTTAAGGTTGCCCCAGGGCAGTTTCTTCTGCTTACGTGCGTCTAAATGACCACAGTTCTTTCTCCCAGCCTCCTTGCCATGTTTTTGTTGTACCAGGAACCTTAATCTTCTTACCCTACTCCACCCACCCCTCCATTGCTGGTGCATTCCCTCTGAACATGCATAATTCCCTTTATCTTCCTTCCCTGTCCACTCCCATCAAGCTACTCATCCTGTTAATTGTTCCCTTGGCTCTTCTCTGACATTCTATACCTCTCTCTCAAATCATATGCAAGCAGATGATGTTCCCTCCCACTCTATCATGATCCAAAGGAGAGGGAAAAGGTTTTGATTCATGCAGCATTCTACACTTTAAATGTTTAAGTTTAACACACAATGCACAAATGCTTTTCGCACTAATTTGGGTATGCATTTTCCACCTAATTAGTGCCTGCATGCATGCATACATGCTTGCTTGCTTGCTTTCTTTCTTTCTTTCTTTCTTTCTTTCTTTCTTTCTTTCTTTCTTTCTTTCTTTCTTCTGGCCAGGACTTGGTCTCGACACCTGCTCTCTGCAGAGAAAGGCTTTTAATGTATATTTTATGGCTGTCTTGGCCGACGAGGGAAGAGGCCTTTTTAATTTAGAATTCTTAGTGTCAGTAAACACAAAATTGGGATTTAGTCAAGGGTAATTAGCAAGCATTGGCTCACCCAGTGATTTACGCCAGATTCAGTCAGCTTAAAAATAACCTTTACTTACACCCTGGAAGACAAAACAACTGTATATTCCAAAGAGAGACAGAACTAAAAATGGTGTTGGAATAGACTGCAGGCAACAAAATGAGAATTAAAAACAACTGCACAACCTTGTCTCTCCAGGCTCTGAGAAAGGTGAAAGTGGTGATTCTTCTCACCTCCAGGCCCAGTTGCTATGCTCAATCATATTATACAGAAAGCCACACAAAAAGGGGAAAGTAGGCATCACTGACATTGTTAGAATAGTCTGCAATATCAAAGAGAGAGGAATAAACATTTACATAGTGCTGTGGTTAAATGGTTTGAAATTAAACAGGATTTCATTAAGCGGGTTACCTTAACTGCTCAGCTGCAAAATATGTTACCAGAAGAGGGGAAAAACTAGGGTTAGAAATGGTTAGAATTATATCTCCATATACCGCAATGGCTATTGCATGTTTTTGAAATGTCTCATTGAATATATGATTTTCCATTGATTGACATGGCCATTTCTTTAAGGCTGCTATAGTCCTCTGCATCTATCATTTTCTGCAGATCCATTGAGCTTTCAGTATGAGGTAGTTTGCTTTCATTCCTTGCTGTTTCACCATTTAGCAGATTAGAACCCATCTTTAAGCGTGTATGAGTACATCTGTGCACTTTCATTGTACCCATTAACCACCAGGCGGGAAGGCAGCCATGACCCTTGACTTTTTACAGACTCCTGTAATGTTCACTTGTCCATTGTATTTTCAAAGTTTTGAATTTTTACCTATTTTTGGCAGGGAAAATCCAAATTGGGCGGGGGAAGAGGGGATGCTGAAGGCTCAGAGTGGAGATACTTGGGGTTCCATGGGACACTTGATGTACTGAAGAATTCCTACAGCTGCCTTTATCTTATTGCATCTTCCCTTTCTTGCCTCTGTGTGTTGTTGTCTTGATATGACTTCCCTTCTGCAGTGCCAACCAGTCAGTTGTATCAGTGTTCTAACTAGTGAAGCTATCCTAAAGCCTAAGGTTGGACATCTTAGATCCCCCTGCAGGCTGCCCCCAGCCCCGCACAGGCAAATATCTCTGTTTTCCTCTACATTCCTTCTCAATGCAGTAACAGAAAGTGATGCTACATCACTTCCTTCTGCCATTGTGAGAAGGACTGAAGAGGAAAATGGAGGATTTGGGTGTTGTACAGGATTCTGGAGTACTTGTAGGGACAGGATAGGGTATTTTCACATATTTCCATGCATTTGGAGAGCTTTAGGCAGGAAATGGAGGGAGGAAATGGCCAGCAAACTGTGTAAAAAACTGTGTAGAAATTTTAATTTGAGGGATGATGGAGGCCTTGGAATACTGTGGGTGGCTTCAGGAACTACAAAAGTGGGATCTGGGGTCACATGAAGTCCACAGACCAATATCAACCCTGATATAGATAATATAGATATTTGAAAGCATTTCCCCACTCCATTTGAAATTCACATGGTTGATCACAGAGTCATCAAAGCTGGTACAATGCCAGGTTAATTTCCTAATATAAAGTATTAACCTCTCCTCACCCAACGAATCAGAATTGTTTTTCACAACTTATCTAAAAATGAAAGAAGAGGGGGCTAACTGGGCCTCACCAAAGAGAGAAGTCTAAATCTAACGGCAGCTGTGCTGAAAGGAACTTGTTCCTGTAGTTCACCAACCAAACCCTTGCTAGTGATAGGATAGACAACAAGACCCCCAATGTTGATCTCTGTGTTCTAGTAGATTCATATAATCTGAAACTTCCTCTAGCCAACTCATGTCAGTCTCCAGTCCTTTCAGTGGATCCTCATTTTCCAGCAAGCGTATTTAAGATGACAACTTTGATAGTGGTATGATGTCAATAAAAAAGGCAGCATCAGTAAATGATATTACTCTTTCCTGAAATATCATTTGACCAAAATTGTTAAAGTGATGTTTATGTGAGTTCAGGGTGAAGGGGAACTTCAGGAGTGGTAGTTACAGTCCTGACCTTCTGTTGTGCTTCTACTCATTATCGTTTTTTTAAAAAATGAACATAAAGAGGGAAGCATCAAAGAGAAAGTTATCACCTTGTGAATGAACATTCAGAAAGACCTCCAAAAGTGATAAAGTGGTGTAATTTTCATTTTATTCCTTCCTCTCAAACCTTTCAGGGCTTGCAGGAGATTTCTGGAAAAACATTCACTTGTCAGGGGAAAAGAAAGTTATTTTGTGTCATAGCAGACTGGAAATACTCAGTCATGAGTTGCCCTGAAATGACATACTCTATAGGTCCATTCAAACTACAAATTATGAAACTATTATGCCCCCTGAACTGCCAGGGTTCTGTATTATGGAACCCTGGGACTGAGTTTAGGGAGGGTTGGTCAGAATTCTCAGCCAGAGAGTTGCAGTGTCTCTCTAAACTACAGTTCCCAGGATTCCATAGGATGGTTGCTATGCCAAATGTAATTATAGCTCTACAATAGTGTAGTGTGAATGGGCCTTATATCAGATAAAAACACAATATAAAAGTGTATGTGTGCTTGTGGGCACATGCACATGTGTGTCTAATTTTTGGCCCTTTTCGCACTGTACCTTGTCGCGGCAGTGGGGAGCAGTGCTCGTGCGAGGAGCCGCTTGCGTCAGCAGCTCACGACAGCCCTTCTTCCTCCTGCATTGGCTTCCTCCTTAGCACAACCGTCGCACTAGTGTCCCGCCCCTTCCTTCCACAGTGCAGTCTGGGAGCTGTAGGCTGCGCTGGGGCAAGGAAGCGTGACCCGCCCAGCTCGCCGATGCACCACACGCAGATAAGTGCACGAGGGCGCCGCGAGCATTGCACGGACACGGGGCATTTTCAGCTTAAAGCTGAAAATCAAAAAATATGCGCGTGCCCCGCTTTAGCCTCGTGAACTTTGTACAAGTGGGAGTGCGTCATACGGAGCAGCGCTCCCATTTGCATGACGCTCAAGGGGCGCTCGAGCTAAAAAAAAAAACATGCGAAAAGGGCCTTTTTCTCCACATAGAACAGAGAAGCACAAGAAAGACAGTCCTGGATTAGACCAAAGACCTCTCACCTATAAGTAAATTTTATTAAGCATTTTCAAATACAATAAAAAAGATCACAATACGTACAAGCAAAGTGAGGGAAAAAAACACAAATGAGAACAAAGGAAACACACCAAGCCATAAAGAAATTCGGAGAAATGACCACAGCATCTTATTAACTAAAAGGGAACTAACCTAAACTACATATATCTAGAAAAATGGTGGTTTCCAGCTTTCTCAGCATAGACTTTATATCAGTCATAGAAACATCTCTTATCCAAACATCATTTCACGTACTTCACACTGTTACTTTACCTCAATACTAATTACTAATTACTAAAATCTATAGCAGTATATTGCTCTATTTATGTTGCGAAAAAATGTTATTAATGGATCCCAATCTTCCACAAAGATCTCCACCTTTTTATATCTTATCAATGTTGTTAATTTATTCATCTCTGCTAAGTCCAATACCTTCATTAACCAGTCTTCTTTTGTTGGGATCTTGGTAGTCTTCCGTTTCTGGGCATTTAGAAGTCTTGCTGTTATCATAATGTATTACAGAATGTCACCATGTTTCTTCTGATTCTTCCATCAGTCCCAGAAGCTACAATTCAAGTTCCTTCCAAACACTGACTTTCAAAATCTTTTAAAGCATAAGATGGATTTGATTCAAGAATTTTTTTCACCTTGTCATAAGTCCACCATATATGATAAAGAGATCCCACCTGCTGTTCCTGATACCTATTTATACATGTCTTTAGGAACTTTGGCTAACTTTTCTGGTGTCAAATACTATTGATGCATCACCTTGTAAAATTGTAAATTCCAAAACTGTAAAATAAGGATGCACAATGGATGCATAACCCCACGCTATGTATCCATAAGTCTGGATCCTGAAGTATGGCCAATGTCTTTTCTGCAACCCCCCCAGGGGGTTCTCTCTAAGCTTAGCTCACAGTAGCTGGGGCAAGATTGTTCCCCAATAACATTCTGTTGTGAGCAACCCCTGTTGTAGTGCAAAGTATTGGAGGTGGTTGATCTTCAACTGGCCATTTAAATCATTGCTTTTACAAAAGATCTGCTCCTGAGACGTTGGTACTCCATAGGAGGAGGAAAAGAACATAAACAGAAACTTCTGGGACTGCCTTATTGAAATGCAGCAGCCTGCATTTTTTTTTTTGTGGGGACAAGGTGTCTTCTTGTGGTGTGCATGGAATGCTACAAAGGCTGTTCTGATGAATGCATTTACTTCAGAATTTGCTACTGCACCACTGGTATTTGATGGGTAGTTGGGTAAATGGACATATTTACAGAGATAGACAGTGGTGTCAAATAATGCTCTATGATCCTGTTAATATGTACATTTGCAATTATTTTACTAGAGTGTGTCTTCTTATTTGCTAGTGCGTCAACAGGAAAAAGAGGGCTTTGATGTATTACATGGCACTTTTTAGCTATCTTTGTCCTTCCATCCCAGCCCAAATAGTCAACAACAAAAGAGCTTCTTGTTCTTTTCGCTGGAGCTTTGGAGCGTTTGAAGAAAATTCCTTCTTTGCTTCTTTTCTCCCTAGGTGATCTTCTTATGCTCCGAAGCATGAAATCTTATTACCTTTTAACCCAGCTATAAAGTTTATATATATATAAATATACACAGAACTTTTAACATCCCGATGAAACATTTATTGTGTCTCATTTCCTTGTGCAATTTCAGTTTGGCCTCTGCTGGAGCAAAACTTTCCATTTGTTTCTCTGTCCCTTAATAAATACAAATGAGAGCCACATTCCTTTAAAAATAGAAAATAAAGTAACGTTGTATGCTATGTGCTATGGATATAAGGAATAGTTCCATATTTTTTGTCTCTGGCAAGAAATGATATCTCAAAACATTGAAGCATCCTACTGAAAAAAAAAAAAGGTGGGAATTGATGGGTAGAAATCCCATTGGTGTCATACACAAGGAAGTAGTTGGGCATTTTTCTGCAATGTAAATCATCTGTATTCAATTCAAGGTCAAGGAAGTGGAATTGTGCATGAAGAGGCTTCTTCTCATCTGAGATGTATCCATCTTCCCTTGTTGAAACTGGAGGTAGTATTCCTTCAGTTGAACATTTGGCTGCACATGATGTTGCCAAGTATCTTTTATTATAAGAGATGTCCCCCATTTCAGGGTTGGAAAGCTTATCCCATATAGGACTAGCAGGTGTCCCTTATTATAAGGGATGTTCCTTTATCTGAGGATCAGAAAGCTTGTCAAGTCCCCCTTATTATAAAGGATGTCCCCTATTTGAGTGTTAGAAAGCCTTTCCTTTTATACAGATTGGGCCTTTTACAAAGACAGGATTGTGTGCACCCTGCAGTTTATGAATGTGGGCAATATGTTGATTTCACAGAGAAATACGTATCTAAGCTAACTGCAGTCAATACTCATATATGGTATTTGGGCAGAATACCAGTTTGTTAATAGCTGCTTCCTTTTATATAGACTGAACAAGATGCTAAAAAAGTCTCACATTTTGGGTGTTGGTTCTTTACAAAGACAGAATTGTGTGCATCATGCCATTTATGAATGTGGGCAATATGTTGATATTACAGAGAAATACATGTCCAAGTTAACTGCAATCAATACCCGTATTTGGTATTCAGGTAGAGTACAGACTTATTAATAGCTGCTTCCTGTTTGTCCACCCTGCATGTCATGAAGTTGGACTATCCCTTATTGCTATTCTGAAAACTTGGCAATACAAGATGCATAACATTGGTATTCAACACAAAGGACACATAATACAATCAATGCATAATTTTATACAAAGAGATATATGCTGCCTGGTGCCAGAGTATGCCCTTTGGTACCAGGCAGATGGGTTTTAGAATTCAGGCTTTAGCATCTAAGGGTTTCAAATAGGAATACAGTCATCACTACAGCCTCCCTTCACTTGCATGCTGTGATGATTGACATGGTGGTTTCCAGACCATGAACTGGCAGTGGATTAATTGACTTGTGTCCAAGTAAACACACGTACAATGAGACAACTGACCTTTAAATGTTTGAAAGGTCAAGTTCCTAGCCTAACAGTGTGTCTGTTGTCTTTTATGCTCATTTCCATTGGTCTGCTTCTCCTACCTCTAGTTCCATTCTTTTACTGTATAATGACTATGGTCCCTGCCACCAGGCAGATGGGTTTTCCAATCCTTGCCAGCATCATGGCCAAATATTATCCAGCATATGTTTGCAATATGATCCCTAATGCCTGCCTCTTTCTTCCCTGAACCCAGCTTGGACATCTGGCATTTCTAGCTCCGTATATGGTAAAAGTCATTGTTGTAGAATTTTTAACATCGTTTGCTTGTATGGAAGATTAATGCAGTGGTCCTGTAGTTACTGCAATCCCCAGTGTCCCCTTTCTTGGGTATTGGCATGTATATTGAGCATTTCCAATCTGTGGACCATTGTTTTGTTTTGTTTTCCATATTTGTTGACAGATTTTAGTTAGAACTAGAGTAGATTCTGTATCTGTAGCTTGAAGCAGCTCAAATTCTATGCCGTCTGTTCCTGGTGATCTGTTTCTCATAAGTGCTCTGTGAGCAGCTTCTACTTCACTTGCAAGGAGAAATACATACATATGTATTTGTTATCAGTGGTTAGCACAGGATAAGCACAGATTTATATCCTGATATGCTAGCAATTTTTAAATATTCCCATTATCAAAAAGGGCTCATTATTGTATAGGTGTACAGTAGGGATGGCTAATTGTGTAGGGAGCAAGGGCCTCAGAGGCAGGTGTATAATGAAAATGTCATCCTCTGGAACTTCTGAAGGACTACCAAGAAGTCCTCCAGGATGCCTTTGTTCTTATGGCTGTAGCCATTGAGACATAGCCTGAAATTTCTCAGTTGCTCCTACTCTCCCTTGACTGCTATATGACCATGGGCCTTATCACACTACACTGTTATAGTGCTGTTATTCCACTTTAACGGCTATGCTAGCATCCTATGGAATCCTAGGATTTGCAGTTTAGGGAGGAGCATTGAGAACTCCCAGTTAGACAGCTCTTGGCCTCAATAAACTGCAAACCCCAGAATTCCACAAAATGTTACCAAGGCAGTTAAAGTGGAATAATAGCCCTATAACAGTGCAGTGTGATAGGGCCTTGTGTTGGGAGTTGAAAAGGAGTCCTGCAGGAGAGGAAGGAAGAAGTGGAGTAGAGTTCCAACTTAGCAGAATTTTGCCCTCTGTTCTCTCATTCAGGATCTTGGCCAAGGTGTGCATGCTTTGTCTTAAAACAGAACCATAATTCTGGGGGTGTCGTTCTGCTTTTCTGCTGTGTGTTCCACCTACACTTTGTTTTTAAAGTAAAAAAGAAAATGAAGTAAAAATTTGAATACTGTTGAAGTGCTGTAAATTCTTGGCATGGCAGGGACTTGAGGGCTTGAAAAAGTAATAGGAGATCAAATGGGAAGGATTACAAATGGTCCATACCTCTCCAAATATGGCAAACAGCCTTGGATGTGGCCAGCTGAAACACTGGCTATTTCTGCACTAGCTTGCTATAGTGCTCTTATTCCACTTTCAACCTCCTATGGAATGCTGGGGTTTGCAGTGTAGGGAGGGGCATTTAGGATTTTCTGCCAGAGAGCTCTTTGGCCTCAGGAAACTACAAACCCCAGAATTCCACGGAAGGTTGAAAGTGGAATGATAGCATTATAACAGGCTAGTGTGGAAATGGCCACTGACAGAGAGCCTTTCACACCAGTTCTTCCTGCATACTCCAGCAAAGGTATTGGTTGGACTGTGGTTGCCTGAAAAGAAAGACTGTGGTCTTGATGCTCAGAGGCATAAGATGGATTTCTCTTAGATCTAGTACTAGTTGTGTTCTTTCAGTTCTCTGTTACGGAAAAACTAGAAAGTTCATCGAAGTCGTATATCAGCAGATCCAAAAACAGGAGAGAAAGGGTACTAAAATATTAAAGAACTTCACATTAGAATGGAGGAAGACTGTTCACTGTGCTATGCTCAGAGGTACTGAGAGAGACAGAGATGGAAAGCATACAAGTGGGTCACTTAGAAGAGTGTTTATGTAAGAGTGCTCATAGTTTGGAGTCTGCACTAACTTTTAACACATCAGCCATTTCTCTCAGGTCCCTTCCATCACTAAAGAAGACTAAGCCAGAGTCAGTTTCTAGGCTTTTTACCATCCTGTTTGGTAAAGACAGCAATACCTAGTAAGCATGCTTTTTAATCAAGAGTGAATTATGTGACCTTTGCTGAGAACAAATTCCAAATAGATACATCAGCTGACAGAAGAGATCAAAAGTTGCTTCACTACAATGACTGAGCTTTTAATATTACTAAAAGAGGTTGCAGGGTGGTGCTGGGGGAGGTAGACAACTTGAAATATCGGTTCACATGCAGTATCTTTTGGTGCCTCCTTTGATATTCTTTTTGAAAGACAGTGCCCTCCTGGCTTCAACTGATCTGTTTTCTGCTTCCCCCATCCTGAGCACTGAAATCTATCAACTGGACTTGGATGCCAAAGAGTTTAGAACTGTAAAGGATTTTGGTTTGAGTGTGAGAACCGATTAGATCTCACAGGGCTTCAACACAAAAACCTGCTTCTGGATACCTCAGTTTCAGCCTTATAATTTAGGACATGGAGGGAAGGCATTACGTTGCTGATGATAATGGCAGAGGTCCTACGCTGGGAAGATGGACAGCTTTATGCTTGCAGAGTTATGAAACACCACCTCATTAATGAATAAAGTTGCTAGTTCAAGATAGTCCAGAGCCTGAAGTCTGTGAGCCAAAACCTGAGACCAAGAGATGCCTCCTGGTTATATCATTGACCTTTATGCGCTGGTACTAATCACAGCTGTTTGCAGCTCTTTACTTTCTAATTTTTAAAAATATTTTTATTAACATGTATTTAATATATAAAACAATGTGCAGGGGGTTAAAAAGACAAACAGTAAATAAACAGACAAAGAAAATCTAATATCTAATTGAATACTAAATTAAACTAGGCTACAACTAAAAAGGGTCAAAAATACATATAAATGACTTCTAACTCACCAGCTTTTGGTTCTAAGATAATCTACAAGGTATACTTCTTCTAGTGTGTCTATCATTATTACACTACTGCCTAGTATTTAATAACTATAAGCTAAACCTTTGAAACCAGTAATACTTTAATTAAGGAAGGATCTTTGATCATATTTAAAAATGATTGGGATAAATTGATCGTATATCTAAAGGACTATGCGGGGGAATTGCAGGTTTTGGTTTCAAACACACACGCAGGAACACAAACTCACATACAAAATATATTTTCTTGTTTGGAAATTAAGATAAAAATATTGGCTAAAAGGGTTGTCCCCAGATCAAGAAGAGATGCTGGGATTATTCCTTTTTACCTGCTTAGGGAGATAGGATAAGGATAATTTCATCCAGCCTACTTGCTTCTAGCCAGGAGGTGGATGGACAGCAGAGCAGAGGGTGAGCTCTAGCACCAAAATGACTGGGAGGGAAGGAGAATGCCAACTAAGCAACTCCACAGATATCATTTCTCTGGATAGTCTTTGCAAGCTGCAGCAGCAAATCAATGAAGAATTGCAAATTGCAGCAAGCCAATACCATACTGCGTGCACAATGCACAGTGTGCACCCATGTACAAATATGTAGTGTGAATCATGTTGCTACCTTGAAAATCTGGGGGTCCCAGAGGGACACTTCAATATGCTCCAAAGGATGGGGAAAGTGAGCTCAATGGAGCACAAGCAACAGCAATGCGAGAGGCAGGGTAACCTAGCGAGATCTTTTACCCAATTTTTACAGGGTCAGGCTTAGTCAAAAATTACACAAAAAGTCCAATGAATGACTTTATTGAACAATACTGGCTCTCATCAACACAAACACTCACACACGTATCTGAAGGCTAAAAAAAAATAAAGAGTGAAAATAAGATAGAGAGATTATTGAGGGATTTGTAGCTTGGGCGATACAACACCTTTTCCTGAAGTCCTTGGTCCGGGAAGCAACGATTGAGCAGGAACTCAGCGAAGGGATGCTGAGGAGATCGCACGGCTATCAGGAGGGGAGACTGGTCAGTTGGTATGACTGGGAGGCATCCTTCCTAACTAGCCCAAAAATGGGGACTATTTGTAGGAAACATTTACTTTGAAGGCAAATCCTCTCCCAGGGAGGACAAAAGGGGACAGCAAAGGAAAACAACTCCACACCTGGCACTTTCTTTGATATCGAAAGATAACAAGGTGTCATCCAAGTAACAGGATCTTCCTCCACTTTGAGGCTGTGGTGTGAGTTTCTGGAGATAGATTTGATAAGCTTTTATTGCTTCCAGTGCCCAACTTTATGGGAATACTCTTACTCCCTTCAAGTTGGCTCCTTAAAGGTTGATGACCTTTTGTCCACCATGGGTTATCACAACATGAGGCCTCCTGTGGCTACATGACTGGGGATTTTACTGGCCTGACCTGGGTCGTTCGATTGTAGGACCATTATTGCCTACGTGCTCATCCGGGTGACCTCTCTGGTGGGTTAAATTCATTTTATATCAAAGTTGTAGACCCGGGGACAGGGTTTACCAAGGGGGCAACAATGTGCCATGCACAATGTGCATGCATTCACAGTTTACATCCATGGACAATGACACCACATACATAATTCTGCTTTCACAATCTTGATCTGAACACAGCTGCTCCACATTAGATGAAAATGCTGCTTCCATAGGGTAACTTGTGCATGGCACCATGTGTTTGGGTTTTCATTGAGGAAAGGCTGGAGGGTATGTTGGGGTTCTTTTGATAAAAGGGTCATTGTTGCCATGGGCCTTCAAATTGTTTTCTGATTTATGAGTTCTATTACTTGTTTTTTGAGTTTTATATATGTAAATATATGTATGTATGTATGTATGTATGTATGTATGTATGTATGTATGTATATATTTATACATATATGCATTTTGGAAGTACCATAACGTAAAAATTTGCTCATTAGTTTCTTTGTTACCCTTTGCTACTATTTATGTTTTGCAATAATAATAATAATAATAATAATAATAATAATAATAATAATAATAATAAATGAATTGGTTTCTGATTTATGGAGACCTTAAGGCAAACCTATCAAGAGATTTTCTGGGGCTGAGAGTGTGTGACACATCCAAGGTCACACACTGGGTTTCCATGGCCAAGCAAGGAATCCAACCGTGGTCTCTGGGGCCATAGTCCAATGCTCAAACCATTATACTATGCTGGTTCTGAATGGAAAGGTGCCTATATTCTATATTTGTACCAGTTCATCCATAAATGATGCTTAAGCCCAGTGGATAATATTGAGTGAGATGAACCAATGGCCTGAACTAATAGAAGGCAGCTTCCTAAAGCCAGTGTTTCAAACTGAATGTGGTACCCCCAAAGAGAGCTCTCATTTTGGCAGCACGATCATGTCAGCTATCACAAGCAGGACCAAACAAAATAAAATCAAGGTTTCCCCCACTGAGATAAGCTCACATTTACAAGTCAACATGCAACTATAATGCTGCTCAGAAGCTATTGGGACTCCCACTTGGGCTAATACCTAGCATGAAAGCCTTTACTGAAAGCGTATGTTATTCAACAGCCTCTTTTATTTTATTTATTTATTTTGGGTAATGTGCAGAGAAGAGATTTAAATCCTATTGACAGAACTAGTTTTTTTAAGCTGCTGCCTTTTTAACAGAAAGTTGCTGCCTTTTAAAAGCACTCTGCATGCTCCAGTTATCAAAGCTTCTTGGAAGAATTTGCCTGTTTGGTATGTTTTTATTAGCAGCTGTTGATAGAAGGAATGGGATAAAATAACAGCATTGCAGGGGTAGCTGACTAGAGCATGATTCCTCTTTTTTACTATACCAGGAGAGATGGGTACAAGAAAGATATTGTTTGGATTGCATACCACATCATGATATCCAGTACTTGAAGGCAAGTTGCAAAGTAAACTTGCTTCTCCAGAATTGTAACCACACTCATTTTAAATCAGGAATGGGCAAAGTGTGGCCTGTGGGCTGACTGTAGCCCTCAGAGCTGTTTTTGTGGCCCCAGGGCCCCAAAATGTGCCCAAACAGTCTCTAGAGGGTGTGGGGGCATTTTTTAAAATCAATTTTGGGGCAATTTTGGGAAAGATCTTTGTGTGAAAGAGGAAGTGATAGCTGGGTCACTTCCTTGGCATAAAATGGTCCAAGAGACAGTCTAGGGGGTCCACAAATGTGGGAAAAATGCCCCACAATGGTTCATAGAGGGTGTTTGTACCCATTTGATGAAAAAAATTCCCTGGGGGCTTTTGAGGGGATGAGGCAGAGAAGTGCGACCCTCTGAGGTCTCTTATTCTCTGAGAGCTTCCCTCCAATGCTTTAAACAGACCTGGGCATCTCATGAAGAAATCTGTGACTTTTGATTTTTCCCATATTTGATAAGTTTTTTTAAAAAAACTCAACTTCCCAACTTCTTTCTATACTTTCCACAATGTAAAGCGTTTATATAAGTGTCTCTCTACTTAGATCTGTGTTTTAGGTAAGCAGTACTTAACCATGTTACCTCATCACATATTGTTTGGACTACTGTAATGCACTCTACTTGGGGCTGCCTTTGAAGAGTGTTCGGAAATTTCAGCTGGTTCAAAGAACTGCATTCAGACTTTTAACTGGGGCTATTTACAGAGACCAAACTCCACTGGCTCCAAGCTTGTTTCCAGGCACAATTCAAAGTGATGATTATGACCTGTAAAGCCCTATATAGCTCAGATTCAGGCTACTTGACAGACCATATGTTTCTGTATGAAGCGGCCTGGGCATTAAGATTATCAGAAGAGGCCCTTCTCCTGGTCCCACCACCAATGCAAGCACGGTTGGTGGGGATATGAAAAAGGGCCTTCTCAGTGGCTGCCCCTAGTCTCTGGAACTCCCTTTCCAGGAAGGCCGGAATGGTCCCGTCCTTGCCTTCTGGTGGTGGCAGGCAAAGAACAGATTTGAGAGGTGCTGTACTCTTAAATTTTTTAAATACTATACTATATATATATATATATATATATATATATATATATAAATAAAAATACATTCCATAAAATTTTGTAGCTCATTGAAATATCCTGTGGTTCTTCTTCCAATCCTTACTAGAACCGAATATTCTTGACAATTGCTAACCGTACTACACATATACATTCGTTCAATTAATTGTTTGTTTCTGAAAATTCTAATCTGTCTAATGTTTTAGTCTTTTCAGTCGTCTTTACATCATTTGTCAAATCTAAGTACGCTTTTCCAATTTATACAAAGTCAAATAAATAATTTTCCCTCCTTCATTGGAGTGAAAGCATTATAAGTTTGTTACCCTATTTCCTTAAGTCAACCTTACCAAACGGAACTGATTATTAACTAATTTTGCATTTTCTACCTTTGAAAGAACTGTTTCAAAAGGTCCCATTCTCTCTCAATATCTTTGTCTGTTTGACTTTTGAGTCTCTGAGTTACTATATCTGCATTTTTTATTTCTACCAAAGCAGTTAGCCACTGGTCTGAGTTGAGGAACTGTACTCTTAATTTTATTTGCTTCCTTAAATCTATTTTTAGCCGTTTTAATTCTTTTATAGGTTAATTCTGTTTTAATATATACCATTTACATGTTTTTAGGTTGGATTGTTTTAATACGTAGGCTGCTTTGTGGCTGGATGTTGGGCAGAAAATTGGATACAAATAAACATCATCATCATCATCATCATCTGAAACTGTGGTGAGATTTAGCTATGTCTAATGAAAATATACTAAACTGTAATCTGAAGTTGGCTTGTTTCAAGTGAGGACTGCTAAGAATAATTGCATTTTGTCCTGGTTCAGATGGCATTCCACATTGCAGGCAATCAAAAATGTAGGTGGAAGTGCTTGAACTGCCCACGTTGCTGTATCTGAGGAAGAGAACAAGGAGAAATTTGCAAACTGGGGTCCTTTTCTCACACCACCCCAGCCCACAATGGCCACAGGATTGCCACAGAATTGCAACGACAGTTCTGCATGATGTTGTCATGATCCTGTGACAATCTCATGGCCACCCCTTCACAATCGTGGATTAAATCATTGATGGGTTTCTCCCATCAATGACATGTCCTCTTGCCTCTCTCCCACACCTACCTGCTGTGCAGAACAGCAGGAGGTACAATGGCTCTCTATATACTGTTTGACTTCAGTTCCCATCAGCTGCTCCTAGCCTTGACAACAGTGGTGGATGATGGGAGTAGTAGTTCATTAACATCGGGAGAAACACAGATTTTTCAGCTTTGTGTTAACCATGGTTTAAAATTGCATCCTACTCAATCAGCCCTGTTCTTCTTCTTTTTCTCTATTTTCTCTATTTCTCTGTCTCTTATTCTCTTTCGTTCACTTTTTCCCTTTTATATATATCCACACCCATGCACAGAATGTGAAGGAATCTCACTGAATTGTGAATTCTTTGCAAGTGCTTGTTAAACTGCTTGAGATTTCTCATCTCTAGTGTGAGAGCAACATGATGGATGCTTTTTTAAATGGAGTTTTTCATGATTTGTGCAAAGTATCTCCAAACAAAACTAGGATCTTATCTTTTTGACACAAACACATACTAAAGTATAGAAGGACAGGCAGAATGAGCAAAAAGGTACAAGAAATACACTCAGTGCTTTACAATGCTTACAAAGCCTGTAAAAGTCCAACCAACAACACTGCAACTATTGCAGTTCAGCAGCATGTTTGGTTGCTGTTTATGTAGTTTGTGCAGTTTGCACATTTTGTGCAATTTATGTTGCAAAAAAACTCATGTTTGCAAATGTGAAAACTCATTCAACTGAAGATCAGAAGATACCTCCCCATCTCTTAGGAAAGGAGAATGATCTTGCAGTTTCTCACTCTCACATGCATGAAAAAGACAAGGGAAGATTTGCATCCTTACACACATGCGCACATGGTATAAGGATAGAGGCTTTGAGCTACTTTCTATTCCTCAGTTTAATCAACATCAAAAGGTTGTTAAAAATGTCTTTTAACAATGGTTAAAATGATAACCTTTTGGGAAGAAGGAAAGGGCACTAAGAACTGTTCCCTTTCTCTCTCTAACTTATCTTGGTGGGTCTCCACAAGTCTAAAAGGGCAGCTCTGAATTGCTGGAGGGTGCATGGGAAGCATTAAAAAAAGACCTATGCTTGAGTCCTCTGATTCATTTTGGAGCACATTTCAGTGATTATGCCCTGATTGGATCCACATTAATATGTGCTTGATCTGTCCTGATCAAGACCTTGAATCTGCATTGAAATTTGAAGATCTGGATGGTGGATCCGGATCCTCCCATTGATATGCAGTGGGAAACTAAACAACTATATTTGTTTTGTTTTGCTTTGTTTTGCTTTGCTTTTACGTATAAAATTAAGAGACACAATAGTTTTAAAGAGGGGGAATACACTTACCAGCATGGTGTAGTGGTTCAAGCATTGAACTGTGACCCTGGAGCCTAGGGTTTGATTTCCTGCTCAGCCATGGAAATTCACTGGGTGACCTTGGGTGAGTCACACACTCTCAGCCCCAGAAAAAAACCCCATGATAGATTCACCTTAGGATTGCCAAACTGCATACTATTACTTTCAGCAGTTTTTTATACTAGTCAGGTATAAAGTTTTCTCCCTGTCCTAAACAAGCTATAAATAATGTGATATCTAAAAGCATATACACCCAGCTAAGTTTTCAGACTTGCCAATTTCTTGTACTTTCATCCAGGCACTGTGATCCTAGTATCAAGATCATCTTTTGGGATTCACAGAGCATTGCCAAGCTTTGCAAGTGAAGAGCTGCACCAGAGAAAGGCCAGTTAAAGAACCAGAGTCAAGGTGGAATAAAGCGCTGCAATGAAAAACAGCACAGTGGGCAGGCAGCATTGCTTGGCAGAGGTGGATGGGCAGGCTAAGAGGCAGAGCAGAGTAAGAGGCACCTGATTCAATACCACCTTTCCCAGTGAGGCAGATTGGCTCCCATTGTCACCAAAACTATGAGTCCTTACAGGTCTTACTGGCATGAAGGGAAACCAATCTGCTTCCCTCTGTCCCAGGGCAGGAGTGGGCAATTGTGGAAGGCTAGGAGGCTGTATTAGATCCCCCAGAAATCTTGAAGTTTTGCATTCTTCACTCTGCAACCCCCTCCATAATTTTGTTAACTTCAAATGCTTCCAACACCCCAACCCCAATAGGCCTTTCTTAACAACAGAAAGTGATGTGAAGTCACTTCCTGTTCACTTCATCAGTTATAAAGCCAAAAATGTGGGGCAACAATGTGGAGAATTGCCTCCAAGCCCCTCAAATGACATTTAGGGGTATTTGGAGGCAAAAGACATTTTTGAAGAAAAGAAAAAGAATGGCGAAGCAAAAATCTCGCATAGTTAGGTCAAAGGAGACAACAAAATCAGCTGCCAGATATTTATTTCTGATCTCAACCATTCTCTTTTGTTGAAGGAAAAAATTCTGTGTGTGTTGCACAGCTTGTCCTGCACTCACCTTATGCTCAGTGGAAGATACTATCCTGCCACTACTGTTGAAGTAAAATTTAACTTCTAGTCCAGTTCATTTATTTATATGGAACTAGGGTGTTGGTGTTGCTTACCATCTTTATCAGCAAAATGTCTGAGTGAGTTGAGCTCAGACTTTAATGAATTTCTAAGGATACCGAGAAAGCCACTCTTGGAAATCCCTGGATGAGTGGATTTTACTGCAGTTGTTCAAGGTTAAAAATCTGCAGAGGAAACCTGGATTATTTTTGTATCAAGAGAAACTTCGGTGACTTACAAATCATAGGGTTCTCTGTCTGTGTGCATGTGCATTTATGAGAGAGAGTTGTATTCATTTTTATTAACTTTAATTATAGAAGCCTTCTGAAGTCATCCTATTCTGTGGTCCATGAAAAATGTATGAGTTAATTGCTCCTGACATTTAATTGCTCTATATTTTTCTGTAACACAATCTTCTAGGGCAAGAGATGGGATGTACCAATTGGTTTGATTCGGATATTACTAGGGAGAAATCAAACCATTTGTTACTTCTAAGGATGAATTAGAAATGCCGTTTAGAGGAGATAGGAAAGCCCTTGGTCCAATGGCAGCTGGAGGATCCCATGCTAGAAAAGTGATGAATCCATTTTGGGTTTTTAGTCTGAAATTTAAAAAAGGTATCTAACGTGCTGAATGCTATTTCCAATATAGGTTCAGCACTTTGTAGAGCTCCTTTAACTTTCGGAGCTCAGAACAGAGCAGGATCTCACCTTCACCTTGCAACTCAATATGAAACAAGAGAGAAGAATATAGATCAGGATCAATGAATATAGATCAGGCTCCATGAAATACTATTGAATCAGAGAGATTGTTACATCTCTGTATATAAAAATAACAATAAATAAAGTGGGCCTGTAACAAAATGTTGCAGTGTCACTTCTAAGTAGGAAGTGGGCGTTGCAATGTTTTGTTGCAGACCAAGTTTGTTGAGAATTCCTAGCAGACAGATGAGGCAAAAGTGATGTCAGAGCTGGAGCAGGAATTATGATATCGTTGAACTGCAGCTCCCATCATTCTTAACCATTGGCTATGCAGGCTAGGGCTGACAGGAGTTGCAGGCTAACAATTTCCAGCAGAGCTGCGCGATTCCCATACTTGAAGTAGAAAGTAGATGTGGATCTACAAGTAAGTCTTAGGTTAATCTAAAATATATTAATAAGGATTTCTGAGTCTCAACTGTGTGTGAGAGCACCACCAAGGAAGAACCTCCCAGCCATCTTCTGCCATCTTAAATTATATTGAGGGTGTTTCTGCATGGCAGGGGGTTGGACTGGATGGCCCCTGTGGTCTCTTCCAACTTTACATTTCTATGATTTCCATGATTTCTATGAACTTAAAAAAAACCTTTAAAAATCAGCGATAAACAGGATGTTTTTGTATCAAAAGATAGTGATCTACCTTCAGTTCTAGTACTCAGAACACAGTCCTGGGCTCACAAACTCTTCCTGAATCCTATTGTTTAGTCCCGACTCAATGATTGTTGAGTGGTGAGTCAAAACTCATTGGTTCGGTGGATCTACTCTAGGTGGAACCAACAGAAGGAATCAGTCCTGGCTATTTGTTCTTTTGTGGATCTCAGTTTCTAGGGGAAAAAAAAAGATATCCTAGAAGCCTGGAGTCTGCTTACCCATGAAGTATTCTATTACAAAGGATCAGAGGTTAAAGGAAGCAATTTCACCCCTTTTTCAGTTTTCTATTTATCTTTTCCAGTTGATAGGTTTACCTATGAGAGAGCATGGTGTAGTTCTTTGAGTTTTGAACTAGGACTCCAGAAAACCAGGGTTCAGATCCCTGCTTGGGCTGTGGAAACCCACTGGGTGACCTTGGGCAGGTCACATTTTTCAGTCTCAGAGAAGGGCAATGGCAAGCCCCCTCCGAACAAATCTTATGGAGAAAAACTTGTGATGTGTTTGGCCTAATGTTGCCATAAGTCAAAAACAACTTGGAGGCACACAACAGGGTACTGGAGGTAGTGGCCCCTTTGTTTGGCCCAGCTTTTACTCTCAATACTGACTGCTATCAACACTAGCTGTATAGGTTTGATATTAGACTGATTTAAAAAAAAAACAAAATGGAGAAAAAGTCAAAAAAGCCTACCACTTAGTACAAGTCCTCCAACATAACATTGTATCTGTAAGTGATTTGCTCCCATTGCTATATATTCTGCTTTCATTTCTTTCTCTCTCTCTCCCCCGCCCAAAGCTCTACCACAGATCTGTCAGTCTTTCATCTCTGTTGCTTGATTTGAACCATCTGGACTCATCACTGTCTCTATTCATTCCCCCACCCTCTCAAAATGTCATCTTGTCTGCTGCTAAGAAGTGTGCAGTAGGGAGGGAAAGAAGGGAAACTGAAAACTCAATATGACCAATTATAAATTATGATGGGTAGATAATCAGGGAGATCAACAGCACCTCTCATTTCCTGTGGCACATTGGATTGCATCTATCATCTTGGAAGAAGCTTTTGGAAACTCCAAAAGGCAAAGAGATATTTTATGCAAAAAGCCATAAAACTTGATCATGATTTGGAAAGACAGAACAATGCGCGATGCAGGCAAATGACGGTGGCGCAACTGCACAGAGGGCTTTGAAATGCAAAGTCATTTCATTCCTGCCATTGCATGCTCAGGTATAGTCATCTTTGTCATCATTGACTTCATCATTGTCATCACCATCATTATCATTGTCAAGGCAGAAAAACTTCAAATATTATTAAGCATTCTGATTGTAACTCCAAGTGTCTCTACCACCTGGTTGTCAGGATGGATATTCAGGCCTTCCTTACACTCTTTTGCAAAGCATTGACAAGCAGATTCATATAATCATGGAATCATAGAATTGGAAGAAGCCACAAGGACAATCCAATGCAACCCCCTGCCATGCAGGCATACACAAGGGATGTGTGTACATGCCTGCCACCATGTCCCTTTTGTCAGGGACACAGCAGTGGGAGTATATGTGCATGTGTTCAAACTGTTCCCTCGTTTGCAAATGAGGGAACAGTTTTGTCACCCACTATTTCCCCTGCTTCCATGTCCCTGTTGTTGCTGCTGCTAGTGATGTCCAGCAGGAGGGCTTTGTGGACCTCCTGTTAGGGCTCCATGGACCCCCCAGGGGTCCCCAGACCCCAGGTTAAGAACCACTGATTTAGTGCATTTAAAAGGAACAAATACTTGCTTTGAATGAAGTCTTTCTTTTCTGGGTTGTTGCTAAACTCAGTGGCATGATTTGCTGACAAAAGTTGGTGTGTTTTTTTTGTGGAGGAGGACTTGGGAAAGTTTGCAAGTAGTCCTGGACCACTTGATTCCCGTTTCTGGGCCATTTCCTCACTATACTGTTACAGTGCTGTTATTCCACTTTCAACATTCTGTGAAATTCTGGGGTTTGTAGTTTACTGAAGCCAAAAGGCTCTCTGGCTGATAATTCTAAATGCCCCTCCCTAGACTGCAAACCCCAGGATTCCATAGGATGTTGAAAGTGGAATAACAGGACTATGACAGTGTAGTATGGAAATGGCCCTGGAATAGTGTACCATGGAAGAAGACCTGACTAACTGAAAAACTGAAAACACTGAAAAACACTCTGTGCTGCAACATTTGTTGCAGATTTGCTTTTGAGCAATAGGGTTTGAGACATTCTATTGCCCATGTACAGCTCCACATAGCAGCCTTTTGAATTAGGTTTGCCATTGTTCAAAGCCCTCTCTCATTTTAATTGTCTCCATTCATGAAGACCAGAAAGATGTTCTGCTTTTTTTTTTTTTTTTTTTAAAAATAGCAAAATGAATATATAGCATTTTCTTGTGAGGTATACATGGAGCCTATGCTGCATGGAAGCAAATCAAATCTGTTTATTCTAAATATGTGCTCTGTGTAGCACATGAGAAGGTTTTGGATTGCTCCCAAATAATCCTAGTTTCTTTTAATAAAATACTTATTAAAAGCACCCTTATGATTTTCCATCATCATAATATGCGCTGCCAATTTAAAAGATGAGTAATTATGTAATAAGATAAAGCTATCTGAAAGACAAAAGGGAGGAGGAAAATATAGGAATGGTTGTTCTCCCCAACTTCTTATTAAAGTTTGAAAGAATAAGATCCCAAATCAGATAAGGAATAATTAAGCCAATTATTAAATTGCTATCAAATGTGCTTATCTCGAGACAGTGTAATTGAACTGCATCTTAGATCTTGAGGATGTTTAACATGTGAGAGGCTGAAGCAGACCCAAATGAAAAGTCAGGCGTCTGGAAGGAGGTTAATTTGCTAGGAATCCAGCTGCATTTTCAAAGTCATTTTGCTTGTCAATCTCTCCACTGCTGATATGAAATAATGAGGTTATATATGTGTCCAACGCACAGTTCCTCCCCAAAGTAATCCCCTCTCCCCCTCCTTCTCTTTCACACATTATTTTGCTGAGCCAGAGAAACCTGTGATATTAGAATTCTGATGTATTGAGAGGAGATCCTATACTTATTGAAACCATGCTGTTTGGGGTGTTGTACATTTCATGTTCTAGTGAGTTACTTTAGTTTTCCAATTTAAACAACGTGCTGAAGCAGAAAGCCCGGTTCTTCTTCATCATCATCTGCTTTTTCCTTTCTCAAGAAGAAGGGCTGACACTCATCTTATGAGTGATGTGGCTCAGAATACCAAATACAGCATACATAATAGAGAACAGGGAGAACGAGAGCAATTGCGGCCTGCCTCCACATGAACGAGCTGTCAGAGACCAGAGATCAGTCGATTACGGGGTGGGTTACATTACCCACAGTGGCAGGACTGCTTCTGGCGATTGGCAAGACTCGTGTTTATTGCACATCATTTAGAATCATATTAGTGTACGGATGAGCACAGCAAATATTCCACTGTCTCGCTCAGCACTGGTATTTAGAATGTTTCTGTCAATTACGACACTCCGCTCCTTGGTGGAGGATAGACTGGAGGGATGGGAAAGTGGATAGCCCATCTAAGGAAAACAAATACATGCAAAGAATATTGATATGGCTCAAAATAGACAGTTTAGGTCCAGATAAACCATATGAACCTGGCTGAGTCTTATTATCTTTGGAGGGGAGATTTCTTTCTATCTCACCACCCTTCCAGGCTTGTCTGGTGAGGACAGGGGAGAGCCTTCTCGGTAGATGATCTTGGACTATGGAACTCTCTGCCAAGGGAGGCTTGGGCCATTTCCTCACTAGACCGTTATAGTGCTATCATTCCCGTTTCAACATCCTGTGGAATCCTGGGGTTTGCAGTTCAGAGAGGGGCAAGGGCTTGACCCTCCCTAAACTGCAAACCTCAGGATTCCATAGGATGTTGAATGTGGAATAATAGAACTATAACAGTCTAGTGCACAAATGGCCTTGGTTGACTCCCTTTCTGTTCTCTTTCTGCTGGCAGGCAAATACCTTCCTATTTAAAGAGGTCTCTGGCCTTTTGACTGGTTGGGATAGAGGGATACTCAATGGCTGTGCATGAACACACACACACACACGTGTGTGTGTGTGTGTATGTGTGTATTATGCATTTCTAGTTGTTTTTAAACAGATGTCTTAAAAGGAGTGTTTTAATGGGACTGATTGTTTAATGCTTTCTAACATTTCTGTAGTATGTATTATTATAGTTCATTTGTTTTAACATATATTGTAAATTGCTTTGAGTCCCGTTTTTGGGAGAAAGGCAAAAAGCAAATCAATCAATCAAACACACAAAATATGTCAAGCACTGAAACTCCTGGCTTCCATTTTTAACACATTGTTTTCATGTCCTTGGGATTGCAGGCATGTTTTTAGAAGGTGAAGGACAAAAACATTAAAGCTTTTGTTAGAATAGTTAAACTACAGTAGACATAGATGCAGACTTGAACTGACTAAGCCTATGTCTCTGAGTTAATCAGTCTTTTTCTTCAGGATCTCCAGAAGAAGGAGGGTGGGATGAAAAAGAAACCTCTTTGGAGGTTTTTAAACAGAGACTGGATGGCCATCTGTTGGGAATGCTTTGATTGTGTAGTCCTGCATGGCAGGCAACTTGATTGCTTTTCTAATCTCTTCCAACTCTATCATTCCATGAATGTTCTACCTTGTTACCCTGATTTCTGGGGTCCCTTGGGGGACACCTCTCTGTGCTCCATGTGGTGGGGAATGGAAACTAGCCAGAGCATGAGCAATAGCAATGTGAGAGGCAGGGTAACCTAGTGGGGTCTTTTTACCCAGTTTTTACGGGGTCAGGCCAAGCCAAAAAACAAATGAAAATGTCGAGTAAATGATTTTGTTGAATGAAAGTCTCACGCACCAATGCAATCACTCACACACTCACTCAAGACCTATTAAGAAGCCAAAGAGAGGAAACTGGATAGGGGAGTATTGAAGGGGTAGCAGCTGGGGTAATACTGCACCTTTTCCTGAAGTCCTTGGTCTGGGAAAAACAGCAGAGAAGTGGGGCTCAGCATGGAGAGGGCTGAGGGGATTACTCAATGGATGAAGCAACGGTCTGTTGGGGTGATTCGGAGTGATCCAAAGAACTACTAAAAAACTGAGACTATTTGTAGAGGAAAGAGTACCTGGAGGACTAATCCTTTCCCGGGGAGAACAATGGGTGTTGCAACGATAACGAAGCTCCACAATGGTAACTTCTTTTGTGTGATGAGATTATAAGGTGTTGCCAAAGTCTCAGGATCTTCGGCTGCATTTGACTGTGGTGTGACTTCATGTAAACAGTCCTCACTTGATAGGATATTTGCTCAACTTGGGGCAAACATGCTAATCCCCTCAAGTGACTTCTCAGGGGCTGAGGACCCTTTGTTTATTGTGGGTTTACACATCTTGAGGTCTCCTTGGGCTACGTGACTGGGAATTTTACTGGCCTGACCTGGTTTTCGATTGTTCGACTGTAGCTGCCTACATGCCCATCCAGGGGACCTCTCAGGCACACGGAATCATATTTAATATCAAAATTGTAGACCCTGGGATAGGGTTTTTCCAGTGGAGTAACAACCTCCCTTTGCATTTCTATATCAGGAGCCAGAAGGAAGGGTGTGGTAAACAGTACTGAATTAGACAGGACTTTCTAACCAAACTCAAGATCGTATCTTCTTGCCTTGATCAGTCGCCAAAGTGGAGGAGAAAATAATTTTGCTGTTATTACCACATTTCTCCAGGTTCCCCTAGTTCTGTTCCATGGCTGCTGTCTGAACAGAATTTTAAAAAGCAGAGTTGGCAGCTGTCCCTCAACCCTCATCAGATGCATTTTTCCATCCATTTAGCTAGGGTTATCATCTTTTGAAAAGCAAAAGAGGGGATGCATTGACTGACTGCCTACTTAAAACCACCAATTCCTCTGGTGACTCTTACCCAAAATCACCTCTAAGCTCTGTGTAGTTGTAAGAGAAGCCCTCACTTCTCAGCTAGACAAGACGGACCTTCCTTGCATCCAGGCTCCATTCCAGTGATGAGAACAGGGAGTCTTTCTCTTTTCCACCATCTTCCTCCCTGATGCTAGAGGATGGTGGTCTTCATGATGACAATGACAACAGTGGCCCTGACCCAGTTTGAACCTACTTTGTCACTCCCTAACCCTCATGGGGCTGAGGTGACTGCTTTAAGGGCTTCCCTTATCCTGCTTTATCCTGGCAAGTCTCTCTTCCTCTTCTTCAAACCTCTACAAGCTCATCTCCCACTTCCTCCAGTCTGGACCTTGTAAGAAAAGCTGGACATCCCAAAAATCCACCCAGACAGAAATGTTCACTCAGGAAATTGGAGGTTGAGAATTTTAGCTCTGAAGAAGAGGGCATGTCTGGGAAAAAGAGGAGGGTATGGGAAACCTAGTTAAGCACACCACATACAACCTTGCCTTAATGAACATCACTGGAAGAGAGATCCTTCTTAGCAGATCCATATCCAGGAGGGTGAATTAAAATCACAAACGCAAGTGGGAGGATCCGATTGTTTGCAACTGATTATTTGTGTATGGGGAACCAAACACTCAATAGCTTCACATGCGGGAGTGTTCGTATGAGTAAGCCAATGGTATCTCAGATTGCCAGTGCTCAGATTTTCTATTCTTCTTGTTGCCCTGTCAATGAACTCTGCTTATGTGTCTCTTAAGAAAGCTTATTGCTGAATTAACCTAGTTTTGGGTTTCCCGTAGAATGATGTTGTTGCTCTAGCTGAGACATCTTCCCCTACGCGTGAAGTGGATTGCAGTTCTCTGTGACTCTCAGAGACTTTTCTGGGGCTAAAGCAAAGTGGTTTTAATTACAAAGCATTGACAAATAATTCTATGCCAGTGCATTTGATATTGCTTTAAAACTGCCTGAAGAAATATGTGTTTCTTTGTATTCATGTATCTGTTTATGCATCTATCCATCTCCCAACATCATTCATTCACATACACACATGTGAACACACACGCGGACACAACACACACACAGACACAAATACAGCTGCTCCAGTTACAATGCTTTGTTGTTGTTGTTATTGTTGTTATGTGCCTTCCAGTTGTTTCCAACTTATGGCAACTCTAAGGCAAACCTGTCATGGAGTTCTCTGGGCTGAGAGTGTGTGACACACCCAAGGTCACACAGTGGTTTCCATGGGTGAATGGGGAATTGAACTCTGGTCTCCACTCAACACTCAGACCATTACACTACTTAAACCACTAACTTCTACATAATGGCAGGAAGAACTTGTTGCAATTGTTGCTATCGGTGTTCAAGTTAACTCTGACTTATGACAACCCTACCACTTTTTGGAGGGTAAGATTTATTCAGAGCAGTTTGCTGTTGCCTTCCTCTAAAGCTGAGAGAGTGTGACTTGCCCAAGGTCACCAGTGCGTTTCCATGGCTGAGTGAAGATTCAGGCCCTGGTCTCTCAGAGTATTAATCCAGTATGCAAGCCACTACATCAAGCTAGGTTGCAGTAGTTGTGAGGAAATGCTCCCCATGAATACATATGACAATACCATAGGATATTTTTCTCTGCCTCAAACCAATAGCAAATCAGTTGCCTCAGAAACTGACTTTAAGGCACTCCCCCCATGAAACTTTAGGAGTGGTTTTGCCCCATTACCTAGGAGCCCAGATGATGATGTGAGGGTCAATGTCCCCATGACGCAGCATGCCTGAAATCAGATAAGATGGGATGTGTGCCTCTATGATGCCTCACATTCTTCTCCTTATTTTTGTCTCTTAAGTGCCTTACACTAGTCCTGTCTCTATAAATCATATGTGTTCCAGTTTGCTTCCTATTTATTCTGTCCCATAGAACTCAATGGGACCCATTTAGAATTTGATCTGAACTTGCCTGCATAGTGCTATTCCTTCTTCTCCCAATTCCTTTTTCTTAAAAATGTTGGAATATGACAGGTTATTAGAACTGGTATGCAACTAACCATTATCTATTTAGCTGTCTGTTTGCTGGTCCAATTGTCTATCTATCCATCCATCCTTCCACTCACACAAAGGCGCGCGCACACACACACACACACACAATCCCTTTCTGTCTTTAGAAGGCTCAGTATAGTTTCCAGTCCAGGATCTATTCAGTTCCATACCTTAGCTTAGTTTCAGCCTTGGAAACTTACCAAATCTGTCACTGGACGATTCACCAGGACTAATTTGGGCAGGCACCATTGTTACCCTAAAACATGGGTGACTCAGAGGTCCACCGATGAATTCAGTACTTCCACAAAAGGGAATCATTAGCTCAAATCAGGAGGCCTGCAAGGGGGGTAACAGTGAGATCTTTCCACTAATGTTTATGGGATCCCTGAAGGGAGAAGCCAGTCAAAGATTCAAAAGTAGACCAAAAATGTGGTTTTATTGAGGAAGATTCAATCACACAAACACAAAATACAAATAGTCACACACTCACAAAAAGGAAAGGAAGGAAAGTTTTAAATATAGAGAGATTTGAGGGCATAGTGGGCAATATTTACCAATCTGAGGAGCAGAGAAGAAACAGTGATGTGGCTTGGACTTGTGTCTAAGGATAATACATGATCGGGAATTGGAGTGACAGTGTGGCAACCAGGAAGCAATGTACTGTTTTGGAATGGCTAAAACTGTGTGTGTGTGTGTGTGTGTGTGTGTGTGTTATACCTGAATTTTTCCTGGAGGGTAAGAGTGTGAATGGCTATCTGGCTGAGTAAACAATGGAGTTTGCAGAGTGGACAATGAGGTCTGAACTGAGCTAATGATCTTAGTATTCAGTGATAAAGAAATAGTGGATGTTGTGCTAGCTCTGTAATGGTTGGGCAAGTGTGGACACAGTGGAGAAATCCATAGGTCAATGGGGAAGAAGGGTTGAAACAATCAATTGTTTGGCGGAAAATTCCTCATTGCTTTGCCTGAAAGCAGAGTTGTTACAGCTAGCTTAAGCCTATTATTTCTAGAGTTACCTGGTGATTTCCTAACTATGACCTGGTTATACCTAGAGGGATCTCTGACCTACTTTGGGGTGCATATGTTCAGCCAGTGCTTCCTCTTGTCCAGCTTGGTCATACAGTCACATCAGGGTACATTTTATATCAATGCCAGTTAATATATATTTGCCAATTAAATTGTATTTTGCCAATTAAATCATATCAAAGTGTGGGGGTGTACAGTTTGGCAACACCACCAAGAAAATTGCACGTGCAGATTTGTTGAATGATGAAATCATAGTTGTATTTGCTGTGGTATTTGTCTAATCAAGACAGGAGTTGTTCATCTAAATCCGGTAGTTCATGCTCTTCCCCCTTTCATCCTACATGATGTTTTCATGTTTTCCCTTCAACGCTAAGACATCTATAATGTGAATCAAAGTATGATCAAAGCTAAGAATGCCAGTCAAGAAGAATAGATGCAAATCTACTTGTACCATGTGATGCTAATCTAATTCCAAAACTGCTGGAATGCATGATACACATACAATCTGGCGGGTGTCGGTGGGTGGGTAGGAGATTTATTTAAAGCAAATACCTGCTGCGCACCAATCATTTATGTCGGGAAGTAAAGAAGAGGCTTTTCCACTAACTCCCTTTGGATGGATATTGACGTTTTATTTCCTGCATCTGAATATCCGTGCTCTGTTTATAAATCGTGTAGCATCTTCTGAAAGACAAAGCCAGATTTTTTTTTCTAACCTGGGAAGAAACTTAGTTGTTTTAGGAATAAGGAAGAGACTGGAAGAGCACCACTATCATCCTGTCTTCATTTGTGAAGAACAAATAAAATAAATCTCTACTATAGGGATGGGAGAGGAGCCCACACCTTTGGATCCACAAATTGTACAATGGTTCTGCTATGCAAAGGGATCTTGTAGTCTCTTTGAGACAGAGACAAAGAAGTTGATAGCATAAGCTTTCATAGACTTGAGTTTGTTTCGTCAGATGCATGGAGTGAAGTACCTGGGAGCAGACCTTTATAGCTGTGATTGAGCAGGTGGTATGTATGAATAGCAATAGAAATGCAAAACTTGCTGGTATTGTTATGAAGTGACAGTATTTCTTTGCATACTGATCCAGGCTAACATGGTTGTGTATTTGAATTCTACCACAATGGTTCTGGTATGACCCTTGATGATAACGGCCTTTCTGCACTACACTGTTGCAGTGTTGATATTCCACTTTCACCCTCCTATGGAATCCTGGGGTTTGCAGTTTAGGGAGGGACATTTAGAATTCTCAGGCATAGAATTCTTTGGCCTCAGTAAACTATAAACCCCAGAATTCCACAGGATGTAGAAAATGGAATAATAACTCTATAACAGTGCAGCGCAGAAAGGCCCTAATTCATCTGCAAGAGAATAGAAAAAACGAGAACTAAAGGGTACAGGATTCAGGAAGCTCTTTAATACTCAGGGTTTGGGGGAAAAAAAGTACTTTTGGGAGTATAACTCCCAGAATCCCTCATCTAGCATGGTTGTCATACTGTCAGGGGATTCTGGGAGTCATAGTCCAAAAGTAATTGTATCATTCTCTTCTAGTCTTGAGTTGGACCATTAAGAGACTGATAGCCTTCCAGCTGTTTTTGGACTTGCAGCTCCCCAACTATTCCCCATTGGCTGTGTTGCCCAGGAGTAATGAAAACTGCAGTCTGATTACTTCTGGAGCACCAAAGTCTGTCCACTGCTGTCTACTGTCCAGAGTAGCAACACCTCTTCAGGATTTCTGGCCAAAGTTTTCACACTCTGACCTGTAGATGCCAGCACCTTCTACATGCAAAGCATGTGTTCTACCATTAAGCTATAGCCCATCCCCAGGGCTGCAAATAAATAAACTCTGATAGGTATCTGAAAGTCCAAAAAGCATCTTCTTTCTGTTTCCTTCTTTCTCATTTTTTCCCCACATGAATATTCTCTCCTTTCCCACATCCCTGTCCTTACTGCAGATTTCTTGAACGTGCTAGGAGACAAATAGTGTAATCTTTCACACTGCTGATCTGGAAAAGAGAGAAAAACCCCTCTACAAATCTGTCCACTGTATATTCTTGTCACGTCCTTGAGACTCAATTGTCTTTCCCCAGTATTGGCTCACATCCTCACTCCTTGCTTTTGGCCTTGTCTGTTGAACGCCACCTCCCTCATCACTCTCTGGATATTCTCTTCCCTTTTTTTGTCCTCTGTCCAGGAACCACCAGCCAAAGATTTCAGTATAAATATTAGCTGCCTATTTTTTTTTTTTTTTTAAAAAAAAACTCCTTGTAGAATGTTACTCAGAGGTTGTCGTTGATTGAAGCTGGATTAACTACATCAGTTCTTTATTACTGGTTTGTACTTCCGACATTGGAGACAGTCTGTGCAGCATAGTGGTTTTAGTTTTGGACTAGGACACTGAGGGACCAGGATTCAAACCCCACTCGGCCAAGGAAACCCAGTGGCTGACCTTGGGCAAGTCACACTCTCTCAGCCTCAGAGAAAGGTAAGGCCACCCCCTGGATTTTTCCAAGGAAACCTCATGATAGGTTCACCTTAGGGTTGCCATAAGTCAGAAGTGACTTGAAGGCACATGACAACAACAACCTTCCATGATTAATTTAAACACATAAACATACATACTCCTGTTTGTTGAGAACATGGAATAAATCTCTGTGTGTTCTAAAGCAGTGCATCTCAAACTATCTGGTGTGGAGGAATGACTCAATTTGTGCCTATGGCTACCATTGCTTCTTTTTTGCCTGGAAACTCACCAGAGATTAGCAACTGAGGAAGCCTGGCATTTTCAATAACAGTTTTCTAAAGCCTTCAAAGCTCTGCTGATATAGCCTCAAAGGCAATATTTATTTAGCTGTTGTGGCTGGAATTCAGCATCACACTTGCAGGTGTAGTGGATCACCATGCTACATTCTCTTGCTCCATGTCTGTAAGGTCACAGTATGTACTATGTACTATGAAACTTAGAAGACCACAAGCTAAACATGAATCAACAGTGTGATGCAGCAGCTGAAAAGGCAAATATGATTCTAAGCTGCATCAATAGGAGTACTGCAACTAGGTTGAGGGAATTAATAGTACCACTCTATTCTGCTTTGGTCAGAACTATCCTGGAATACCGTGCTCAGTTTTGGGCACCACAAGAAGAATATTGGCAAGCTGCAACATGTCCAGAGGAGGGTGACCAAAATGGCAAAAAAGCTGGAAACCATGTCCTATGGGGAGTGGCTTAGGGAGCAGGGGATGTTTAGCCTGGAGAAGAGAAGGTTAAGATACGATAGCCATCTTTAAATATTTGAAAGGATGCCATGTGGAAGACAGGTCAAGCTTTTTTTCTGCTGCTCCAGAGACTATGGCATGGAGCAATGGATTCAAACTAGAGGAAAAGAGATTCCACCTAAACATTGAGAACTTCCTGATGGTGAGAGCAGTTTGACAGTAGAATACTGTTACCTTGATTTTTGGAGGTCCCGTGAAGGACACCTAAGTGCGCTCCAAATTACAAAGGAGGAAATTAGTCAAAAGAGCACAAGCTAGCAATACGAGAGGCAGGGCAACGGAGCGAGATCTTTTACCCAATGTCTATGGGGTCAGGCCAAGCCAAGGAGCAAACAGAAGTAAAATAATGATTGTTGTTTTTATTAAAATACAATCAAACAAGTGTATGCAACACACTCACACAGATAACTATAGAAATAAAGGTTGGAGTTGGATAGAGGGATTTTTAGAGGAGGTTTTTGGTATAGGTAATACTACACCTGTCCTGAAGCCCGGGAAGTCTGAAGACGAAATTCGTAGATGTGGAGTTTCTCAGTACGTGGGACTGAGGGGAAGGCTTGCCAAGCAAAGCGGCAGCAAGGCAGGATGGAAGTTGGGAGAGATCCGAGGAAACTCTCAAAGTCAGGGGTTCTTATAGGGGAAAATGTGGCTGTAGGCTAGTCCGTACTTGGGGAAAACAATGAGTTTCGGGCTGGAGACAAAGCCTCCGAAAGGTCAGAATTTTACATGATTGAGTTAGGTCCGAATTGTCAATAGGGTAGCCTGTATGCAAACGCGGAGTGCTTGACAGATGAGTATTCGGCTAGTCAAGCTGCCTGCTCAGGGCAGGGAGTCCTTTGTAAGTAGCGTGCATACATAATAGAGTACTTGCCTTTGAGGTCTCCTGAAGTGGCGGGACGGCTATTTCTGACTTGCCTGTATAGTTTGGAATATTACAGCGATTAGCGGCTGTGTCTGTATGTGAGCTTGTCCGGGCCCCCCGCAAGCACGTGGAGAACAGAGGGTATAGTAGGCCAAATTATTGATATCAAAATGATATCTAATATCCCAGAAGTCCGGGCTAGAAACTACAGTAAAAATACACTACCTCATAGTGTGTTGGAGTCTCCTTCCTTGGAGGTTTCTATACAGAGGCTGGATGGCCTTCTGTTGAGAGTGCTTTGATTGTGTATTCCTGGGTGGTGGGGGGTTAGACTTGATGGCCCTTGTGGACTCTTCCAACTCTATGATTCCATGATTCTATGATTCTAAGTTGTGCTAGAAAGCCAATGTGATGTAGTGGTTAGAGTGTCAGGCTAGGATTGGCAATAGTGATATACCTACTGTAGATATGGTTGCAAATTATATGTAGTTTATAAAACCTACAGAGGGAATGTTCATGAAAAATCTGCCTTATAGAACTGGAACAGTGTTTAACTTGAAAACTGCAGCAGAGTTGAAATGGAAGCATGACAATCCATCCATCTTCGGTAGGAACACTGAAAGCTGCCTTACACTGACTAATATCATTGATCCATGTAGCATTTCTACTGACTGAGCATGGCTTTCCAGAGAACACAGTTAAGATTTGGAGAGATGCAGCAAAATAATGACAAGGAGTTTTCTGCATCCCCATGGGGTGTTGTGAGGACAAAATGAGTGGGTGGGAGAGACCATGTATAGAGTTGTGAGCTTCTTGAAAGAAAGGATATAATTAGGAAAAAATGAAATCTCATGTCTCGGTGTCATGCTGAGAATTTTGTTTCTATCATCACCCTCAGAGTGATGCAAGTAAGAACTCAGAAAGACAATTCTTCCTACAGATTTGTGGTTTGACTTTGTGAATGTGATTATTCACACGTGCGCGTGCCTCCCCCACCGTTATCTTCCTCTCATTCCAATGCATTTTGCTCCAATGCAAAGAACTCACCCCAAGGCAAAAGAAGGGAATAGGGGGTTTGGGAAAGCTCATACAAGCCTTTCTTTCCTGCCTCTGGAGCTCCCTCCTTCCTTTCGCATGAAAAGTGGAAGGGAAAAGGGAGTGGGGGAAAGCTTATGAGAGCCTTCCTTTCACCCCTCCAGAGCTTTCCCTGCCATTCCTATGCATTTTGTCGCAGTGTGGAGAACTCATGCTGAGGTCAAATGGAAAGGAATGGAGGGGGGAAGGATCTTGTGTGTCATGTCTGCAGCAAGCAGGCAGTAAATCTCAAGCAGCACAACTCCTACTTACGAGGCGAGAGTCAAAGAATGTCCAAAGAGAAAGGAAGTCTAGAACAAACAAATCTGAAGGGGCAAATCCAAACCATAGTCCAAACAGGCGGAATTCCAAGACAACCAGATCCAAGACCACAGCACAGGGCTTCAGGGCCAAAGAGACCAGTTGCTGACCCTGGGAGGAAAGGCCAGCTGGAGCCCTCTTTTATCTATGGCTGGTATCACCACAGGTGTTTCCTCATTAAGGCTCGCTTACTACTTATGCGGGCCGAGCAACACAAGTCCTCCGTTTCACAGCGTCTCTACTGCAAGGTAAGTGTGTCAGCTATGTCTTCCTCTATTTGTTCCCCTGTCTCAAGCCCTTCTGTTGTTGTTGTAGTATTATCTCCCTCTGGACCAGCTTCTGGGGACACTTCAGACTCTGGGGAAGCCTTTGCCTCAGAGTCAGAATCCTCCTCCTCGCTGCTACAGTCTCCAAGGCAGGGCATGACACTGCACAAGTTCTCCACACTAGGCAAAATGCATAGGAGTGGTGGGGGAGGGAGGTTGGAGGGGAAAAGGAAGGCTCATATGAACTTTCCCCCACTGGCCATACCCTTCCCTTTTATATGGGAATGGGAAGGAAGGTACCTTGGAAGGGAATGGGAAGGGGAGCTGGATGTAGTTTTTCCACTTTCAAGAGGGTTCTGTGCACTGAACCCTCAAGAAAGTAGAGGGACAATTGTATAATTCCCAGAATAATGGTCTGGCTTGCCTCATCTTCACATTGGTAGTTGCTTTAGGATATAAAATAGCTAGGAAGGGCTGGTGTCAACACTTGGCAAGGTTGCTGACCCTTCAAGACCATAGCTTGAAAATGATATTGCAAGAGCTCATGTGCTGATGATATAGTATTATATGTTTTTGTCCAATGCAGAATGTCTCCATTCAGTTCAAGGTTCCAGAAGCAGAGCTGTGCATGCGTGTATGCACATGCACGTTTGTTTTGTGTATTTTCACCATCTCACTGTCAGCTATGCTAGAAATTTACAGACTAAAGGAAAATTGAATTGGGGGCAGCAGAATTCTTATTCCAGAGGGTCACTGCCTTCATTCTACCCCTCCCCAGCTATACCTCACCCCAGAGGGTTGCTTCTGAAAGGACACAGTGAAAGAAGGAGGAGTGATTGTGCCAAGCAAAACTGTGTCTATAAGAGACTTTTCTGTACTTAAACTACAGTAAATTGGAAAGACACAAATTGCTTTCTTCTAGATTTTGCACCTCAGGGTTGGATCTGACATTGATGGCTTAGTAATAATAACCTCCACATGGTTACCTTTGCCAACAATACATTTTTTTTTTTGAGGTACAATGGCCAGAATTGTAAACAGTATTCCAAGTGTTACTACACCATAGATTTGTATAAGGGCAGTAGAAGATTGGCAATTTTATTTTCATATCCTTTCCTAATAACGCCCCACATTTTTTTTGCCTTTTTTTTTTAACAACTGCAGACTGGGCCAATAGTTTCATTTGGCTACCAACCGCAAGTCCCAAACCTTTTTATTGGTCAGCCTGTCACTTTGCACTCAGGAAAAACCCATCATCTATCTATCTATCTATCTATCTATCTATCTATCTATCTATCTATCTATCTGATTGTATTGTATTTTTCTCTCAGAACTTGCCTTGAGATGGCTCACACTCAAATTGGTACAGAAAACACAAACAAAATACCTCATCTCTGAAAAAGACAAAGGAAATCAGAAGTGGAACTAGTCGGTTATGAGCATCACGTATTGTCATATTGCTTTCTTACCAGGCTGATAGGTGTGTACATTTCTGAGGCGTAGCCCAGTACTGTGCTGTGTGTTGGCTATTACAATGCCAGTTAACATCGGAATACAGGAACCTGTCTTAGACCAAGTCATACCATTTGTCCATCTACTTCAGTATTGTCAATCTAACTGGCAGTGTCTCTCTGTTGTTACCAGAAGGGGTCTTTCATAGGCTTACCTGGAGATTCTTGGCGTTTTCTGGTGGTCTCCCATCCAGGTACTAACCAGGCCTATTCAGCTTCAAAAATCAGACAAAACCCCAGATGGAATGGTGGCCAAGCTAAAAATCCAAGGCAGCCCCCTTCAGTGGCTTCCAGTTAACATTTGAACAGTTCCTGAAGAACCTACCTAAGACTCTACTAGTTTTTGCTCGTCTAGATTCAAGCAGTATATCTGAATTCTCAAAACAGCAACACCTTGTGCTTTCTGGGCTTCTCACAACTTTAAGCAATTGTTAGGGAGAGAATGGTTCCTCCAAGAGGTTGTTGAGATCTCAGCTGTGGCCCTTACAATTGTTACTCTGGCTGCATTTGTTACATGGTTAGACAGTTAAGTCTCTATCTTCCTCTTGGATTGTATATGTCTGAAAAAGCCTCTTTCTCTCTCAACTATGATTTTTCAGGACTGGACAACAAACATGTCTTATCTGTGACAGGTCAAGCAGGTGTTGCCAGGCCGTGTTATTCTATTGTGAATCTCAGTGCAGGAAAAAGAAGGCTCTTTTACAGCAGAAAGGTGCTTTGCACCAGAAAGTGGCATAACAACCCTACTAGCTATGAAGCTGAACAATTAATGCCCACTGAAACCAGCTCGTGCATTCTTGTCTAAATTAGGTATTAGTAAATACTTTTATGGTTATGATCCATTCACTTTTAAGAACCTGCAAGCTGTGGCTAAGGGCCTATTTGCAGGACATTTTCATCCCGCCATAAGGTTGGGAGAAGGATGGGACCACAGCAACGGTTACACATGATGTCATCGCAGTCCCATCCTTCTCTTGTTCCCAGATGATGCAATTATGGATTAAATCATTGACAGGTTTTCCCCATCAATGATCCATGATTGCATTGCCATCTTGTACTTACTTGTGTGCGGAGGGTCTGGAAATGTAATGGCTGCTCTTCCTGCCCCAGCACAGCCTGGGACAATACCTGGCTGCACTGGAGCAGAAAGAGGTGAGTCCATCATGCTTCCTGGATCCCAGAGGCAGCTGGTACAGAGGGAAGTGCTCGCGTCACACTCCCCTCCTGGCAGAACCGCTGCCAGGGTCCCCACAGGATGCTGCCTGGAGCCGGTATGGTGCAAAAAGGGCCCAAGCATGCATGCACAAATTCTACAATTACTTTTAGATCATCTCTGAAATAAGAGGAAATTTGGGAGGAGTAGGACACAGGTCACTGTAATATCATAAAGCAAGGTGGTAATCCCTCCTGGCAAGATTCAAATTTATCAAGGTAACCTAGGAAGTTGTACTATACTAGATCAGATTCTTTCTCAGTTTAGCCCAGTGCTATCTATCTGAGTGAAGGCTCTTGTGGCCTTCCAGGTGGTGTTTGACTACAACTCCTTTGTTCACTGACCATTGGCCATGATGGCTGGGGCTGATGGGAATTGTAGTTTGATAATGCTTGAAGGGTCAAAAGTTCCCCACCACTTTCTCTGACCAGAAGTAGCTCCCTAGGGTCTCAACAGAGGTCTTTTGCAATATCAATTGATCCTTTTTAATACGAGATGCTGGAGACTGAATCTAGGCATGCAAAGATGCCCAAAGAATGCTGGTGGGCTTGACAGATTTTGCTTGAGGGACCACAACTTATGCAATCCTGACCAAACTGGATTCTCCTACTCTGTAGTTGCGTGATGATGGGAACCCACCTTATTCTGGAGATATATTCCAGGTATATTTTACTACTCCTCCACTCGGAACTCTATGCAAAGGTTCTTTTACTGTTGTTTGGGGATAGGAGGGATAGGGGAGTGAAGCCAGTCTAGTATGGCTGAGCCATCAAACTTACTGGATGATTTTGGTCAAGTCATTCTTTCCCGCTTGGCCTGATCTACCCACCTACCTAACAGGATAGTTATGAGAGTAAAAAGAAGGGAGGCGGAGAGCCTAATATACTGCCTTGAGCTCACTGGAAGTAGGATATAAAGGAGAGTAATAAATAATAAATAAAATACACAATGAAACTTTTTTATATAACATTGAGCTCCAAGTCCATCTGTAGCCAGGGGAATGTCAAAAGGAATTCACCTTGTACCTAATCAAAGAAGACACTTTGATGCTCTGAGGTGAGGCGAGAATAGTCTCATTCCACTTCAACAGAAGAGAAAGATACCTAGGGAAAGCAGCATATCCCAATGGAGAACGCTGGCAGTTTATTCATTTCCCTGCTTCGATCTCGTGGGCAATATACCGCCCATCCAAGAAAAGGATCTGCCATCCCTCTGGAGATTTTGCTTGTACAGACGCTGTAGCGTTTCTGTCTTTTAAGCGGCAATAATTCAAAACATCCTGCCTCCCAGAAGGGTTCAGCACAGTTCCAAGCTTCTCTCGCTCTGCTGTCAGCTTCTATTTCTCCATCAGTGCACAAGAAGGAGAGATAAGATATTCCTTTTCCAGCCATCCTGTTCCTACCACCTGGGCACAAGGTTGCTACCTGAGGTTGGATTTCAAAACTTCTCCTCTAGTTGAGGAGCTGGCTGTCCTCAATCTTTGCACAGACTCCTTTTTTTTTTTAGAAGGAGTGTCCTAATGCTAATGTGATTCTTGATCTGAATTTTAAACATGACAATTTTAATAAAATGCCCAGTGAACATGCCATGGTAATATTTTTTGCAGGCATCGAGGATGGGAAATTGACTTTCATGTTTGTTTGTTTGTTTTTTTAAAAACTTTTGGTCTCAGTCCTGTTGTTCATCCTGACTAGATTCATGGTATTGTGTACCTTCAAGTCATTTCTGACTTAGGGAAGCCCCTGAGGCGAACCTACTATGGGGTTTTCCTGACAGAATTTGTTCAGAGGGCAGTTAGTCTTGCCTTTCTCTGAGGCTAAGAGGTGTGACTTGCTCCAGATCACGCAGTGGCTTTCCATGGCCATGCAGGAGTTCAAACCCTGGTTGCCCAGAGTCTTTGGTCCTTTTTGCATGGCATTTTCCATGCAAAAGGGCCCCTTGAGCATCGTGCACATGTGAGGAGCGGTCCACATGATGCACTCACATTTGCGTGACGCAACAGGGCCTGGCAGGGACCAATTACGCATTTTTTCATTTTCAGCTTGAAGCTGATTACACATCGCTCTGGGGTCCTGCACGCACTTACCTAGCTGGGCCGGTCACACTTCTTGTCCAGTGCAGCCTGGGAAGGTCCCAGGCTGCACTGTGAAAGGAAGAGGCGGGGCTCTCACGTGAGCAGGAATCTCGTTCAGAGCTGAAGGACCCCGGACGTGAGAGCCTCTCTCCAGAGGCTGCTCACATGAGCACCGCACCCCAGCGCTGAGAAAAGGTGAGTTGCGGAAAGGACCTTTGTCCAACACTCAAAGCTGACTAGACTAGGGTCATTGAAACAATTAGATTTACCAATGTGATGATTCAGCCATTGATTGATTGGGTCTGCTCTGGTTGGGATTAAAGAGCAGAATTCCAGGCATACCTTTTATTTCTACTCTTGTCCTACAGTGGCTGGAGAATAAAGGCCAGGCAATGCAAAGTCAAGCAATGAAGGATGCCAAAAGAGAATGTGAAGCCTGCAAAAGTTAAAATAGAAGTAACATGACAGATTAGAGGCAGTGGAGTCAGCCCAAGATATTTTACTGCTTGAAGTAGAGTGCCAAGGCCAAAATCTTATTTGCTGGTGTCAGTATACCATTAGTAGAGGAGGAAGTGAAGGAGAAAGATACATGGTAGAAGTGGTAGGGAGGTGATGGGCACTATGACAATGCGGGAGACAGTTGCAAAACCATCCCCATTAAAAGATAAGTCTGCCCTGTCAGTGCCAGAGGTGCACTTTTATCTCCTGATAGAGATGGCTTTTGCTTCTGTCCTCTTGATCCCACTACGCTGCAGTAAAAAGAAGAAGAAGAGATGGAGAATGAAGAAGAAGAAGCTGGCGGACAATGTACACTCACATATGTGAGACTTCTGCTGAAACAAGTCACAAAGCGGGTTCTAGTCCATATGTCCCTCATTGACTGCTATGGTCATCTTTGAAAAATCTCACTGAATCTTTCAGATATTGGTCAATATTCTGCACCAACTACTTAGCTAAGTCTACTAGACAGGTATATGAGGGGTGGTTTTGCAGCTCTTTTTCCCATTATCACCATGCTTACCATCTTCTTACCTTTGCTACCATGCCTCTTCTTCCTTCACTTCCTTTTCTACCACTAGTGTACTAACACCAGCAAACAAGATCTTGGCTCCACGCTCTATTTCAAGCAGTAAAATGTCTTGGGCTGACATCATTGCCTCTAATCTGCCACATTCCTTCCATCTCATCTTTTGGAGGCTTTTAGTATGCTTAATTAAGTAACCTCTCCTAACCTAATCTCCTAAACTGGATACTAATGTCATTCACCAATGCTCTGATCACTAGCAGAATGGATCTCCTTCTCTCCTTTCAGCAAATTCCTGGTAAAGTAGGCTGGAGGTGGGAGTTACAATTGTAGCAACAGGGTCACGATTGCCATGAAATAGTGATTGTGAATGCAGAACAGTTATCTAGATTTACTCATCTGTTGGAGAGCTTGGACTTGGAAAGGTTACCTAGTTAACCATTTTTAACTAATTAATACAGAATACTGCTAATCATTTATTGTTATTATCTAGTCTCAAAACCTCTGCCACTTCTGCTTGCCTTTCTTGAGGATAAACCTGGTCTTGAGAGGTAGAATTTGGTCTTATTACCTTTTCAGAAACCAATATGGATGTGCCTGTAAGACAACATTTCATTTAGATCCTGATTTGGACGTTTGGGAGAATATCCATTTTTGTTTTGAGAGATTAGGAAACCAAGGACTTCAACTCAGGTCACAATCCCAAGTCATGATTCAGGGGTCTGAAGCTTTATGCTTCCTGTTGACTATCATGGGAGACATAAAAGTGGCTATAAATTTTGTTTTCTGTGTTAGATGAATGGTGGCAGATGTAGTAGCCCCTTATGAGATGGTTATCATTTCAGAAAAATAGGTTTGACAGTGAGTGCTATGTGCCTTTATTTTTTTTTAAGGGGGAATTTCCAATATTAAAAAAAGAAAGAAAAATCCCTGAAGAATTGGAAAATAAATTGCAGGTATAATTTGGACTATGTCTTCCACCTTGCAAATAAATCAGTGGAGAAGTTTTTTTCCCCCCTCCCCAAAGCAACCATTCTATTGGGACAATATCCAAAAACATGAGGGCTTTATTTTTGTGGCTCCTTATGGACCATTGCTATGGAAAAGGTGGGCATTGTAGAGATAGCCTTAAGTAACAACCTGTAAAAATTGTAGATAGATAGACACAGGAGTTAATGTAGAAGAAGAGTCATGGACTGAAGGAGAGTGATACCTTATTGTCTTCAGGCTTTGAATGGAAATTGCACAAATCACACAGGTGTTTCAGGAAGATAAATGCGGTTAGGATGCTGAAAAACCATTTTAATAGACTTTTGGAGAAAAAAAAAGAAATAGCTATGGGTATGTTAGGGTGGAAGAGACAGTGTTCAAAATCTCAATCTTCTCCCAAAGCACAGTGATTGGATAACTTCTTGTAAAATGTGGCCTAGGATTAGAAGTTAGTCCAAATCAGTCACTCAACATTTTCATTTACAATTACTTAACCTCACTTCTTCTGAGCAACTCTCCTTCCACATGTACATTTCTCATGGGAAATATACTATTTTGTTAAAAGACTGATAAATGTTCCAAAGTCTGAAATCTGAAAACAGTTTCATGTCAGGAGCAGCTTCAGTTTTTTCAGCTTTAGAGAGAAGTCCACTTCTTCTTTCTGTAGAGAGAAATCCAAAGGGGATTGTTGCTTGGTTTTTGGAGTTCAGTTGAATCTGATTGACATCCTTGTTATAGGCAATACTGGGCTAGATAGAGTAAGGGCTTGAACAAGTATGAAGTGCCAGCATTATTTACTGATCTACTGAAATTATGCCCTGTTCAGGAGGAAATGGCATTATAATATATGGCATCTTGGTTCATCTGCCAAAATGCTTATGCTTGTTCAACATTCTGTAGTCTTTGTGTGTTGTAGCAGTCTTGCAGGGTAGAATTCATCATGAAACAATATATCTAATGACAGAGGCAGCTACTCTGATGATGAACTACAAATGTGTGGTGACAGAGCTGCCTTGGTGCTAAACCCATTGTGACAAAGATCTGACTCACTTGTCCAGATAGTAGATGATCTTCCAGTGTAAGCTCAATGGATCTCAATCTTGGAAAGCTATATTTAAGACTCACCATAGTGTACTGATTCCTTGGGGCCATACCAACATGTACATATGATGAAATTAATGGTACTGATATTGTCATGTTTTTGTGAGCCTTGGCTTACCAGGTGATAATTTGATTCCATTTTGATAGGTTCTGGAGGATTTTCTTTGTGATGTCAGCTTTCTCTTTCCTAAAAGGTTTGTGTACCAGAACATACTTCATCAGAACACAAATACAGAATCCACTCCCATCTATACAAAATCCAGTTAGGATAGGAATTATACACTTATCAGCAATGGTGATGGATAGACAGTCATAGCAATGTTAATGTTCTTAATCAGCTCTTCAGAGGAACAATTACTTCCAGTAGTGGGACTGAAATTCTAGGAAATTCTTGAGGCCACCTGTGCCTTGCAGGCTGAGTGGCAGAGGCTCCTAACATGGTACTACAGGGTGAGTTGCCTCTTTTCTCAAGTCATGGTCCATTCCTATTTGACTCATACCATATCACATTTGAGAAGCAGCTACACCCATGGTTCCCAAACTTTGGGCCACCAGGTTTTTTTGGACTTCAGTACCCAGAAGCCCCAACCAGTTTGTCGAACAGTCAGGAAATCTGGGAACTGAAGTCCTAAACATCTGGAGAACCAAATTTAAGAACCACTGATCTACACTTTGGAAGTGAGGGATGAACCTCTTTCAACTTCAGTGAATTACAGATTTGTAGAGTTGAGGGGCACATAAACGGTCATCTAATACAACACACTACCACTGCATTATTTTAAATGGATCTTGTAAACTTCCTGTTTAGATGAATGTGACATATATTTGATGAAATGGGTTTGATCAATCAAAGCTTGTATTACAATAGCACCCTAATTAGGATAGGTGTGTGTAGTCAGAACAATGCACCATTTAGTTCAATGAAACTGAGGCCAAAATCTTGCTGGTCTCTTATGCATGTGTAAGTTCCCCTATAGAAGTGGCGGGACATTTTTGTTCAGTATAGAACATTTTACAACCAGTGAAAGTTGTGGAAATCAAGTTGTGCATGCATCACTGTGCACTGAATGTGGATGTGCCCAGCTATTGCACACAGCATGCATGGATGTGCATTCACCTTGCACATGGATGTTGGTTGCAACTTTGATTGTGCGCCATCCAACATTTAGTTGCACATTTTGTCATGTAGTATTGCAAATTACTAGAAGGCCGTATTGAATAACTACTGCGTAACTCTGTAAGGTTAAGATTATACTTTCTCTCCTCTGTGTAAGATTTCAGACTGTGTCTCAGAAAAGTATGTAGAGGATTGAACAGTAAGTGTGTTAGTCTTTAAAGTGTTAAAAGGATCTGAGTTGTCTTGGCTACTCACTCCC